>OU612095.1:93862874-94185374 GCA_914767995.1 Thecocarcelia acutangulata
GGGTTACAACTCAACTTACAATCAAATTCAGTTGTAAGTGAATTATCAATACTTACTACAAGCAAAATAACAAATAATAAAAAAATAAGTTTTAAATCAAATTAATATTAATTGTTAAAACAATTAAGTTTTTAATCGCTATTTTTAGCTTCTACCATTTATACCAATAAAAATTATAAATAGCTTGTTTTTTATGTTTCCCAGCTATCTATATGTCTACTGATGATTAGGGTAGTTCCTATGAAATGTCGACATATAGATAGCTGGGAAACATAAAAAACAAGCTATTTATAATTTTTATTGGTATTAATTGTTAAAATAAAAATAATGTTCATAGCTGATTTTAAGCATATTTGTATAAAAATAAAGAATGAACACAGCTGTGTAACATATTTCATTGGCAGTACTAAACATTTACAATTACATGCTTTTTGGAAAAAATTATTTCATGCTAACGGCAATACTTGATCCACATTTTGTTTCATCAAATATTTTAAATCAAATGTTTTTCACCAAATAGCAAAATGAAAAATTATATGAACAAGAAGTTATTAAATACATTTTGCATTCATTTAAGCATTTTTAAAATAACAAACAACAAATGCAATAACATCCCTTGTGGATTTACGTTTTAAACAATTAAGTGAAGGTAAAAACAACGAAAAAGTTTAATTAAAATGCTAATTTCAAGATAGTGAGAAGAGTTAAAAAATCGACACACTTGTTTGTGTTTCTAGTTTTTATTCATTCTTTGACTTGCTGTAGTGTGTAAGTTCTTTGAAATTCAATAATGAAAACATTCTATGTAACACTGCGTTTACACGTGCAAGTAACTTGTTACAAGTTGCGTGTACATATTAGGTGTGTTTCTTTACTCTACTTTGGGATCCCGCGGGATCCCAATTTGCACGAAAAGCGTTCCCGTACTTTAAAATTGGGCAAATGAGAGCGCTTTTGAGAGAATAGTATGCTTCCTCTTCTTGCACTAAACAGCCCGTACTTTTTCTTCGGGCTAGTTTGGGCAAGTAATTAAGCAATCAGCTGTTCGAAAAATAAACAATAGCAAAGAAACAAAGTTCATTTGAATCAACTCGTATACAAATCATTTCAGTGTTTTTATATAAAAATTAAATACACAGGAATGTACAAAAGACCTTAAAAGCTAAAAAGTGAAAAATATCACAGTATTTTTTCGTAAAACTAAGTGACAATTTTTTTTGCCATATCAAAACACAGCATATGTTTCTTTTTGGGCTAGAAATTTGGCTTTTTGCGTTCCCGTACTTTAGGTAAATTTTATCTGTATTTGAGAGTAACTCATGCATGCTCTCTTTTGCCCGAAACTTGCCCGGAAAGTAAAGAAACACACCTATTGACAACCAATACATCGAAAAAATAATAAAAACACTTGCAACTTGCACGCAAGTGCAAGTTCATTTTGAAAATATCGTCGAAGACAAATATTGTACGCCATTGTACTACATATGCTTTTAATGTCTGTGCTGCCAAAGTTTTAGCATAGCAATATTACAGGCGAATTATATTATGTACATACATTTTTCACAATATAAATAATAAATTTGTATTCAAAATAAAAAATAAGTTATAGATGTTTATTTATTTTTGTGTTTTTATATAATGTTTTCGGAATATAACTAAAAAATTAATATTTTTAAAATTTTTAATTGAAAAATACCCATTAAAGTTAAAATGAAATATCTATGGGCAACACTGTTTGTTTCTGCTTGCATGCAAGTGAAAAAATCACTGCCAACCAAAATTCGTTGCAAGTGAGTCTACTACTTGCAGGTGTGTGAATGTATTAGTAAAAAAATGGGAATGTATTGGGTTTTGTGCACTTTCACTTGCGTGTGTACACATTCAGTAAGAAAAGAAGTGAGACTTTACACTACATTTAAGCACTAAACACATTGAAGCCAGCCTGTGGAATAAGTTGCCTACAAACGTGTTTCCTGTCTGTTTTAATGTTGGAAAGTCTAAGTCAAATGTTCACAAACACTACTCCCTCTTTCCCCCTCCAGATAACCTATTTTCCTAGTTCCGGTACAATGCATTGCATAGGTTGTACAGGCCGCCAGTTTCATGAAACCAGCCCACTTTGGTCCTTTTGATCCCGTTGTCTTGTTGTGCACTGCATATGTAGGCGTCATCCCCTGAGTACTGGTCCAAGATAAAAAAAGCAACTGACTTCGATATGTCAAATATAAAATACACTTATTTAAATGCGAACATTTATTTTGATAACAGCAGACGACACGATTGCAGGTTGTTGTCCATGCTGATTTTATTGCCGCATTCGAATTAAATTTATTTCTAATTTTCTTGACTACAAAGTAAAAACTGTGTGGCGTGTGTAAAACAAAATTTTGCTCTTGGAAATATTTTAATAATCTAATATACTCGTAACATAAAAGGTGAACAAAATTAAAATGCTGTTTTAAATAAATTAATAAATTTATTTGTGCTATTGTTAAAGATGTGCATGCATATTTATACTCTAAATAAGAAATCGTGATTTTACAAAATAACTAGCAATCGGTTAGAAAAATAACCGTTATTTTCAAATTTCGTGAGTTACGTACAAATGTTCGACTTTCGCATTTTTTTCTGTTATGTTGGTACACATGTCTGTTATATTATGTTGGCAAACTCAGCCATTTCGGCTTGTCAGTTTGTTTTTGACAGATAAAAAGCTTAGTCGTGTTTTGGAGTGCTCTTCGATTTTTTACTAAGTTTTGAGCAAAAACAACGCCGCATGGACATTGCTCAGGAGCTGTTGAACATCGTCAAAATGGTCAAAACTGGGGTCTAATCACCGCATACGATATCGAATTAGCTATCGTATCGAATAACATTACGATACATCTAAATTATGGCAAACAATGCATATTGGATCGTAAATTAAACAAAATGTAATAGATTGAATACCATAAGTTTCCTAAAAGTAGGAATACAAATAAAAAATCCTTTAACTTTTTTATTATTATTGCAATACAATTTATTCGATATCGTATGCCATGATACCAAAATGAAAAATTTCGATAATTTTGCTCGATATCGTATGCGGTGATTTGGCCCCTGGCGACGAATCACGTGTGTATGGCTAAGACATTGAAACCAAAGCTCAATCATACCAATGGAAGCGTCCAGAACAGCCAAGACCGAAAAAAGCACGTCAAGTTCGGTTAAATGTGAAGGTTTTGCTCACTGTTTTCATCGAATTTAATGGCGTGGTGCATCATGAATTCTTGCCACAAGGTCGTACGGTCAATAAGGAATACTACCTTGAAGTTATGCGCCGTTTGCGCGAAGCAATTCGTCAGACACGCACAGAATTGTGAAAAAAAACACCATGATAACGCACCAGCTCACACATCGATGCTTGTGCGTGAGTTTTTGGCCAAAAACATAACCGTTATTATGCTTCAACCACCGTTTTCACCGGATTTGGCCCCCGCTGCATTTTTCCTCTGCCCAAAACTGAAGACGCCGATGGAAGGAAAGCGTTTTGTTACGATTGAGGGATTAAACAAAATCCAAACAGGAGCTGTTGGCGACACCAAGAAGCACGTTTCAGAAGTTTTTCGAGAATTGGAAAAAACGCTGGCATAAATGTATTATATCTGAGGGGGATTACTGTGAAGACATGATAGGTATTGATGAATAAATACTTTTTGAAAAAATTTTAAATAACGGTTATTGTTTATCATTCTCACCTTTTTCCAAAATTTCTTGTAAACCATTCTCAAACTCCAGAACAGCTTTTATATCTACTTCGCAAAGCCCGTGGCGTATTTTAGCCATGTACTCACTGTTGACTTTTTATCACCGTTGCACAAAGTTGCTTATAAACAACGTCAATAAACAAGCAAAAAAATATTACTCTTCTAAAATGCAACTTTTCCTATTTCTATTTTTTTTTTTTAGTTTTTTATATGATCTTTTATGGTTAGAACTGTATATATGTATGTTTTCCGAGTATTTTTATTTATTTTTACTTTTTGCGCTAAAATTTAAGCACCTGCGCTTCCCTTTACTTCACACTGATTATTGCATCATACTGTTAAATTTTTGTTGTTGTTTTTTTTTTTACTTCTAAAATTTACTCAACTTATTTTATCTTTACTTACTCTATCTTTGGTATGAGAAATTCGTTACGAATGTTTTAAATGAAACGGTGCTGAAATCAAAGTTGCTTATAAGCAACTTTGGGATCGAAAATTATAGAAAGAAAATAAAAAATTTTGAGTAAAAATCACACAAATTTTCTAAATGACATTCGCTCGTCTATGTTCTGTAAACAGCGCATTAAAATAATCTATTATATATTTAAATTAAAAAGTTTAAGCAAAACAGCAAAACATATTTTTCCAATTTTTTATTTTCCGTTATCGGGTTAGCTCAACACAGGCCAAATTAAGCTTCCCCGGTATAAAAGGAAATTTCGACGTTTCAATAATGCCACGTACACCAGGTTCAAACAAAAATAGCCAACTCTAGTACAGGTCGCTCCAACTGTTATTAATGTATTCTTTGAAATACAGGTACAAAAATGTTTATTTTGTGACAAGTTGCACTTGCCGTTCTTGTCGCGTTTTTAAAAAACACGTACGCGAATTAGATTTGATGTAGCTGTGTATGTAATTTTTGTACTCATCACCTTTTATTTTATGAAATCGTCGTAAATGACTCGTGCATCTAACAAATGTAAGAAAATTAGGTGGATATCAAAATTCAAATTGAGGTGTGAAAAATACCTGGTTCTGGTAAAAAAGTCTTTCTCGCAAATTTTACACTTCGCTTGGGGTTTGTCCGAATGAACAGCCATGTGCTCTTTAAGTTTGTATGTAAGAACAGACTTTTTACAATATTGGCACTCTACAACGTATTTTTTCTGTAACGTAAAGGTAGAAAATTACATAAATTAATTTTTCTTTTAAATATGAATTATTGAATCATCAAATTTATTTCTCTTTACTTTATTAGCTACTAATACTGATACCAATCAAAAAATACAAACAGCTTGTTTTTATGTCTCCTAGCTGTCTATATGTCGACATTTCATAGGAACAAAGCTAATCATCGGAAGACTTGGATATTTTGAAAAATATTTTGAAACATTACTTAATTACAGATTCCATTATTTTGAATAAAACAATGAGAATTGTAAAGCAAAATGTTCTAATAACAATATTTTGCTTTAAAATTCTCATTGTTTTATTTAAAATAATATGATATATAGTTAAATGTTTAAAAATATTTTTCAGAGTTTTCTAGACATATGGATTGCTAAGAAACACAAAAAGAAAGCTATTTGTATTTTTCGATTGGTATCGGCTGTTAAATTAAATGTGAACATTGCGGTACAGTTGTGAAAAAGATTTACATCAGCCCCTGTCCCTACGGCCTTATCTCCGTAGAATTGGTCCATCATCACGATTCACCAGCGCCCCCGTGTGGCTTGCTGGGCTCACAAAGGTAGCAAATTTTTTCCATATGTTTGCAGCCATATGAGCAAGGTCTTGTTGAGGTTCGGGCCTTCTAATCCCTCCAGTATGCAATTTCCCTGCAATCAATGGAAGAGAAGGCTTAATGAGTTGGCAGGATGAAGCCCACCAGCAGCATCAGCCCTTAAACCAACTCACCCGTCAACCATCACCACTAATTCCTCTCAGTACAGGTATCTGTTGTAAAGGCAACAGACCCTCGGGAAGTTGTTAATCCCTGAAAAAAGCCACGCCAAAGAATTATTAAGGATACTAACACTCCCTTCCTGCGTTTTAGGTTTCAACCACAGCCAGAACGTTTAAGCCAGGAGGTGCCTACCTCCCGGTAGGCCACCCGGGGGCCATGCTGATCACCGTTCTGCCAATTTAAACCCTTGCTAAGTGTTTCGGAAGCCAACGCAACATAAGTCATATATATATATATATATATATATATATATATATATATATATATATATATATATATATATATATATATATATATATATATATATATATATATATATATATATATATATATATATATATATATATATATATATACATATATAATGGGTGATTTTATAAGAACTATCGGAAATTTAAAAAAAAAAACACATAAAATGCAGAAAAATGCATGAAATATTTATTTGGATCGATAGTTGGGTCGATATAATTTAATGTTTGAAGATTATTTCATGCAAATGTTGGCCGCGACTGCGCCTCAAATGGTCCATCCGTTTAGTCCAATTTTGGCATACTCTTTCCAACATTTCGGCCGGTATCTCACGAATAATGTTGGCAATGTTGGCTTCCAGTGCGTCAATCGAAGCGGGCTTGTCGCTATAGACATTAGCCTTAACATAGCCCCACAAAAAATAGTCTAGAGACGTTAAATCGCACGATCTGGGCGGCCAATTGACTGGTCCCAAGCGTGAAATAAACTGTTCACCGAACTCGCCTCTCAATTAGTCCATTGTTTCGCGTGCTGTGTGGCATGTGGCACCGTCTTGTTGAAACCACATGTCATGCAAGTCAAGCTCTTCCATTTTGGGCAAAAAAAAGTTTGTTATCATCGCACGGTAGTGCTCACCATTCGCAGTAACGTTGTGATTCGCATCATCTTTGAAGAAATACGGCCCAATGATGCCGCCAGCCCATAATCCGCACCAAACGGTTGTTTTTTGTGGATGCATTGATAGCTCTTGCAATGCTTCTGGCTGCTCTTCACTCCAAATACGGCAGTTTTGCTTGTTCACGTATCCATTCAACCAGAAATGAGCCTCGTCGCTGAACACAATTCTTCGATAAAAAAGTGGATCTTCATCTAACTTTTCAAGAGCCCATTCACCAAAAATTTGGCGTTGTGGTAGGTCGTTTGGCTTCAATTCTTGCACCAGCTGAATTTCCACGTAGTGGAGTAACAGAGGCCCAATTGCTGCGAACGGCGTCGAATCGATAATTCACGGTCATCACCAACACTGGCCGATACGGCTGCGATATTTTCTTCAGTTCGCACTCTACGTAAGCGTGTTGGTGGTTTAATGTCCAACAATTTAAATTTGGTGCAAAATTTTTTTACAATAGCCCGAATAGAAGCCTCAGTAGGTCGATTAAACTGACCATAAAATGGAAGAAGCGCGCGATGAACTTTCTTAACAGAGCACGCATTTTGGTAATAAAATTCAATAATTTGCAAGCGTTGTTCGTTTATAAGACGATTCATGATTAAATTATAGACCAAACTGAAGATGTTTGACAGTGACACATCATACAAAACGTGCGTGAGCTGTCAAAACTAGTGTTGCCAAAAAATTAATAGCAAAAAAATCACTCGTTATATATTTTTTAACTGTATAACGTGTGATGTGACAGCTTCTTATTAGTTGATGTCGTTGTATTGCAAAATTTTTGGAGTTTTATTAAATCTCAAATGGCAACGTACATACGTTTTGTTTATAACTTGCTAAATGTGCAATGTTAATAATTTATTTTAGTATTTATTTTTTTGTTATATTTTGTGGTAGCAATTGTTTGGCTATATTTGCCTTCAAAAAATCTTCAGTTTCCAAAAAGAAAATCTTAGTTTCAGTAAAAAAAAAGATTTTAAAATGCATTTATTTTCATATTTTATGTCAAACACAAAAATAGTGCCTTTTAATTACTACAAACGGGTGATTATTCTATGGGAATCAAAACGTTTCGTTCACCATCGTTTCGTTAATACCATAAGAAGTTTTAATTTGGTTATGAAAGCAGCATTAATAGGATGAAAATTTTTAATATTTTTTACAACTTCATTAAAAATCTTGTGCATGCAAGTGTAAGAATTTCGTTATAGCTACTAAGCAGTGTAGTAAATATAATGAAAATATTTCATTGTACTACAGAAAAACTTTCGAAACAGTTACAAAAGAATATGGTTGAAATGGGCATACGTCATTATATAAATATAGGGCTTTCATTATATACTCTATGAATGGTTTGATAGTGTTCGAACAACATTCTCGAGGTCGCAGGTTCGGTTCCTGCCACAGACTTGCATAACCTTCATAGCCTTTTTCATACACAAACAAATTTCATTCTATTGGCGATTGTTATTTATAGTTCGAAGGAAGCTTTAGGTTGGCCCAAAAAATGACAACTAAATTGTTTAATTTATTCAGAAAATCGTTATATCTACGATAGTTTTTATATCCGTACAGAAGATGAACAAAAAATTTAAAGCAAAAATTGCATTTATTCAAATTTGTTTTCAAAAATAGAGTGAAAGAGAATTCGGGCCAAGAAGTAAAAAATTATTTCAAGAAGTTAAATTTCTTTGGATATTTGATAATAGTCACACATAAGTATCTCAGAATACTAAATCTCAAAAATCTTAATTCAATATTCGTATTATGTGATCTTGTTTATATTTATTGCTCCTAAATTGTTCAGCTAAAGATCTTTAATTGTTTTCGTTTTTTATAAAAAAAAGGAGCAGAGGGGAATTTTATTGGCCCCACTCCAACATTTGGCTTCAAAAAGAACCTCCTTAATGATGAGATGAAGAAATGGACGGAGTCCATTGTTGAGCAACATTGGAACGAGACAGCTGGTCTCGAACATTTCAAGAAATTTCTAAACTTCGATGCAAAGAGGGCCGAATGTGCTCTAAAACTGGATAGGAAAAGCCGCAGAACACTGACAGGTGGGTTTACAAGTCATTATACCTGTCTAAAGCACCTGTACAGGATGGGCATTTCCAACACAGACATTTGCAGATTCTGCGGTGAGGAAGAGGAGACACTGGAGCATTTGATCACCCACTGTGGAGCTTAGGACACAGGAAATACAGCCTGCTACAAGCGCATACGTTAAAGGGACTTACTATCACTCCCAATAGGAAGAAGTACAAACAAAGAAGAAGCCCTGAGATAAAGTCTGCTAAGAAAGCGCTGAATGAAGTTTTCTAAAGAACGCCCCAATTAGGCATTGCAAAGAAGGCCTTCTTAGTACTAAAGTACGCCTTCCATGAGAACTGCTAGAGCAGACTTTCAATAAGACCTATTGCGTAAGGGAGTGTGGAAGGCCTTGGCTGCCTAGGACATGGTGTGTAAAAAATAAATTAATGTGTAATCTAGTAAGAAGGACTTCTGGTCTGCCAAATCATGCATTTCAGAAGGCCTACTTACTCCTTCTTTTTACTAGTGGGAAGCTATACATTCATATATATCCACACGTATATATATCAATATGTATTTTTGGTATGTGTAGTGGTGACAAATTAATTGGCTACATATTTGTACCTTGAATATTGGACCGATTTTAGTAACATATATGCGGTGTACTAAAGCTCGAAACTATATACTAATCAGTAAAAGAATGAATAAATAATCGGTTGTGATTTAGAAAAGGGAAAGGAATATAAAATTTTGCATTTGTCTATTTATATATAGGTTAGCAGCGCAAAAACGTAAAATCAACATAAACAAAGATGTATGGTTCGCAATAAAAGATTGTAAGTGAAGTGGCGTAACGTAGTGTCTACAACTGCGATTAACTCTGACATAATAGGTGTGTTTACTTACTTTTCGGGCAAGTTTCGTGCAAAAGAGAGCATACATAAGTTTCTCTCATATACAGATAAAACTTACCTACAGTACGGAAACGCAAACAGGCAAATTTCTAGCCCAAAAAGAAACATATGCTGTGTTTTGATGTGGCAAAAAAAAAAAAATTGGCATTTAGTTTTACGAAAAAACTTAAAACTTATGGGCTTTTAAAATCTTTTGCATATTCATTTTTATTTAATATTTATATAAAAACACTGAAATGATTGATTTGTATACGAGTTGATTCAAATTTTTCTTTGTATTGTTTATTTTTCGAACAGCTGATTGCTACTACTTGTCCAAACTAGTCCGAAGAAAAAGTACGGGCTGTTGGGTGCACGAAGAGGAAGCATACTATTCTCTCAAAAGTTCTCTCATTTGCCCAATGTTGAAGTACGGGAACGCTTTTCGTACAAATTTGGGGCCCGCGGGATCCCAAATTAGAGTAAAGAAACACACTTAATATCTGAAAAAACGTCAGCAGAATCAGATAACGAATTTCTTTATGTCCACCTTAATACTTAACAAGAGGTATACGTATTTTTGTTAATCTTATAAGAATTCATAAATCATTGGAAGCCGAGAAGGAAACACTTCTTTGCGATCAATACAAATCTTATGTGAATTTTGTTTACGTCCACATTTTATTCAAAAGAAATCATTTACAGTACATATTTAATGCATAAAAACAAATTACTTCCCCTTTAAAAGGGATTGTTTAAAAGATATTTTGCTTAACTAATAATCGGTAAAAATGCAATGGCGTCTTTTTGTAAACAAACACACATGGTCACTTTTTTGACAGCTCTTATTATAAGATCGTTGCCATGAAATTTCTCATAATTATTATAAGACTGCGGCAACACTGATTTTAAGTCTACACGTAACAGAATTCTCGCTGCGATTGAATTTGACGTTCTCATCTTAGATATTTTCGTAGGTGTGGACACTAAGTAAAGTGATAAGAACGCACTTATTGCATTTTACAAACTAAATTGTTTGACCAACTAAATTGTTTTACCAATGTTTTGGAATTTAGCAGATTTTATGCTTATTTTTTTTATTGTTTAACTACTTTATAAGAAAATTAACGCCTACTTTAGTACCTGGGACTTATCAGATTGTGTGAATGTGAAATATTAATTTAGAAATAATTTGATTATTGTTTGTTTGTTGAGCTAGAGGTCACTTATACAAATTATCGTTATTTGATTCAATATTTCGGCACTCCGTTGTGTGTCCTCTTCAGGATTTTTTTTTTCTCAAAATTGTATATACAAATATATGTTTTCAAATTTACAATATTTTGTACCAATTTAGAGAAAAAATTTCTGAATAAGACACACATCGAAATATTGAATGAAATAAACAACGAAAATTTTTACAAGTAACCTCTAGCTCAACAAACAAACAGTAATTTAAACATAAAGGGTCGAAAAATTAGCAGCAAGAAATTTAGAAATAATTAATTTAAAATGTAAAATAGTTAACAGGCAAAACGCGATATAGCTTTTTCTATATGTATGTATGTGTGTGCATACCTTTTCAATATTATCTCGTTGAGGTACAACGGAATGGTGTACTAGATGCCGATCCAAATCAAGTTGTCGGAAATACTCCTTCTGGCATATTGGGCATTTCAACATAAGTCCAAGATGAATACGTCTGTGAACATTTAGTGCTCCTTTGTTGAAGAAGGCTTTTTCACAAAATTCACATTTATGTTTCTTTATTCGATTTTCATCGTGTGTTTCCATATGGTGTCGTAATGAGACCTTTGTGTATAATTTAATGCCACATATAGAACAGATTACATTGCGTTCTCTGTTACGGACGTGTCTATCTTCATGATGAGAAAGGCGTGTTATATCCACTGTTTTATAAGCTACGTATAAACATAGAAAAAATATATTTATGTTTAAATGCGCATACATATGTATATGTATACATATCCTTAAGGCATCATTTATTTTCTGTAGCAAATATTTTATAATGTTTTTTCGCTAAAATTATATTCCTTTGATGATCCATAGTTACTTAATCGATTAATATACATATATTAAATTTTAAAAATCTTTAATTAAAGTGCCATGGAGACGATCAAAAAACACATCAACGTTCTAAGTGCGTGCATGCAGTCCACAAGATAGCAATAATTCATCATCCGATGATGACAGTCAAAATAAAAATTATGATTAACGATTTATTTGTACAACTCCTTTTGAACGACACTAACATATACATATGCACTGATTGACGTTTTTTTTTATCGTCTCCAGAGCAAAAGAAATTATTTTAGCTTTCGACAAAAAAAAAAAAAAAATTATATTCATATGAATAAAAAAAATGATTTTTCCATACCAGAAGTAACACATACATATCTGGCTGCCACTTAACGTTGAATTCTATTTTCAACAGATTAGTCCGCATCAGAACAGAATGAAAAAGTAAAAACAAACAATGCACATATAGTTTATATTGAACAGAAACAAAACAGTTGATTCAGAGCGGAAAAGAACGCACAAGCTAATTCTGCCTTTACTAAACTTTTCTTTTTCACTAATACTAATCTGTCCTGAACCGCTGAACCGATTTTGATGAAATTCGGTATGCAGATACCTTGAGGTCCGAGGATGGGTTTTATTCTGAAATTTAAGCCTCAAAGGGGTCAAAAGGGAGCAAAATGACCGTCCAAAAAGTTTTTTCTTTAATATTTCCGCAATTTATGAACCGATCTCTCCTTTTGAAAAGCTTTCTAAAGAATCTGCCAACAAAAAGTTTTTAGGACATCGAACAGAAACACTGCCCGCCCGAAAAATAAATTTTTTAGAAACTCTGCTATTTATGAACCCAAAAAAAAATATGTGAACGGCCTAAAAATAAAAAATATTTTTGGACTTCGGACTGATGAAATGTCCGTCCGAAAAATTAATTTTTTAGTACAGAGTATGAACATATTTTTAGCTTCTCACGTCTAAACCGCTAAGCTAATTCAAATGAAATTCGGTTAGCAGATATCTTGAAGACCGAAAAACAACATCGGGTAGTTTTTATGCTGATATATACGCCACAAAAGGGAGTTTAAAAAATAGTTAAAAAAAAAAGAACACGCCATTTCATGATGTTTTCTTTTGAAAGAGTTTGACAATGGGCTGAAAATTTAGAAAAATTTGGGCAACGGACAGGTGAAATTAAAAATAAATGTTTTATTTGTAAACCGATCTTCAATATTATTTCTTTCTTTAAGAGTTTGTAAACGCAATGGAAAAAGGTTTTTGGACATCGGGCAGAGAAAATGTCCATCTGACAAACATTTTAAGTAACTCCGCAATATACCAGTCGATTTTCAAAACGCTTTTTTACTTCTTTTGAAAGGATATGCTAAAGGCCTGGAAATAATAAAAGTTATATCGGATTCATATAATGTCCGTTCGAAAAATAGTTTTTGGGCGTCGGAAAAATAATTCACTGCGAATTTTCAATATTAATTCTTATTTTAAGAGACCGTCAACGACCTTTTTTGTTATTATTATTTTTTTCCCCATAAAAAAAAATTTATTAAATAAAATAAAACACTGCTATACCAGATTTTCAATAATTTTTATTTTTTATATCAAAGAAATAAAAAAAAATTGGTCACCGCACAGATAAATGTCTGTACAAAAAATTAATTTTTGAATAACTCTGATTTTCAAAATTTTTTGTTTGAAAGGTGCTGCTTACACTTTTATCCCATTACATATCGCTCCTTTATTGCAATATAGTCATATCCTAAAAAAATTAGCTTTCCGAGTTAACAATGCAGAACTGTTAACTCGGAAATTGTAATATTGTGGCAAAAAATTATTCAAATTACTTTTAATTTTTTTAAAACTTGTATGGAAACTAAAAAAGTGAAATGTGTTTTTCTCGAAACAAGCTTTTTTTAGTTATGACTATGTTGCAATGAAGCAGCGATATGTTTTAAAAAAATATCCGTGCGAAAAAGCCAACGCATAATGTTTTGAAATGGTTTATGAACTGGCTGAAAATACAAAAAGAATTATTGGACATAGGACAAAATAACTTGAAAACTATTTTTTCTATTGGAAATCGGACAAACATTTTGTTCGTTCAAACTATGCAGTTATTCATGTATGCGATTACTTAATTTAATTCTTCATGTGTAACCAAACACTGGTCTGTAATATTACCCAGAATAGTAAATGGGCGAATGATGCAGCAATGTAAGTTTGGTATGAATGGCCTATCAAAGAGTCGTTGAAGCTTTAGAACGGTGGTGCCTTTGGCTGATGATTTCAGGCAGACTCTACCGTTTATCGCTGGAGATACTCAATCAGTGCAAATATATGCTTTCCTGGAAGCTTTTTCGCTTTAAATGCATGGAAAAATACTTCTTTTTACAAATTTAAATTCTGACCTGCTCTAATACAAATCGGGAAGTTCATACTATATGAATTCTGTAATATTGTCCAAGACTCAATTTAAAACTACACATTTATCCCGACCTCAAAAATAATATAAATAATAAAGAATGGGTATAAGAAAGAATTATTTTAGCATTGATTGACGAAATTTTGGGGCATACGGTTGTCGAATAAACGTCTGTACTCAGTTTCATAGACACTAAAATGGCATCATATCCTGTAGAGCCTTTCAATTCTCAAGGGCTAACAGGGCCATTTTCCTATAAACTGAGAAAGAAAGTTGGCGTTCCAATTCTATCAGCGCGACCCCATATGACTCAAAGACTGTAACGTCACACGGTTGCAAATTATACTTATGTGACGGAGTATTGTGCGAAAAATTATTGGGGAATAGAAGAATAATTCAATCCGATTTCTAATTACAGTCAAAAAATCCCATATTCTATAAATCCTTCACGTTTTTGAAAAAAAAAATTGCAATATAAAACAAAAAACGTTGAACACCCAGATTTATTAAATGTTAATAGTACTAATCCCAATTTGAAATAACATAAACTTAATAACACAAAACGCAAAACTACGAAGTGATGATTTAATAATAAAATATTTTGTTTAATTTTGGTTTGGCTTCAAAACAGGCTACTGAAAACACCTGCTTTCCGTAGACAAAGTCGCGGGTAAATGCTAGTACAAAATGAAAACGTAACGATTCGATAACTTTAGGTGTGTTTCTTTATTCTACTTTGGGATCCCGCGAGTCCCAATTTGCACAAAAAGCATTTTCGTACTTTAAAATTGGACAAATGAGAGCGCTTTTGAGAGAATAGTATGCTTCCTCTTCTTGCACGAAACAGCACGTACTTTTTGTTCGGGCTAGTAGTTAAGCAAGAAATAAAGTTCATTTGAATCAACTCGTATACAAATCATTTCAGTGTTTTTATATAAATATTAAATAAAAAGGAATATGCAAAAGATTTTAAAAGTCCAAAAGTTTAAAATATCATAGTATTTTTTCGTAAAACTAAATGCCAATTTTTGTTGCCACATCAAAACGCAGCATGTTTCTTTTTGGGCTAGAAATTTAGCTTTTTGCGTTCCCGTACTTTAGGTAAATTTTATCTGTATTTGAGAGAAACTTATGCATGCTCTCTTTTGGAAGAAGCTTGCCCGGAAAGTAAAGAAACACACCTTTTATGTACGTATATATTTCTATTTCTATGTAACTATACAGTTGCGAAGTAAATTTGCAAAGTATAGGATACACAGCATAGGCGTCATGACGGACACCATATGCACAAGATGGTATTAACATTACGTTTGTAGCGTCGCTGTGACTAACTATAACTACTTATGCCTTTACATAGGAAGTTGCAGCGCGGTTAATAATACCTCTAAAAAACTGTAAACCAATACTGTAAGTTAAGGCAAACCGTTAACCAGTGCGAGCGAGACGCAAACTTGCGAAGACAGAACAACAAAAACAACAAGCTGTAAAGCAACTCTGGTAAGATAGGGTAAAACTGACCCGAGTATTTAGTTCAAAAAACATTTATATTCACTAATTAGTCGATATTGTAATATTTGGCACGGTAGAATCAGAAATCTTTCCCGAAATCATAGCTTTGAAATTTCGCAACTGTCGTTCAATGTTGAAGATGGGGTTAACATCACTTTTAAACATCACAATCGAAAAAGATTTGATTAAAATTTGGTTACGTTTGGTCAAGAATATTAAAGTACTTACGACAGTATTGACATAAATTGTAACGCTTAACGCGTTTTGCTTTCGGACAACTTTGTTTTTCATCTGTGCTTTTGATTTCTTCCAAAAAGGAAATTTTAGAATTATTTTCTTCTTCAACAAAAGTGTCAACTTGTTCTTCATCAAATCCCTCATTTGTTCCACATTTTTCTGATCCTCTTCTTTCGTTACTTTTTATAGATAATGGTGCTGTAACAGAAGTGTCCGCTTGTTCTTCATGAAAATCCTCATTTGTTTCACATATTTGTGAATCTTTTGATTTGTTTATATTTGCAGTTAATGGTGCTGTAACAAATTTGTCAAATTCGTCAAAATTTATTTCTAGTGACGAATTTTGCGATTGTTTCATCGGTGTTTCGTTTTTTACAAATACTACAGTGATAGAATTTTCTGATTTTTCACTTGAGTTGTGCTTTTTAGTCAGAGAGGATTTTTGAGATTTCGTAAATTTGGAGAAAGGAGAACTAGTGTTGCTTTCAGTTAGCGATGTATTTTTTGTGTCTTTATTAAAAAAATTTTCAGCATGCGATTTTTTTGATTTTGTTTTTGTAAGTGAATTTCTTATGGAAGATTTCCTATTTCGTTGAACTATTTTTCCGGTAAGCGATTTCCTGCTACGACTTTGATTTTCCTGATTGTTCAAATATTTTCTTGTATTTTTTACAATCTCATCAGTTGATTTTATTAATTTAAGTTCACATTTTGTTATATCATATATATTTTTTTTAGCGGATAATTTCTGGAGATTTATATCACAAATGTTTGCAGGTTCTTCTTTCAATTGGTTGTCGAATGACTTAAAATTTTTTATATTTATATCATTTATATAAACTTCTTCAATTCCATATTCTGTGTCTTCTATCCTTTCACCAAGAACATCAGGGAGGGGTGACACTTCATCTGTAGGATATTCTATGAAATCATTTTCATTTGACTTGCACACTTGATCAATATCCTGAGAGCCGTTATAAGAGTTTTTATAAGAACTTTTGAATTTTGCAGTGTTTTGAAAAATATTATATGATTCTACCGCTTTTTCAAACAATAAATGAGCATTTTTTAACGCATTAGCACATTGTTCACATAAGTTTTGTGGGCAAAAATCCGAATCTACAGAAGAAACATATATTTTAAGGGCCGAGACAATTGGCCAACTTCTCTTACCAATTTCCTCTAGTTGTGTATACTTATAGTAACATTCCTTATAGCTAGCTCCACAAGACTTAATGATTTCATCATTCCAGTTAAGGTTTATGTCGTATTCTAAACAAATAAGGCAGATATCTTCTTTAAATTTTAAAAAATTCATTTTCCACAACAAATATAGTTTTATAACTCAGCTGGTCGGAAATAACAATTAACTCGCGTGAAAAAGTCATACCAACAAAGTCATACTTGTAAACATTTTTTGTGTCTGGTGAGTTTCTCAACGTAATTATGTACATACTTCGTACCACAGCTCGAACAATTACACAATATTTCTGTATACATATTATATATAAAAATTTGAATTAAATAGACGAGTTTCATGAACATTTCTTGTTTATCTACACAGGAAAGTTAAAGTTCGTTTTAAAAATGTCGCCGAAGCAAATTTTGCTTCTACTTTTCTTCATTCTTATGCTGTTAGCTTACTAATTAGAGTTGCCAAACTTATTAAATATACAAATTTATGGAGCAATTGTTAAAAAAAAAAACTAATAATTATAATTTTTTTTTTGAGATTATTGTTATAAAAATACTTTGATTGTTGTCTCTATGTATATTAAAAGGAAAAATATTATAATTCTTTTCGTATACATGCAAAAGAAGTTAATTTTATAATTATTATACTACACCTTTGTGTAATTCTTTGTATGCATAATTCTTTCTTAGCAATTTGTCATTTTATTTTCAGAAAATACAAAAAAAAATTTGTTTCATGAAATTTTTGTTGAAAGCTGAGTGGAAAGTAAAAAAATGTGAGTGTGTTAGTAAAAAGTGTGAGTGTAGAGCAACTTTCATGTCAGTTAATTTTTTTTTTTCAGGTAAAAAAGTTCATAATAAAGTTGCCAAGTAAAAAAATTCATATTGGTAATATTTTGCACATTTGCTAACTTTTGTAACGAAAATTGTCGGTGGGAGAGAGTATGTAGTACACGACTGTCTGTACTATATATTTGTGAACATTTTTTGTTTCTCTTTTTAATTTTTCGCATTTCATATGCTGTTGCTTCATATAATTTTTCTCATATCAGCATCAACTTCATATAAGCACAGTAGTTGTGCTTAAAAAACCAACAACAACAACAAAAAAGAAAGAAAAGAGAAATGAAAAGTTTCTGTCTGTCTATTAATTTCTTAAATGTAAAAGGTTTAGGCAAGACCAAAGGAGAAATAAAAAAATGTCTGCCCATCGTCTGTCTAAATGTAAATGCAAGCTTATTAAGTGTACCCTTGTTGCGAGGTACATTAACGTCTACACGGTGACAGCACTAGAGCAAAAGCTATGTTTATCAAAAATATGTGTAACTTTTTTCACAATTATGAATGTACCTTTTCATAATTATAAATTATTCTTATTTGAACTATTTTTATGTTCGCAAATTATTGTTATATGTTTAGTTCAGCGTAAAACACTAAATTCACTTTCTAAATGTAAACAATACATCTGACGTCAATAGCTTACTATATTGCCAGTAGCAAAAAATTGTCACATGCCGTAGCGCTGCCACCTTTTAGATGTTAATGCACCTTGTAATAATATGTTAGTCGTGGCAGCACTGTTTACAAATTAATAACAGCTGTTGTGGTATTGTGGCATGCGTGTTTCACACGCGTGATATTTGTTTTAAAACATATTTTTACAAGAATGAATTGTTCAAAATCTGAAGAAAACATTTGCCGTATTTGTTTGAAACGCAGAGTTCATTTAAATTGGAATGAAAAGATTTTAGAGTTTTGTGGAGTAAGCTATAAAGATTGTTATTATAAATACACTAAATTGGAGGAACATGGTAAAGTGGATGACAATTTTCCAAGGCTACTACAATTTACGTAAAAATAATTTTGCAGAAGAGGATTCCTATCCAAGTAACCTATGTGAAACGTGTGCTGAAAATTTGAAAAACGCGCATATGTTGTTCGAGAGAGCTTTAGAATCCTTTAAAATTCTCCTGGATTTGGGTACTAAGTACTTCGATATAGATATGTGCATCGATAGTCTGCCTGCTACAAAGGACAAACTTCAGACTTCTGATGTAGGTCATGTGGAACCGGAAGAAAAACAACTAAGATTTGGGGATTTGCATGCAAGTGAAAAAAACTCGGAAGCTAAAAGAATATCAAGTGAATCAAATAAAATAGATATGAACGAAGTTGTATCTGTGGACCCCACACATTTCGTAGATATTCATAATTTTGAATCATCCATCGAAATTCCATTTGAAGAGCATTTCGGCGAACTTTATGATAGTGAAGTTTCAAAACCATTAATAACTAAACGAAATCGAAGAAAAAGAATATTACACACATCTTCAGAAAAGCAAAACGAAACATCCGATACCTCATTATTTAATACCAAGAAGACGCGTAGAAAAAAACAATGTGATATTTCATCCAGAGATACGTTGTGTACAAAATCCACGAAAGATTGCAATATTACTGGTATCAAAATCAAATCAGATGAAAAAGTTGAGACCTCATTAGAAAATTTAGATTCAAATTTAAAAATACGCGCCAAGAAATCAAGGGAAAAGTATCTTTTGATATGCTCATATTGTTGTAAGTAGTGTGGAATAATAAGTGTTTGTCTGTTTTTTTACATCAATTTTACCTTTATACCTGCCCAAACCTTACATTTGTATAAGAATTAATTTTAATTCGGCTACAGATTTTATTATTTTAAAGTATGGGGCGCTCGCATGATGAAAGTCCTTGGAAAAAGTCATCTGCTAAGAGGTCATAAAGACGATAACGTGCACATTTGCTTTGATGGTGCTTCCTGTACCACGTGAAAAGCACTTTTCACAATGCTGAACTATCTGCCGGCCGAGTAGTGAAGGAAATAGCCATGAATTCGGCGATCAGGCTTTGGTGAAGCAAGACGTGGAGTGAGGCGACATATGGCTGTGCCTCAGTTATAGGAAGGGTAGTGGAACTTCGGAGAATGTTTATTAGTGTTCACCGGCTCTACTGTCCGACAAGATCTTTCTACGTTTACACAGACAGATCTAGAAGGGGAGAAAGAATTGGAGGATGCGTTTACGTAGAAGAATTCAACACTAAAATATCCTTCCGACTACCGGAAGGAAGTAGTGTTCTTCAAGCTGAAAACCCTGATTAGAATATACACTAATTACAGTATAGTCCAGAATGTCGGTCATCTTTAAATAAGATGACGAGATATTCAAACTTAACCTTAAAATGGAATGTGTCCAACATCGCTTACGAATTAGCTAAAAACAGAAAAAACCCTAGAGAATAGAGGTATCAGCCTGCTGGAAATGAATAAAGCTTCACACGTTGAAACGCACCCAAGACAGATGGTTCACAGAGCCAATATGCCTTATATCGAGGACCCTGTGGCGGCACATTAACTTTAAGAGAACGGAAGAGCTCTTAAATCTGCTCATATCTCACATAGCCTTGCATAGAGTCCAGCAATCACTGGACACTATGCAAGGAGACTTGGTTTACCGTACAACGACTTCTGCAGTAGTTGTCAAGACGAAAAGGAGACGGTCCTTCACCCTACGAAAGCTGGACAACTACGGATATACTTGGGACTCTAGCGGCCTGCCTACCTAATCGTCAGACACAGCCTTGAAGGTGATCGGTGCATACCGTCAAGAGGACGTGCTTTTTACAGATAGATCTAAGTTGGAGTCAGGATTTGGTGGTGACATTTTATCTCCCTGTATCTATGATAGGAAGATTAGTTTTAGGCTGTAAAATGAATGTAGCGTAACACAGGCGGAAATTACGGCTATCAGGCAGCTAACTGACTGAGGTATTATTCGGTACTGATAGCAAGGCTGCGTTAAATGCGCTAGCGGGGATCTATAGGGCATCCAGGTTGGTTGGTGAATGCTGAATATCTTTATACGAAATAGAATCAGAAATGTTTAACTTGGGTTCTTGCCTTGACGGCCCAACCCCACGGCGAAAAAACGTTTATCCGGACGTACCCATGCATGACAAATTGTCACGCTTGACCATGCATGCCAAATCGTCATGCATGGATACCATTTTCGATCACATGCTGAATGGAGCATGCTCTCCCCTATGGAGCCTTCCTAAAACTCCTTCCGATCTCAGGGTCACGGCACCCGGTTGCAGTGCAACTTCTCACCGAGTCCGAAAACACTCCCCGAATTTGGGTATTGAACCACAACCACCGCGTTGCCCCCGAAGGACCTAACCATAGCCGGGCGAGAACAATGTTCCTGGGGCTCCCGTGATACCAGAAAATAATAGCCCCTGGTCAGTCTATCGCAGCCCTAAAAAGGGCTGGTACAGTTTTTAACCCTAAACGGCTCGAAGAACTGCTAGCCTCCCTTTATACAAGATAGTGGTAAATTCGAACCTTTTCTGGCTATGATGGTAGAGTGAAGCGCCCGGATAATATGTAATGGACGAACTGTCAAAGGCCGGAGTTCTGTTGCAACAAGAGGATATAGATGGGGTGGTTAGATTCCCGCTCAAGATCTGTAAGAAACAAGTAAACTTTTAGGAACTGCACAGGACAGTTGGTCAAGTGAGGTTACCTATCGAATATTAAGGCTGACCCAGGCCCAGGTATGATAGTAGGTGGACTATAACACTTAGGGGCCTGCTCCGACGGAGGTTGCATTTTATTCTGGCGGCTCTGACGGGACATTGCCACACAGGGATGGATGTGAGAAAATTAAATCGACCATTTAATGATTTCTGTAGAAGTTGTAAGGGCGAGGAGAAAGTAGAGAGTCTAATTTAAAAAAGAGCACTAAGTTAAAAATAAAAATATTTTAAAATATTTAGGAAAATGTAAGAAATTGTAAATGTATGTGAACTTTTAAAACGATTATAAATTTATTTTTGTGTAACTTATTAACAACAGAAGTAAAATAAAAAGTGTGTTCATTTACTTTACTAGTAAAAATTAGCAACGAGATAGTAACAAACAAATTTTCAAAATTATACTTTTATATACTTTTATCGTTTTAAAAGTTTATACTTTTTATCGTTTTAAAAGTTTAAATACTTTTACAATTTCCTAAATTTTCCAAAATATTTTTGTTTTTAACTTAGTTTAGAAATATTGTTTTGTAAACATAAATACAAAACAGCTGTTTTAGAGCTGTTTTGTATTTATGTTTACAAAACAATATGTAAACATAAATACAAAACAGCTCTAAAAGGTGTGTTCCACGTGAATAACGAAACAAAAAAGCGTTCCACGTAACAATTTTGAGAGAAAATGAGAGAGTAATTTTTTTCATTTCATGTTCAAATTAGCCCGAACTTTTTCTTTGGGTAAGTTCGCACTAGGATTGAATAATCAGCTGTTTTAAGTGAACTCATTTAATGAAACTGAAAATTTGCAATTTGCAAAAGCAGCTATTCACCTTTATGTTATTTTGCTTATTTTTACTACGCCTACTACTAGATTAAATAATATTGTAAAACTTTTCATTATTATGTGTTTTCAAACCAACCGGATATATTTCCTCACACTAAAGAGATCTAACATTTTGGAAATACAATTGTATATTCTTTTGTTAGAAATTATTTATATAGAATAGGTATTTTATAATAATTTTTATTATCTTCTGACATATGAAAATCTTTTTTAACGTTTCGATGTACAACCTCAGGTAATAATGCTTTTTAATATTGTTATTTTGAAAATGAGTTTTTGTATTATTGTATAAATGAATAGCCAAACAAATAAAGCGGAAAAGAAGAGACTGCAATATTTTCATTTCTCTTTTTAATTCGCATTATTTTTTTAAAGATTATTGAATATACATTTATATAAACGTTTAAACATATTCAAAGCTTTACGAGTCTGCTGATGATTAAAGAAAACATCTAGAAAATATTGGCATAGGTATAAACAACACAAAAAATATACAAATCTTGTTTTGTTAAAAATCAATCTTATATTTGTATTAAAATTTTTAATTCATTTTTTAAATCCATCTAAATTTTCTTATTATAGTTTTTAATTCATATTTTAGCTTTAAAAGTGGATGGAGCCAAAAATTTAGAAAAACATGAAGCAACACACAATGAAAATAGAGAACGTACATTCACTTGCCAAGAATGTGGACTTAAACTTTACACAGAGCGATCGTTAAACTTACATATGAAAATCCATGATGCAAACAGGCAAAAAAATCACAAATGCGAATTTTGTGATAAGGCTTTCTTTAATAAAGGAGCGCTTAACGTGCATAGACGTATTCATCTTGGTCTAATGATAAAATGTCAGATATGTGAGAAAGAATTTTTTCGGCAAGTTGATTTGGACAAGCATCTCCTTAAACATTCCGCATCTCCGCTGGAAAAAAATGTAGGAAAGGTATATTTTTGTAAAGACATCTTTTTGCTAATTTTGTTTTATATAGCTAAAGTCTTTCTGATTTCAGAAAAAATATGTTGCACAGTGTCAGTATTGTAATAAATCAATTTTAACTGATAAGTTGAAGGAACACATAGCTATCCATCTAAACCAACCTCAAGTGAAATGTAAAATTTGTGATAAAAATTTCTATTCCAGAACAAAGTATTCTAAAATCATTTTTTTGCTTTGTTTTTATAAAACAAAATCAATTATTTATTTTATTATAGGTGTACAAACCATTTGCGACGGATTCATTTCAAAAATTTAAGTGAATATGAAGATCATATACATTACTATGTTGATCGTAACAAACGTCTATCTAGTTTGATGATAAAACAGCAATTAGTAGTACAATCATTAAAATAAAATTTAAGAACGTATTTACATATTTATGTAAAATTAAATAAAAATTTTTTATAAAAAGATAATTTAATTTAGTGATGCCCAAAGAGAAATCCATAGTTACGCTCTAGGTGTAAATAAATTTGCACTAGGAGAAAAAGTACGCAATTCAAAAAAATCGTTTTACTTACAATGTACATAAATTTTAAGTAAAAGTAATAAATATATGAATTTATATTTCTGTATTATTAATAAATTTTATTTGAAACAAAGTAAAAAATACTCAAAATACAGAGAGAAAACAAGGAATGAATTCATACAGCTATGCTCATGTTCATTCGTCGCTGTATCATTGGTGGGCATCGCCGGGGCTGTGCAAACTACTTCGCTTATGTATTTCAAATACAAGATACAAAATACTTTCAAGTTGTGTATTTCAAATACAAAATACTTTCAAGCTGCATATTTTAAATGCAAAATACAACTAAAAAATACAAATACTTTTTTTGTATTTCGATCTCATAAGAATGAGATATATTCTGGTTTTAGATTAGTGATGCCCAAAGAGAAATCCATAGTTACGCTCTGAGTGTAAATAAATTTGCACTGGGAGAAAAAATACGTAAATCAAAAAAAAAAAATGTTTTTACTTACAATTTAATTAAAATTAAAAAAAACAAAGAATAAACATATGAATTTATGTTTTTAGTATTTTTAATAAATTTTATATCATAAAAAGTAAGAAATACGCAAAATACAGGGAAAAAACAAGGAATAAATTCATACACCCGTACGCATGTTCATTCGTCGCTGTCTCGTTAACGACTAATGAGCGTAAGATTGTGTTTGCTTTTGTTTACCACTTTAATACAATGGATGGGCATCGCTAGTGTATGGTCACAACAGCAACTTTAGTTGGGCAATTCTTGACTTAATAGAAGCTTTCGGTGAGGGGAATAAGAAGGGAAAAAGAATTGCCGGTACTCGGCAATTCTCAGCAATTCATTACTTTTCTCTCATGTATGTATGTGTATGTGCATATACAATGTAGTTTGTAGGTAGAGAATTGCTCAAGAATTGCCGAAAAAAGTTTTTGTGTGTGAACAAGAAAGCAATTCCAAAAGAAAATTGCTAAAAAGTTCGGCAATTAAAATCGCTGTATCTGAGCTTGACTTACAGAAGTAAATATGTCATACGTATACACACACGTATGTATGTTCACCACATTCCGGTTTTTTTTTAAATATATTAGGTGTGTTCCACGTGAATTACGGAACAGTCCAAAAGCGTTCCACGTAACAATTTTTCAACAATAAAATCGGCACATTCGTGCCATTTCTCACGTGGAAAGACTCTGACCAATAAACTGCATCTTTACAAAAATAAACAGAAGGCATATTAATCACACCCTTTACTTATAAAACTGTTCCATTGAATCTTTGTAACAACACTGAAATGTATTAACACTGAATCTACCGACAATTCTTGTTATCGAAACAGAAAAACTAAATAAAAGTAAAGAGTGAAGAAAATATCTGAATATTCTAAGAATTGGCATATAGTTTGATAACGGTATTATTGCGTTTTAAAATGTGTAAGTGTTATAAAAAATTTAAAAACGGTAAATTTAACCGGTACTGGTAGGTTTAGTGTTAAGATCATTAAAAACCCCAAATTCGGTTACATCCGAATAGGGGCTTTTCTACGTGAGACATCGATATGTATGTCTTCCTGTTTACACTTGAAAACTCACCACTAGTATAAAGTTTTTGCAAATCGATAACAGCTGTTATGGTATGCGTTTCTCACACGCGTTATATTTGTTTTTTTTTTAATAAAATTTTACAAAAATGAATTGTTCAACATTTAAAGAAACCATTTGCCGTATTTGTTTGAAACGCAAAGTTCACTTAAACTGGAATGATAAAATTTTAGAGTTTTGTGGAGTAAGCTATAAAGATTGTTATTATAAATACACTAAATTAGAGGAACAGGGTAAAGTGGATGACAATTTTCCAAGGCTACTTCAATTTACGTAAAAATAATTTTACAGAAGAGGATTCCTATCCAACTGGGCTGTGTGAAAAGTGTGCTGAAGATTTGAGAAACGCGCATAAGTTGTTTGAGAAAGCTTTAGATTCCTTTAGAATTCTTCTGGATTTGGGTACTAAGTACTTCGATATAGATATGTGCATCGATAGTCTGCCTGCTATAAAGGACGAACCTCAGGCTTTTGATGTAGATCATGTGGAACCGGAAGAAAAACAAGTTAGCTTTATGGATTTGTACGCAAGCGAAAAAAACTCGGAATCTAAAAGCTTATCAAGTGAATCAAATAAAATAGATATGAACGAAGTTGCATCTGTGGACCCTACACATTTCGTAGATATTCATAATTTTGACTCATCGTTCGAAATTCCATTTGAAGAGCATTTCGGTGAACTTTATGATAGTGAAGTTTCAAAACCTTTATTAACCAAAAAAAATCGAAGAAAAAGAAATAAAAGCAATGCAATATTACGTGCACATACAAAAAAGCAAAACGAAACATCCGATTCTTCATCATTTAATACCAAGAAGGCGCGCAGAAGAAAACAGTGTGTTGTTTCATCCAAAGATACGTCTACAAAAACCACGGAAGATTGCAATATTACTGATGGTAAAATTCAATTCGAATCTAATGATGACATCGCGTTGGAAAATTCCAATACAAATACACCAAAACTCGCCAAGAGATCAAAAGAAAAGTATCTTCTAATGTGTTCATATTGCTGTAAGTATCGTGGAATAACGAACATATATTCTCCCTTTATTTATACAAGAAAGCAACTTCAACTTTGCATATTCAAAAATTACTTATATAATATATAAATTACTTATATATATACATATATTATACAAGCGTAAAATTTGATTTTTACTTGTGCATATACCTAAGAGGTGATTAAATTTAAAGAGCCGATGTTGATTTTGAATGAAATATAAATTATTTAGGAAATGGGCATGACGTCGAGTTGAGGTAGACGGCCCACTATCGCGAACAGCAGCAATATTTTGTGCAAAATGTGCGTACGAGCATGCACTGGTGTTTTCACATCTTCTATAGACCCGGTTTGCTCAAATTTTTGTACGATTTTTCCCATTGTACGATTGAATTGACCGCAAAAACTGCACGATATGTATTTTGATTTGAATGCCTATTTTCACAATCAATCTGAATAACTTTAACGCGTTGCTCGATTGTGTACCTTCAAATTGAGCTAGTCTGAAATTGAAAAATCTCAAATGAAATGCAGAAAAAAACTTGACGTTTAGGTGTAGTTCATATTCAACATCGGCTCTTAAAATTTAGCCATCCGATATTTAACAAAATGGATGTTGTATTCTTTTATTAATTTTTTAGCTTTAAAAGTAGATGGAGCCAAAAAATTGGAAAAACATGAAGCAACACACAATGAAAATAGAGAACGTACATTCACTTGTCAAGAATGTGGACTTAAGTTTTACACAGACTGTTCGTTAACCTTGCATATGAAAATCCATGATGCAAACAGGCAAAAAAATCACAAATGCGAATTTTGTGATAAGGCTTTCTTTAATAAAGGAGCGCTTAACGTGCATAGGCGTATTCATCTTGGTCTAATGATAAAATGTCAGATATGTGAGAAAGAATTTTTTCGGCAAGTTGATTTGGACAAGCATCTCCTTAAACATTCCGCATCTCCGCTGGAAAAAAATGTAGGAAAGGTATATTTTTGTAAAAACATCTTTTTGCTAATTTTGTTTTATATATCTTAACTCATTCTCATTTTAGAAAAAAAATGTTGCACAGTGTCAGTATTGTAATAAATCAATTTTAACTGATAAGTTGAAGGAACACATAGCTATCCATCTAAACCAACCTCAAGTGAAATGTAAAATTTGTGATAAAAATTTCTATTCCAGAACAAAGTATTCTAAAATCATTTTTTTGCTTTGTTTTTATAAAACAAAATTAATTATTTATTTTATTATAGGTGTACAAAACATTTGCGACGGTTTCATTTAAAAAACTTAAGTGAATATGAAGATCATATACATTACTATGTTGATCGTAACAAACGTCTATCTAGTTTGATGATAAAACAGCAGTTAGTAGTACAATCATTAAAATAAAATTTAAGAGCGTATTTACATATTTACTTAATTTAGTGATGCCCAAAGAGAATTCCATAGGTGCGTTCTGGGTGTAAATAAATTTGCACTTGGAGAAAAAGAACGCAATTCAAAAAAATCGTTTTACTTAAATTTTAAGTAAAGAATAACGACCGTATTCATAAAAAATATTTTAAATTTGTCATATAAATCTGTAATAAAGAAAATCATGTTTTTATGAATATGACCTTAAATATATGAATATATGTTTTTGTAATTTTAATAAATTTTATTTGAAAAAAAAAGTAAAAAATACGCAAAATACATAGAGAAAACAAAGATGAATTCATACAGCTATGCTCATGTTCATTTGTCGCTGTATCATTGGTGAGCATCACAGCTGGGCAAAATGTGAGACTTCCACGGAATAGGTGAATTGTTAATTTGGATAGCTAAACATGTTTGCGTACGCAGTGTGAATGCAACGTGAGTACATTTTTGTTCATTAACTTTAATTTTCCAAAGTTTAAACCATATCTCTAATATTGAAATATACTCCTGGAAATTTGGCGGAACTACTTGATGGTTTTCATGACGGCAGTTCAGCTGAATCATTTGTGGTAAAATCATTTCTCAAATGATACACCATCCCCTTTTCAGAATCGCTTCTTGCCCAGTCTCCAGTTGAAGTTCGCAAAGATGGCTTACCTATTACGGGTCTTTTCAGACCTTTTGTCGCTTTCCATAGCGAATAATCGGATTGAGGGGTACCATCAAGACCTTCCAGATAACTTTGAAGGGAAGCCATTCTTTGGACTTCAAACAGATTTCTTAACTGAGTTACGCATTCCTGGAGCCTAATTTTAAGCTGGGGAGACCTGCGAAGTTGCCACTCTCTTCTAATTCTTCTTTTCTCTGACAGAAGTTGCTCAATTTCAGACGAATAAATTCTATTGCTCACATTTCTGAATCTTATATGGCTAGTGGTAGCATGTTGTACGGCTAGATGAAGGTGTTCATAAAATTCGTAAATTGACACATCAATATCCTCAGGCGTTCTCAAGGCAATATTTTCCGTACAATGTGCACTCAAATATTTTTTATATTTTAACCAATTATCTCGAGTGACGGTCAACGCCAAATCATAGAACGGCGAACCAACCCCCTGGGGGAACGAAACAGAAACTATAGTGGATAAGTGATCTGATGACAAATCTAATGAAGGCTCTACTTGCATCCATTCTGAGGGAAAAATTTTTTGTAACTCCAAAATCTATAACGTCTGGAATCTTTAGTTGGTCTGGCGGCCAATAAGTGGGGTGTCCACTTAAAATCACACCTAAGCTCATTTTAGAAACCGTGTCAAAAAGCAAGCGGTCTCTCGGGGAAATTAAACGTGATCCCCAAAAAGTGTGTTTAGCATTATAGTCGCCAGCCGCTAAAAATCGAGGACCAAGTGATTTGAAAAAATTTTAATATTGGCTCTCTGTTATTGAAAATTGTGGCGGTGAGTAAATCGAGGAAATGAAAATATTCAATGTATATATTAGTTGTTTATAGATACTCTACACAAGGGTCAACACCTTTAATAACTACCTTTAGCACTTTTAAGTTGATAGGTGTAAACAAATCTTTTCTCCTTCTCCAGAACATCAGACAACTTTCGGTATTCATTTTCACTGTTTTCCTGGGTTTTCGTTTCGCTGATGCTGCCATGCTTACTGATTGCCGTAATAAGTTGTTTCACCAGCTCACTAGAAGTAGGCTCTCTCAAATATATTGGTGGCGGTTTAAATGTTTTCTTGGATGTTGCTGGCTCATCTCCTTGAAGGATAGGAAATCTATTACAATCCGTCGCCGTATTTCTATTATCATCTTTAGATATTTTCGGTTGAGATGATATTTGTGCTGATTTGGGGCTTCGCTGCCTTTTAACCATGGTTACCATGGCCTACTTGTGTTTTCGGCTTATCAGCAACAATTAAACTGGAAGATGCTTTGTCTTCAGCTGTAACAACAATATTTGGCGAACACGATCGCGGGCGTTTCCTATCTCTTAGAGACAGAATATTTTCCAATGATTTTTTCATAGATTCTTCCTCAGAAATCCAAAGGTTTTTTCAAGCGGAGCTAAGCTCTTTTTCAGAATTACATCTGATAGGTACACTCATGCAATTAATTATTTCTTCTTTTTATTTACAATTTTAAACGGTATTAAAAAAATGTCACAAAGTTTTTCTTTTAAATAAGAACATTCTGTTCACTTAGTCCCCGTCGATACTATGAAACATTTGCTGCAAAACATTTCTAAATTCTCTTTTGAAACTGCATTCGTGTCTACACTGAAGTTTTTCTTTGCAGTTTGTAGTTTGCAGTACCGTCCTTTCTTCTTCTAATTAGTTTTTGACAGTTTTGGGCAGTTACAAAATATTGCTTTGTTTGAAATTAAATGCATTAATTACATTTTTTCAAATTAATTTGTTTATTTTTATGTGTAAGTACTTGATTTAAAATATTAAAAAAATTAGAAAAGTGTTTGTATATGCAATTTGTATTTGTAATTGGCGCAAATAAAGAAATTAAATAAAAAGAAATGTCAAATATAGTTGTAGATAACTTTATACCGGAAAGTGGGAATGAAAAACTCAACAAGAACTGCATGTACATGAAACAAAGTACATGTTTTCCTTCCCTTTTCCTGTAACATCACCAAACTCGAGAGTTTTGCAGCAAATCGTGTGGTTACAGAAGAAAACGGCAATCGCATTCTCGAGTAAAATGCGTTTTAAAAAGAAGTTTAGTGGTAAATGTAACAATAGCAACAAGTTCAGTCATCAAGCCAAGGATTGCAAAAATCGTGATGCCTACTCTATGGATTAAAGTTTTTATTTTATGACTGGTTGGCAATCTATGTTTTCAGAAATCAAAAATCTGTTTTATATTAGATTCAGAAGATCACCTTGTAAACAATAAACTGCACCTTTACAAAAATAAACAAAAGGCGTATTAATCACACCCTTTACTTATAAAACTGCTCCATTGAATCTTTGTAACAATACTGAAATGTATTAATACTGAATCTACCGACAATTCTTGTTATCGAAACAGAAAAAATAAGTAAAAGTAAAGAGTGAAGAAAATATCTGAATATTCTAAGAATTGGCATATAGTTTGATAACGGTATTATAACGTTTTAAAATGTGTAAGTGTTATAAAAAATTTAAAAACGGTAAATTTAACCGGTACTGGTAGTTTTAGTGCTAAGATCATTAAAAACCCCAAATTAGGTAATATCCGAATAGGGGATTTTCTACGTGAGACATCGATATGTATGTCTTCCTGTTTACACTTGAAAACTCACCACTAGTATAAAGTTTTTGCAAATCGATAACAGCTGTTATGGTATGCGTTTCTCACACGCGTGATATTTGTTTTAAAATAACAAAATTTTACAAAGATGAATTGTTCAACATTTAAAGAAACCATTTGCCGTATTTGTTTGAAACGCAAAGTTCACTTAAACTGGAATGATAAAATTTTAGAGTTTTGTGGAGTAAGCTATAAAGATTGTTATTATAAATACACTAAATTAGAGGAAAAGGGTAAAATGGATGACAATTTTCCATGGCTACTGCAATTTACGTTAAAATAATTTTGCAGAAGAGGATTCCTATCCAAGTAACCTATGTGAAACGTGTGCTGAAGATTTGAAAAACGCGCATAAGTTGTTCGAGACAGCTTTAGAATCCTTTAAAATTCTTCTTGATTTGGGTACTAAGTACTTCGATACAGATATGTATGTGCATCGATAGTCTGCCTGCTATGAAGAACGATCTTCAGGCTTCTGATGTAGGTCATGTGGAATCGGAAGAAAACCAAGTTAGCTTTATGGATTTGTGCGCAAGCGAAAAAAACTCGGAATCTAAAAGCTTATCAAATGAATCAAATAAAATAGATATGAACAAAGTTGCTTCTGTGGACCCTACACATTTCGTAGATATTCATAATTTTGACTCATCGTTCGAAATTCCATTTGAAGAGCATTTCGGCGAACTTTATGATAGTGAAGTTTCAAAACCTTTATTAACCAAAAGAAATCGAAGAAAAAGAAATAAAAGCAATGCAATATTACATGCACATACAAAAAAGCAAAACGAAACATCCCATTCTTCATCATTTAATACCAAGAAGGCGCGCAGAAGAAAACAGTGTGAAGTTTTATCCAGAGATACGTCTACAAAAACCACAGAAGATTGCAATATTACTGATGGTAAAATTCAATTCGAATCTAATAATGACATCGCATTGGAAAATTCCAATATAAATACATCAAAACTCGCCAAGAGATCAAGAGAGAAGTATCTTCTAATGTGTTCATATTGCTGTAAGTATCGTGGAGTAACGAACATATATTCTCCCTTTATTTATACAAGGAAGCAACTCGAACTTTGCATATTCAAAAATTACTATTATATAAGAGTAAAATTTTATTTCTACATGTGCATATAAAAAGGTGGTTAAATTTAAAGGGCCGATGTTGATTTTGAATAAAATACACATTATTTAGTAATTATTGTCATTTCTTTTTATTATTATTATGATATTGGTATGGTTCAATTATATACAAACCAAATATCGACCAAATGACCGCCGCGACTTCGGCGGCACACCCCGATCCGATGCTCCAAATTTTCGATGACGTTGAGGCATAATTGAGGTTCTATGCCACTAATTTCACTTCGGGAAATAAAGAGTTTATCATTTCATGATAGTGAACACCATTCACAGTAACTGTCTGACTGGCATCATTTTGGAAAAAAATGCGGCCCGATGATGCCGCCAGCCAAACCACACCAAACAGTCACTCTTTTTGAGTGAATTGGTTTTTCGAAAATCATTCTTGGATTATCATTCGCCCAAATGCGGCAATTCTGCTTAGTGACGAAGATGATTTTCTTCAAAAATTGATCATACTGTAGCCATTTCTTGCCACCATTCTGACCATTGACGACGCAAGGAATGGTCAAGAGGCTTTAGTTCTGAGTCAATTGCTCCTTGCTAGCTTCTAAATGCAAGCCTTTAAGCATAAGCCCTCTTCACAATCTTGTGCAAATGGCCTTGGATTTGCAAGATAGTGGAGTATATTTTTACTTTACACTAACAATATACACGCAAAAATGTCGCTTTTGCAATTGCAGAAATATGCAACCTCAAATCCGCAAGATTGTTAATCGAGCGTGAGAGATGCAATTATTGAGCATGACGACGAGTTGAGGTAGACGGCACACTATCGCGAACAGCAGCAATATTTTCTACAAAATGAGCCGTACGAGCATGCACTGGTGTTTTCACATCTCCTACAGGCCCGGCTTGCTCAAATTTTTGTACGATTTTTCCCATTGTGAGAACATTTGTACGTTTGAATTGACCGTAAAAAATGCACGATATGTATTTTGATTTAAATACCTATTTTCATAATCAATCTGAATAACTTTAACGCGTTGCTCGATTGTGTACCTTCAAATTGAGCTAGTCTGAAATTGAAAAATCTCAAATGAAATGCAGAAAAAAACTTGACGTTTAGGTGTGGTTCACATTCAACATTGGCCCTTAAAATTTAACCACCCGATATTTAACAAAATGGATGTTGTATTCTTTTATTAATTTTTTAGCTTTAAAAGTAGATGGAGCCAAAAAATTGGAAAAACATGAAGCAACACACAATGAAAATAGAGAACGAACATTCACTTGTCAAGAATGTGGACTTAAGCTTTACACAGACTGGTCGTTAACCTTACATATGAAAATCCATGATGCAAACAGGCAAAAAAATCACAAATGCGAATTTTGTGATAAGGCTTTCTTTAATAAAGGAGCGCTTAACGTGCATAGGCGTATTCATCTTGGTCTAATGATAAAATGTCAGATATGTGAGAAAGAATTTTTTCGGCAAGTTGATTTGGACAAGCATCTCCTTAAACATTCCGCATCTCCGCTAGAAAAAAATGTAGGAAAGGTATATTTTTGTAAAGACATCCTTTTGCTAATTTTGTTATATATATCTTAACTCATTCTGATTTCAGAAAAAATATGTTGCACAGTGTCAGTATTGTAATAAATCAATTTTAACTGATAAGTTGAAGGAACACATAGCTATCCATCTAAACCAACCTCAAGTGAAATGTAAAATTTGTGATAAAAATTTCTATTCCAGAACAAAGTATTCTAAAATCATTTTTTTGCTTTGTTTGTATAAAACAAAATTAATTATTTATTTTATTATAGGTGTACAAACCATTTGCGACGGTTTCATTTAAAAAACTTAAGTGAATATGAAGATTTTATACATTACTATGTTGATCGAAACAAACGTCTGTCGAGTTTGATGATAAAACAGCAATTAGTAGTACAACCATTAAAATTATAAAATTTAAGAGCATCATTGTTTACGTAAATTTAGATAACAAAAGTGCATCAAAAAGCGAATAATAAATTACATTTAAAAATACTTACATTTAAAAAAATACTTTACCGAAAAATTTAAAATGCTATTTAGTTTTTTCTGATACTTTATGGTAGTTTGAATTTTATTTATGAATTAATCCCATCTTCATTTAAAATTTGGACAAATGAAAAATTTTTACGCAGCTTTGTGGCAGAGTTATCCTTTGTTGAACTGTCAATTTGTGGTAAATTAACGTTGTTTTTTTTATTGCAATGAACTCTTTCCAGATGAACTTTGTATCTTTAAAAAAGTGATATGAAAATTAAATTTATCTATTTTTGCGATCTTCTTTCTGTTAAATTGTCTACATTTTTGCAGCTTGAGTTTTAGTAACTTGTTTTTATAAAAAAGATTTTACAAATTCGATTTATTTTCGGTAGTTCACTAAAATTTTGTATTGATATTGAATAAATAAATAAAAATTAAAATAATAAAAAAATAATAGTTTTATATTACTGAGGATGCTAACAAATTCTTAACGAAATAGTGGAAATATATAAATATTTTTTTTATAAAGCAAATTACAAAGATCTCAAGCTGCAAAAATATACATTGTAATTATTATACAAATGTAATATGAAAATGTTATTTTTTAAGCACGTTTCACTGGAACTATTATGATTTTTTCGAAATCATTTCAGCTTATTTATTAATTTAATTTAATACGTGTGTTAATCAAAAAATATTCACAGCGTGTTTTTGTGTGTTCTAGCTGTCTATATGCCGGCATTTTATACGAGCTACTTTAATCATCTGTAGACTTGGAAACCTTTGAAAACTATTTTCAAAGATTTCGCATTATTCATAATAAAACAATGAGATTTCAAAAAGAAAAATACTCTAATACATCAACAATGAGTCTGAAGAAGAAAGCAAATAAGCTTAGAACACAAACTGCACATTTTAAAGCGTTTTAAATCAGGAGAGAAACCAGTTGATATTGGAAGAAACCCGGGATTAGCGCCTTCTACCATCAAATTCATTTGTTCCAGAGACGCTGATAAAATTAAGAAATTTGCTGAAACTGTACTAATGGCAGACAGAAAGAAAACATAAAATACAAGCAATGAATATTTTTTGATTAATCACTAATTTCAGTTTCAGTAACTCCTATAAAACGTAGACAGCTTGGAAATGTAAAAAACAAGCTGCATATATTTTTTTATTGTAATTTTGAAATATGTACAGTGACGGACAAGGCAGCTTTATACAAGTAGTGGCAGAATTACAATAAATACAACACCAACAAACATCAACATGTATTTTGTTGGTAGAATTTACGAATAGTTGTCAAAATTTTGACAACTATTCGTAACAAACCAAAAAAATTTTAATTTAAAAATTATAAAAGTTCAACAAAAATTTAACAATTTAAATAAATTTTTGCAGTAAAAATTTGTAAGTACTCAGTAAAAGAACAGTCACTTTATTCCGTTTTTGGTGTTCTCATTTACTGCAACTTGGGCAAATGAACAGCATTCAGTAAAATGCAGTAAAACACAGTAAAAATTTGCACAAATTTTTGGGTAAACGAACAGACATATTGTAATAAAAGAAATGATTTAATTTAAATTCATTGAAATTATAAAATTTTCTCGAAGAAATTTGGAGTTTTGTGAAAATTTAATTACTGTGAAAAAAATTACGCTCGTCACTTTATGCTTATGTTTTGGATTGTTTAAAGTAAAATTGTTTCTTTTCCTCTTTGAATATTTCACAGCGAAATAAAAAAATGGGCTGAACATACCGGGTTTTTGGCGAAAAAATTAAGTTAAAAAAAAATCAGACACAAAAAATAACTCACATTATAACTTTAAAGGTATTGCATTTAAAATAAGAATTACTTTCTTACTTTTGCTTTGTCGGATAACCTTTGTCGCAAAACTCGCATGGAAATGGCATTTGGGTATGTGTATAGGAATGTTCATTTAAGGCTTTTGTAGATCCAAATAGTTTTCCACACTCATCACACTCAACTTTAAGACGTTGATGTTGCCACATGTGTGTTCTTAAGTGTCCTTTTATTGCGAAATCCTTTTCACATACTGTACATTTAAAGGGACGTTCACGTTTATGAAATCTCATGTGAATTTCAAGTTCGCAATTACGTGTAAACTGTTTCTCGCACACTGTACACTGTAAAGTCTGTCCATCATGCAGGCGTCTATGATTGTTGAGCGCAGTTTTAGAACTATATTTCTATAAAATAGATTCTTTAACAAACATTATATGTTATTTATTTTGATAAGTTTTACCTTATTACAATAATTACAACTGAGTTTTTCCTTGTTTTCTAAGTGCACGGTCATATGCTGCGGCAAATAGCGTGAAGACGAAAATTCTTTGTGACATATGTGACATTTAATTCCATTTAAAAAATCTTTTTCACGTTTGTGAAAACGTAGATGTACTCTGAACTCATAACTACCATTAAATTGTTTTCCACATTCATTACATTTTAATGTATTTACTTGGTGTATACGTTTATGACTAATTAAAGCAGTTTTACTAACATATTCCTTAAAGTGTTAAAATTGGCTTTTATTTTTAACTGCTTAATAGGTGGTTAAGAAAAAAAATAAATAAATACCTTATCGCAGAATTGACATTTGTAAGTCTCTCGACAATCTTGATGTTCAATCATATGTTGAGTTAAGAAACGTTGTAACGAAAATGATTCTCCACATATTTTACAGATGTATCGTGGGCTTTTTGAGTTTCTTCGTCTATGATAATTTAAATGAACTTTTAAGTGTTGTTCTGTGGTGTAAGAACGGTCTGTAAATATTAAGCCGGATAGTTAAGTTTGAAAAAAGTTTGTCTAAGTTGATAGCAGTTTTTTTTTTTTTGAGTTTATAGTGTTAGTTAGTTATGTGTTTCTTTACTCTCAAATTGCACGAAAAACGTTCCCGCACTTTTAAAGTTGGGAAAATGAGGGCGCTTTTGAGAGAATAGCTTCCTCTTCTTGAACGTAACACCTAGCACTATTCTCTGGCTAGTTTGGGTAATTAGTTAAGCAATCAGGTATTCGGAAAATAAACAAGAACAAAGAAACAAATTTTATTTGAATCAACTCGTATACAAATCTTTTCAACTTTTTTATTTAAATATTATATACAGGCATGTTCCAATTCTCGCAAGTTTTCAAAGTCGCCAGGCGGCTTGAAAACGCCTAATTTAGTTTTAGGCGTTCTGCTTGGGAGTTGACATAATTTGAATGATAAAAACACATATTTCATCAAAGCAAATTAATTTATAATGCTAGCAGCATTTATATTTTGCATTTTGGGTTAAAAATGTACTAAAGAATTGAATGTATAAAAGTTTATTTCCAGAAATGCATAATGAGTTTGGCTCGCGTTTAAAGAATTGTATGAATAATCATCTAGCTTTTATTCTAGTACAAAGAAAACAAATTTAATTTAATATATACATCATTTTATCATTCGTTTAAGGTTTAATTTCGTGTTAATTCATCACTCGTATTTCGCAAATGCCATGTGAAACGCGAGTGTCAGAGCATGCCCGATAATATAGTTTAGAAAATTAAAAAACACTCTTCGATATCAAAGTAATATAAGCATATATTCCCAGATAAATATCCGTATAAAGCACTCCGAGTTTTTTTTTTATTTAGAATTCCCACAATCGACTTCAAGAATCGCGAAAATTCCTCACTTCGCCGGAAACAATAGGCAGCTTAAATTTTCGCATTAAATCGAATGATCGTTTCGACTTATACACACGTTTCACGGCCAAAACGCGCACGAACTTGAAAACCGGTTCCGATTCGGTTAGAGAAGTGGTTCCGAGTTTTTTCAGCTTCATTTGCACGAAACTTGCCCAAAAGTAAAGAAACACACCTATCATTTCATACTTACTACAAATGTAGCATTTATATTTTTTTGGAATAAAAATTCGCGTATCCTTTGCTTTGTCATCGTCTAGTAAATACTCAATTTCATGCAAGGATTCATCTTCTTCACATTCTGTAATTAAAAATATTAAGCAACGTTTTATTAAAATGTTCATTCAATTACTTTCACGCTAATAACACAGCTAGTGTGAGCTTTGCTAAATATTTCTATTATAAGATGTTATTGTCATATAAATACATTTTGGAAAGCTGATTGTGAACAAATAAATGCAATGAATGCGAAACTTTTTTATATTCTGGTTTAGCCAGAATATGCTACTACATGGGCTGAAAAGTCCTGGGCCTAACACATATATGGCGCTAGTTTCCTTGCACTCACTTTTTTTGAGTTAATACTCAAAAGACAGCTGTTAAAATTTCATGATATTCTATTCATTAGTTTGTGAGTTATTGTGCTAAGAGTGACGCTACTTGTTATTTTTAAAACAAGGGATCAAAAAGAAAATCGTGTTTTGATTTTACACTGCTTCTTGATGGGAAAAAATACCATTCAAGCAAAGCAATGGCTTGAAAAGTGTTATGGGGACTCTGCTCCATTAGAAACAACAATAAAACGTTGGTTTTCTGACTCAAACTCAATTGTTTGATTTTTTGTTTTGTGCTTTTCGATACTGTCAAAAAAGAAATCGTAGCAACCAACGGTTGTTCACTTGTTTAAAAGGTGTAAAGAAATGTTAGAGACGTGTATAAATGAAAAAGCTTGTTTTTTGTATTTTGACAGGTATTATTAGAGCATTTTTCTTTTTAAATTCTCAACAATTTATTTAGATTGTTGGGATATAAAGTTGAATGTTTGAGAATATCTTTCAAAAATTTCCAAAGTCTACTGATGATTAGGGTAGCTCCTATCAAATGTCGACATATAGATAGCTGGGAAACATAGAAAAAGAGTCTATTTATAATTTTTTATTGGTATATTTTTATTTTCCTGTCTTCTTTGATCAAGAGTTATTGATCGCGGCAATTATTGTTATGTTAGAAATATTAAAAATAAGTTCGAAAAAAATATATATATTTTCATTTTTGCTATTTACCATTTATGTTTACTTCTTCGATTGAAGCAATATAACTGTTTTCTGAAGTTTTCTCTTTTTCATATGAGTCGTTTGGCAATTCATCGCAATAATTCGAAGGCTCGGAAGAATTTTCGGGATAATCGTTTAAATACTCCGTGTTGTTATTGGCTGGGGCTAATTCGTTGCCATCAGTACTGGAAAGATCTTCCTAAAAAACCATGTTTGTCAACAACTGTTAGCTTGATATAAATTGTGGAGTTTTAAGGTAGAACTTTATTTCATATTAGCAAAATCAATCGAATTTTATTCGTTTACATACATATTGTATTTTCTAATTCCTGTTGACATTTCCAAAAAAATGTTGTACTAAACAAACATACATACCAAAGCAGCTTTATTCATTTTATTTTATTAAAGCTGCCTTGATACTAACTACCAATTCAGCTTTTAAAGCTGCCATGAGCACTACATTCATTTTTTAGTTTAAAATACCACATCTATGTGAATGATGATCCTATTCGATCGTGTTCAGGGCGCTTAAATTATTATGACATAGGTATAGAGGTTTTTTTTAAAGAATTTATTTCAGTTCCGACATCGAACAAGTCCAGTTTACGCATAGAGCTCCGAATTGAAAAAATTTATATAGGTAGTAGAAAATTGAAAAATAAGGAGAAAATGTTAAGTAAAGTTTTGATATACGTACTGTGAGCGTCAAAATAATGTGTATACAAATATTTCTTAAAATGTTTTTATTCCAGTCTCTTTTTATTTATGATAAAATTTTACATTTAGGTATTTTTAAATCAGTATTCAGTTCTCTACCTTATTCTAAACAAAACAGCAAAAAATATTTACAACAACAAAATTCTTACAACAAAAATAATTCATTATTTACGCGTCAAAAATAAGTATAAACTATTTTAAAATTAAATCGATCTAGATTCACTATATTAGGAGTGCGATACATCAGTCATTCCTTTACTATATGGTATGTATGCTTGGGGTCGTTCTCCTGTTGAAAAATCTAAAATCTTTCCGTCCCCAAATTTCTCCACATTGGCAGGCACTTTGTTTTGTAAAATGTTCAGGTAGTCGATCTTTCATTATACTCTTAATAAAAACCAAATTTCCAACTCCGCTTGCCGCTATACGCTCCCACACCATCATCCAACCCTCTCCATGCTTAACCGTGGGTATTAAATTTTGGTCAGCACATTCCTTGTGATTTGTTCTCCATACTTTAACTGGTTTTTTTTTTTCTAGGCAAACACCTCAAAATTACTTTCTAAACTAAAATTCACAATATTCCAGAAAGACACATCTTTATGTTGATACTTTTTGGCGTATTCTAGGCGTCTTTTTTGTTTAATTGGCGATATAAGTGGTTTCTTTCGTGGGAATCGACCACGTAACCCGTTTTCGTGTAATGCTCTTTGTATTGTACTGGTACTTAAGATAGTTCTGATGTTGCCGAAACTTCCTCATATAATTTAATGGAACTTTTAAAAAGATTATTTTTTTGCATCACGCACTATAGATCTTATTTCAGCCTCTTTCCAAAGTTTTAGTCAGCCTGGCCCTGGACGACTTTCTATTTTGCCGTATTTTTTGTATTTATCAACAATTTTTTTTGCAGTAGTGTGTCTTCTGTTTATAATAGAGCCAATTTCTCTAAAAGTTTTTCCTTCATTCCGAAATGTAGTTACTAATTCTCTAATATCGCTAGAGTTTGTTTCCCCATTCCAAAACAAATAAAAATTTACCTCATACCTACAAGGAGTTCTTACTCTGCCGATCACAAATTAACATAAAACAATAAATACGTTTCAGTAGAATGCTAAAATAAAGCAAATAACCAAATATAATGATATCCTTTTACAGTGACACACCGCTGAAATGATGCACATGCAACATGTACACTTTATTTTGACGCGTAAAATATGCATTCAAATTTGTTTTTGCTCTATAACTTATATAATTGTAAGAAATTGGTCATTATCTTTTTATAATTAGAGAATAGTTTACTAATACCAAAAATCCTAAAAAGATAAATTTAATCATATCTTAAAAGACTAAAACAGTACGATGCTGTAGAACAAGTTTTTGTACACTTTATTTTGACACTCACAGTATATATGACATTGCGATTTTTCATTACATTTATCAAAGCATTTAGGCAAAATAGCTTTGGAAATGTAATGAAAAATCACAATTTTACGTATAAGTTTTATCTTTCGTTCTGTACACACGTGTTTTTCATTGTTGTCCGTGTATTCTATACCTACATATACTTATGTTTATTATTAATTTGTAAAAAACGAAATTTTACCGGAATAGGTAGAGTTTTGCATCATGTATGTACGTGTTTTTTTTTTATTGTCGTTTGGTTTTTTTTTTATTTGTTATTAATTTATTTTTTATGTTCCTCCTATGTATTTTACTATCTTACGGTGTGCGCGTAATTTTTGTTAGTCTGAGAGGTGTCAAAGGTAAGTATATACACTGGGTACTGATCAGTTTTAACTAATTTAATTTCAAAATTCTAAATGCTGTGATATTGTTTGTTTTGGTCGTTCCGTGTGTTTAGTTCATAAAAACTACTTCCCCTTTCCTCCTCATAATCTATTTTCCTAGTTCCAGTACAATGCACTGCATATGTAGGGGTTATCCCCTGAGTACTGGTCCAAGCTAAAAATAAAAAATAAGTACATCGAAATTTCGGAGATCCATAACTCGGAGTGTTTCCGTCAACTTCGGAATTGCAATTTCTAATTTTGTATATCATAAATTCAAGGAACCTCTATCACGAACTGTGACATTTTGATTTTAATTCAGTGGGTTTCCACAACAATGTCGGACTAAATGCAAACAAGTTCTTACTTAAAGATATCTTAACGCAATGAGATATTTCTCGGCAATAGGATAGATATCTAAGACTCCTCAAAAATAACTTACAATCTCAACGCCATTACATGTTTCTATATAAATTTCAGTGTGCTCAACGTGGTCGTTATTAGAGTCATTTTTCCACAAGCTTTCCCTTAATATATCTTCAGAACGTTTTACTTTTTGTAAAAATTTATATACTAGTAGCAGTTCTGATGCACATCTCATACATAAGCATTGTGGTCCATCGTCATTTTCCTCAATTGGTATATTTGTACATGAACGCAGGCATTGTAAATAACTCATTTCGCTGTTGCCTTCCGAATAGTATTCGTCACATTCAAAGCGTGCTTCAAAATCGATGAAATCTTTGGAAGCATTTAAACAAACACGACAAATTGGCAAAACACTTTCCATATTTATAAAAACATATCTTCTTCCAAACTTCTTCTAAAACTCAAAGCTTATGAAAAATTTAGCGGCGTTTAAAGCAATCGACAAAATTTGACGGTGCTGCCACTTTTTAAATAGAGCCCAGATAGCCCCCTTTTACATTTAGACTGATGGTGGTAAAGAGAAAAATATAAAAGTGCTTGCTCTGGGCTGAAGAACAGCTCTCGCGTCATTGTAATTATTTCTTAAGTGCAGTAAGGCTTGTGTTTGTTGTTCGGTCTTCGAGAGTTTTGCATGTCACTCGCACTGGTTAACGGTTTGCCTCAACTAACTGTATTGGTTTAAAGCTTTTTTTTTTGAGGTTACTCATTGTTAACCACGTGGAAACTTCTTATGTGAAGGCATAGGTCGTTATAGTTAGTCACAGCGACGCTACAAAAGCACTGTTAATACCATCTTGGGCTTTATGGTCTTTGTCACCCCGCCCATGCTGTGCATTCTATACTTTGCAAATTTACTAAATAAATATAAAAGTGCTTGTCAAGGCGAACTAGACTTCACTGTCGTCGTTGGTTTATCGAATATTTTTCAATAATAAATTTGCCACAAATCTACTTCACGACTACCAAATATTAACTGTTAAGATTGTGTACCAACATGGTGACAAAACAGAGTAGTATACCTCCCGGCGGAAACCCGTTATAAGTACTATGCTTGCATATATGTCAAACTACGATCAAGTTGATCAAAAACACTTAAATTCTTTATATATTTTACTATTTCACGTTGTATATTTCACTATTTACAAACTTGTCCGGCAACAATCAGCTTGAAACTAGTGATTTCTGCTATAAAACGATAAAGTTACACCCAATTTTCACGGCGACTTTTTAAAATATGTTTTTTTTTATTTTATTTTAAAACTGCTACCAAAATCATATTACATTTTCATCATGACTTTTTAGGACTTGTCTTTTTTCAATTGTAGTTGCAAAATAATATCGTTTGTCTCTTTTTATCCTTTTGTTAGTATCCATGTAGTCATCTTGCCAAACGAATGTACATGAAAAATAATAACAAAATTACAAATGATAGCAAAAAGGAATTAGGAAAAAAAAACGAAAAATAGAGTTCGTGTCGTTTTGTTTACCCCTCTTTCATTTCTATCAAATTTGCCCACAAATGACTTAAAGACGTTTGAAAAAATCATCGTGAAAGTTGGGTGTTACTCGCATTTTATAAACTAACTAAGGGTATTTACGTGCCAATGGTACAAATGTCTCAATATTAATCAAACCGTTTTTGTTTGTGCAAAATATTTTAAATATAATTCACAAACTGTCAAGGATCAGTGGCTTCGGTATTCCAAAGTATGTGAAACTAAAATTTACGATGCAGCTGACTGACAAACCTGTTTTGAGGAATTTTGTTTAAATAAAATTATATACCACATCGTCTATACCAAGGCGAATTCATTAAGCATCGGTGAATTTAGGGAAATTGCTACAAAAGAAGTTAATAATGAACATATATACAAAATACGGACAACGGTGAAAAGAGACAAAAAAAAAAAAAAAAAAAAACGAGTACACAGTGTGTTGCCTATTCCGGTGCAATTTTTTCATACGAAATTAATAATGAACATATATAGAATATACGGACAGCAATAACAAAAGACGTGCGCACAGAATGGAAGACAAAACACTTTGTATTTGAGTAAACTCCTTTTATTAACAGAACTGCTTTTAAGCATAAAAAATTCTTGCATGAAAAAATCGGTTTAGCGTATATCTCGGGTATATATGGACCAATATCGGACTTTTTCATTTTCTGTATTCTAGTAACCTCCATTTATAATCAGAACTGCTTATAAGCTGGAAAATTCGGTTTAGGAGGCTATATCTCGGGTATGCGTACTTATATAGACCGAAATCGGAAATTTTCATTTTCTGTATTTGAACTCAGGACATGAGTAGATCATGATACGTCATGTCCCGAGTTCAAATCCCAGTGGGTGCTGATGAGTAGTGTAGCGACTACGAAATAGCTAGTTGTCCCCCCGCTAAAGATTTGATTATTATTTTTCTTGTCTTCTTCAATCAAAATTATTGATCATAGCAGATTTGTATTGAAAAAAAATTCTTCTTAAAAAAAAAAAACTTAAGAAAGAAAAAACTTGAACTATAACCCGTTGTACAAATGCACAAACCAAAAATTTAATAACATTTTCAGTCTACACCTGACAGTACGAGTAATAGTATTTTGCTGTTCCTGTTAGTGTTTTCATGTCAGGTGTGGACAGCACTTAAGATCTTCTTTACTCTGCCCATGCTGTGTATCCTCCTATACTTTGCAAAGTATAAGTATTTAACTATAAGTAAATAAATACTTTGTTTTTCTGTTTTATTTATTGTTTATTTTAAAAGTATTATTTTTTGTCTTGTTTTATTTTGATATTAATAATAAATTATATAAACATCTGTTAGTTATTAAAAATTTATTTTAAAAACAGTGATTTCATAAAATAATTATAAATATTTTTCATATTTCCATATGTTTGTTGTTGTATATGTAAAATATGTATACATATGTATGTGTACATCAAATTTATTTTAATTAAGTATTTTGTATTAACTAAAAATGTTTTAATTTAAAGAGTTTATTTTATTTATAACAGTCTTTTATTGCGCTTAATTATTTTTATTTTTATACAATATGAGACATAGGTATTCTTCAATGCAGTTTATCTACGTGCATGTAGTAGTAATAATTATAATAGGTTTTTACATACATTGACATATATATAATTATGGATTTCCATTCATTAATTTTATTTTTTACTTAGTAAAAGTTGGTTAACACTAAATATATTTTGAATAAAAGACAATTGCAAATATAACATTTTTAGTACAATTTTTAACAAGTTCAAAGAACTTATAACATTTATACATACATATAACAATTAAAAAATACCTTTTTTATTTAAAATACATACATATGTAGTTAAAATTGTTGTGTGTAAAACAATTGTACACTTTACATTTGAGTTCTTAACACAATCAGCACATAATCGTACATAAATATATACGAGCAAGTACATATAGAACGTTTCAAGAAAATCTGTTGTTTGTTATGGACGCTGAATGCTACTCGTATGATGCAAACAATAGACTATTAATAAATTATTAAACACGTTAGATTAATAAGTCTTGACAGTTGATACGTGGCAAATTTATTATGGAAAAATATTCGATAAACCAACGTGTTTTAATCGTTAAAACATTTTTATCAAAATCAATCATCGATTACTGTGACGATGAAAAAAATGATGTGAAATTTTTTTGAGAAACAACGTGCCACCAAAACGCACTATTTCGAATAAAGAGGATCTATAAGGTGATAGGTCCAAGCATGGACCACAAAGTACTGCATGATCGGCTGCAAACATTACTGTTGCTCAAGAAAGTGTTCAAAACAATCCATCAATCACAATTCGACGCCGTACTCAGAAGCTTGGTCTTCAAAGAACAACTTTGGCCGCAATGTTGCACAAGGATTTGCATTTGTTTCCATTTAAACTTCAGTTGACACAAGAGCTTCTCCCACAAGACCATTTACGCTGCCGTACATATGCCAATAAATTCAATCCGTGGAATTGGCCCATAATCAAATAAGGCCGCAAAGGCAGGTGCTGCTGTAAATCTTTTTTACTACTGTATATCAAACATTCGCCGTCTCTTGTCAAATTACGTTGCCAAAATTTTAATTGACAAAATTAGTGCTAAAGATAAGAAAGTCTAGAAAAGATTATAAAACTAGATTTAGCACACGAAATATAAAATATTTAGTGAAAAAATAAAAGAACGCAGTAAACAGCAAATAGTTTACTGAAAAACTATGTTTGAGGTACTTACAAAATAATATTTTATCATTGTTTACTTTATAGTTAAATGCAATAAATGAGTAATCTTTCAGCATGTTGTAAAAATTATGCCCTGAAAACTGTCCTGCCCAAAAAAGTACTCGAACGGAAAAATAGCAGAAACTCGTAAACTTTAGTAAACAGCTGATAAATTACATCCATATGTAATTGCGCATATACATAGGTTTTATTAAACATCTCACTAGCCAACAATTAAGTTTTCCAAACATAATTTAGTCAGAGTCGTAAAGCAGCTCTGGGCTGAAGCTGCCATTTTTGAATAGAGCCCTTTTACATTTAGACTGACGGTGGTAAAGATCCAAATATAAAAGTGCTTGCTCTGGGCTGAAGAATAGTTCTCGCATCATCGTAATTATTTCTTAAGTGCGCTCAGGCTTGTTGTTTTTGTTGTTCGGTCTTCAAGAGTTTTGCATCTCACTCGCACTGATTAACGGTTTGCTTCAACTAACTGTATTGGTTTACAGTTTTTTAGAGGTATTTCATTGTTAATCACGTTGCAACTTCCTATGTGAAGGCATAGGTCGTTATAGTTAGTCACAGCGACGACACAAACGTATTGTTAATACCATCTTGGGCATATGGTCCCTGTCACCCCGCCCATGCTGTGCATCATATACTTTGCAACTGTATAGTAAAATATAAATACTTTAGCCAGCTTTCCGTTATCAGCCACGCTTGTTGTAACCAGTCAAAACTAAACCACTCTTTGATGTACATGCGCCGATTATCGTTACTTTGACCGAAGATTATCGTTAAGTTTGTGATCAGATAAAAGTTCTCAAAAAACTCTATAAAAGTGCGGAAAAGCAATAAAAACACATAAACACAAACTAATTTTTTTGAAGAAGAACAAACCACTCAGATTTCAACACAAATTCAATAAATTAATATTTACATCTCTGGGTACGGAGAATTATTAAAATACAAAAAATATGTATGTTATTAACTAAAAAAGAAATACCGCTAGTTTTGAGGCAGCAAACGCTGTACAAACAATGTAGGCAATTAACAAAATGCATATATGATTCAATATGAGATGAGTATAGATAGAGAATAATTAAATGTTCGGTGGCTGAGTGGTTACGGCAGCAGATCATGATACGTCATGGCCCGAGTTCAAATCCCAGTGGGTGCTGATGAGTAAGTAGTGTAGCGACTACGAAACAGCTATAGCTGTCCCACAGCTGAAGATTTGATTATTATTTTTCTTATCTTCTTCAATCAAAAATTATTGATCACTGCAAATTTGTATTGTAAAAAATCCTTCTTAAGAAAAAGCTTAAGAAAGGAAAAACTTGAACTAAGACTCGATGTACAAATGTACAAAAACCAAAAATCTAATTTAAAAATTATAAAGTTCAACAAAAATTCAATAAATTAATATTTATAACCATGTTGACGATTTTGAAAGTAGCATACTAAATGATGATTTTAAGATTGTTTTTGCTGAAAAATTTGAAACGAAAATTCAAATCAAACAAAATTTTTTCCACAATTGGTTATATGGATGTGTAACTGTGCATTTATTGTGGTTATGGACCAAAAAATACAAAATTATTATAACAGAAGGAACATAAAATAAAAGAAATTTGATGAAAACGTGCTTCATAAAAAAATCTATTTTTTTAAGTAAAAGTTATTATCTTAATATGTGTAATTGTTCGAGCTTAAGGTCTTTTTTGGTTTTTAATTATCTGGCAATATTAGGCTTTCCTTTGGATAGCTTCTTCAGGCCAAATAGTATTTATTTAATTTAAATTTGTAGAATTGAAATTAAATAAATATTATTTGGCCTGAAGAAGCTATCCAAAGGAAACGCGAAATATTGCCAGATAATTAAAAACCAAAAAAACTACAAATTCCAAAAAAGACCTTAAGCTCGAACAATTACACATATTAAGAAAGAAAAAAACCGTCGAAATAAAGAAATAATAAGCATATAAAAGTTATTATTTTTACCGGTTTTGTACTAAATATGTTCAAATAAAATATGAGTATATATTTTCCTCAAAACACGATCACCAAAACGTGATGTTTTAAAAACCTTCTGGCAACGCCGCGCTTAGTATGATTAAGTTTACCCATGACACAAAAAACAAGGTAGCCGCTTCGCTACAACAATACAACAATAAAAAAAACAACAGGTATTTTGTTTGTGTAAAATGGCAAATTCACACTTAAGCTGTCAAAATTAGTTGATAAAGAACATGTATAAAAATATAAATGGCGCCAAAAAAAGTAAACAAAACTTGACAGAGAGAGTGTCCCCATATTAATCTAATTCGCCTGAATTCGCCGATGCATCCACCTATTAATTAATTCGCCTTGAGTTTACCGAGTGTGAATGAGTAAATACATAAAACTGAACACACACACTCTCATTGGTAAAGTAAATGTGTGACTGCAAATTCTTACATACAAATATTATTTTCGTTGTTAAAAAGATGTACAAGTACGATTGCCGAATGTGGAAAAATAATCCAAATTAAGCAGCCACCGCATACAAACTTGATTGGGTATGTTATATGTATACTCTAGTTAAAAGATGCAAGCAAGAAAACATTCTTGTGCAAACCATATACGGTTGACAATCACACCGCAACTCGATTTAAGACGGGTGTACTTAGATCATTAAAAAAGGCACCAGTTGCAGATCTCTGATTCTTGCATCATTTAAGAAGGGCTAAGGAAACAAGTGTTGAACTGTGTCGTTCATGTACGAACGGGTTAAATTGAACAGATAATCTCAGTGAACATAGTGTGAACTCTAAATTGAAGTATGCAAATACAGTTGTTAATACAACACATGCTTTAGAGCTACATATTTTGTTTTTTATAAAAATTTCTTACTTTAAGTCAATTTTAAACTAAACTCGTTTTCAATTTAAATATGGCAGGTTAAATAAAATTAATAAATTTCTCGATGCTTCAATTGTATTACAAATTGCTAAGCTAATGCTTAAAATAGAATATTATATCTTAAATAACAAAAATAAAAAAAAAAGTTTTTAATTAATTTTTATATGAAATTGCACCTTGATTTGTTTATTTTCTTATTTAATTTATACAATGTAAAAACAATCAGATATACATATGAACATGTTGTACATACATATAATGTAGAGCAGAATTATTGCAACAATTTATTTAAATAAATATTTATCTAACTACATAAGGAATTTTTCAATTTGCAATATTTTTTTATTTTACCTTAGAATATACTTTATCATAATAATATACATATAAACACTTAATTTTATGCACATATATGTACGTATGTAGATCTGGACATACTTATGTATCTATAATAGTTTGACTTAAAAAACGTTGCGACAACGACGTACTTAATTTTTTTTATTTTCAATAAATAAGGAAAATTTGAATTAATGTATACATACTTCTGCACAAACATATTCAATATTTGTAACAAATTTAGATATTTTTACTATTGTTATGAATTGATCACTCTTAAGGCATTTCATTTACATAATTATTTTACCTGTTCCGTTTTGTTTTAAAACTGTTGGTCACTTATTTGGGTGTGTGTGTTGTTTAAATGTCATTTAACTTGAAGTTTCAAATCATAGTTGCAAATGATTTTCGCTTTGTAATTGTGTTTCATGTGTAACATTTGCTGCGTTTGTCGCTGTCGACACGGATGTTAAAGAATGTTGTTGCTGATGATATTTTTGTTCTTCAGTATGAGATTTTTGAGTTTCTTCTAAAGCATTTTTTGAGCACTTTTGTAAACTTTCAATATCAATGGAACCATCTTCACTACCTTTACATTGAACTTCAAACTCGTTGGTTATATCTTTATACAGTTCTTGTTGTTTTTGATGCTCTTTCTATAGGGAATTAAAAATAGTTAAATTAATATCAGAGGACTTATAATAGTTAACATGTACACATATTGTTGCGAATTTTTAGCACATCTAGCCAATTTTGATATGCTTGTTATAAATGTATACTCTCCGCCACACAAACAACATAAAGCAAACAAACTCGATACACAAACAGAGAAACAAAAATACATTATTTAAAGAGCCCAATATTGTAAGTAAAACAACCACCAAATATTTTATTGTGGTTGTTACGTTCTTATTATTGCGTTATTATTATTTGTTTTTATTGTGTTATTATTGTTTCGCAAGCACTTACACATATTTGAGTATCTATGTGTGCAAGTATTATATTTGTACATTTGAATCTGGAATTATCAATAACTAGAAAGTTCATGATGATTGTAAAAAGTAATAAAGAAGTATAAATAGCAGGCAGATGTTCGGCAGAGGAGCAGTTTAATTTTGAACGTTGTGCAAGACAGTCTTAAGTCAGAATAGTAAGAAAGTCTAGTGTGCTAATACACAATGGTATTAAGTATAAATAAAGTTGTGAATTATTTACCTACTTCGTAACGAAACAATATTATAGTCATATTTCATTTGCAATTGTAGAATCCGCAAAGTGTTTTTAAAAGTATAAACGTAACAATATATTCGGAGCTTATACTCTTCACTCGAAGACACAAGTGTTTATAGTTAGCTCTGTCAACTGTCAATCAGATAGAGCGAAAAATATAAGTATCTAACAAGATTCCAAACTATCTTGGCAGCAGAACGTCCAGTCGAGAGCAGACATGTTGGCTGTCACCTTATTTTTGTGTAGAAAGGAAGCTCTGGGGAACAAATTCTTGAAATTCCTGCTATCTATTCGGCATGGTTGTTAAGTCTATTTTAACGTACGTGTATGGGATGCTCATATGCTGGAAGTCGATGGGAAACGCCACCTACTGCAAGAACGTGAAAACTATAGTACATACATCTGTCTTGATGGTGGCTGGTGATGTCTGCCCTATGCCATCGAACGCACTTTTCACAATGCTAAACTGATTCCATGGAGAAGGAAATAGCCATGAATTCGGCGAGTAGGCTAAGGGTAAGCGAGACGTGGAAGGAGGCGACGTATAGCCATATATTTATGGGAAGAATAGTAGATCTTCCGGATAATATTGATTACTGATCACCGGCTCTACTAACCGTGAAGAGACTTGATGTAGTTTTGTAAGGCACGGTCACAAACGTGGTCGGTTACAAACCATCAAGGGGATCAGCTTGAGATTTTTACAGATGGATTCAAGTCGAACTCGGGAGAATCTTTATCGCCCTGTATGCATGACAGGGGAACTAGTTTTAGGCTGCAAAACGATTGTAGCGTAACGCAGACGGAAATAACGACAATCCACTAGCGGGCGTCGACGTTAGGTTGGTCTGTTAATGCAGGACATTCGAACCTGGAACTTTTCTAGGTAAGGCGGCACAGTGAAGCGCCCGGAAATATTGTAGTGTCCAAACTGACAAAGACCGGTATCCGGTTGCAGCAAGGGGATATAGATGGGGTGATTGGGATCCCTGTAAGAACCCGGTACATCGTCAAGTTTTACGAGCTACACAGCACAGTTGATCTAGTGAGGTTATCTGTCGAATATAAAAGCTGACATGGTGCTGGTATGATAGCAGTAGTACGATTAATCAACAGAGGTAGCGTTCTACTATGGCGGTTTTAACGGGACATTGTCACAAATGGACTCATGCCAGGAGATTAAATCTTGTATGTAATAACTTCTACAAAGTTTGTAGGGATGAGGAAGAGGCAGAGAGTATTGAGCACTTCCTCTGTCGGCGTCCAGCCCTTTCTTACATAAGGGCTTTATACCTAGGCAGACCGGTGCTACATTACTTGTTATCGAAAAGTGATGCAGGGTGAATTCGACTCTTTCAGCCGCTCGTCGGGTTCTTCCTATTCTGCTGAGATACACGTCACAATCAGACAACACAACGGGATCAAATTGGGCGTAAGTGGTCTGGCTGGCTAAACTAAGCCTAACCTAACCTAATATATATTCGGATTAAAGATAAGAAATAAAGCAAGGCAGGTTCACCAAGTAGTATTAGAATTACAAAAAACAAATAGCAAAATCGTCACACGTATTTTGCTGATAGAAAGTAGTACATGTTTTCAAAATCGACTCCCCCTTTTTCTGCTAAAAGCAACAGAGTCTAATGTGTTCGAGAATTTTGCGCTTTGCTCATATTGATTGATTCATTTGCCTTGACTAAATGTATTGTTTTGCAGATCCTTTTCTATGTGAAGGCATGAGTCATTATGATTAGCCATAGTTGTAGCGGCATGATTACTGACTTGTTCGTGCATCAATTGTACAACCACGATATGCAGAAGTGCCGGTTTCGACAAGACATGCCATACAGCTCGTGCCACCACTGATTTAGTGAAGGGGTCTTTTGATATATATTTAGCTAGTTTTACGTAAATTGTTTGCCAATATCGTGTGGTTTAACGCCGCTAGGATGTTTTCTGTGGGGATATGTGAAGCCGCTAGTAAACGCCGATGAACACGAAACAATTGAGCACTTGGAGGACAACATTCGCCGCGTTATTGCCGATATACGGCCACAAATGTTTGAAAAAGTCATTAAAAATTTTGCTTCCAGATTAGACTACGCCCTAGCCAGTCATGGCGCTCATATACCAGAATTCATATTTAAATTGTGATGCCGGAATACTACCTTTCGAATAGAATAAATTGTATGTAATTTAAAAAACTCATCTTTATTTTATTCCATTTCAAAGTTCTATAGTACTATAAAAACACCCTTTAATTGCCCATACTAGCCAGAAGAAAAAGTACAGGCTGTTTCATACAAGAAGACGAAAAATACTGTTTTCGCTCTTATTTGCCGATTTTAAAAGTACGGGAACACTTTTCGTGTAAATCGGAGTCCCGAAGGATCCCAAAAAAGAGCAAAGAAACTCTGAGACTCATGGTAAGCGTGTGTACTGATTGGCGGTTTTATTTGTCCCCTGATTTTAGAACATATATACATACATACATACATAATTATACAAGTTTCATTACATCTGAAAAATTATGTATATAGTATATTGTAATACAACACTCAAATTTCCGTTCTCAAACGGCACGAAATAAACTTTCGATCAGCTGAAAATGTATTACAATTAAAAAGACACTTACCATGATATCAGCTATTCGCTCTTCGGTATTCGGTACTTCATATCGTTGTCCTTGGTCACGTATTTCCATGGCTGTACTCAGTTGCTGATTAAGTCTGTTGTTAATTTGTTGCAATGAGTTGGAGAGTACATTTTCTATGGCTACAATTATACGCACATGTTAATATAATAATTACAATGCAAGTAAGAGTTGAAAATTTAATTTGTAAATTTGAGCAAACTCCTGAGAATGTTGAATAGTGGAGTGTTTGCAGTTTGCCAATCTCATCATTCTTATTCCAGATATTAGTAGTTTAAACATACATATTGATGGCTTAATACAAAAGAAGCGTATCTCGAGTTTTTATTAATTTACAGGAGAACGAAAATACTAATTAAAACTCAGACTATAAAGTCAGTGTTGGTCTCTTTAATTCATTTTTACAGGCTACACTACCAAAAATAAGTAAAACGCAATTTTACATAAAACAAGACCTTTATATTAAGCCATCGATATGTGACTTTGAAACAAAACAAAAAATAAAAAATATTGCTAGATGATTTGAAATACCAATTTTTTAGTTTCCAATTTAATTTTGAAAGGTGGATAAACTCCTTATTCTTTCAAATTGTGTACATAGATTTAATATCATTTTTAAGACATTGCTCCTATTTAGTGCATAGAGTAACGACGGTTATATTACATCATATCTACTAACTTTATGTGTATAAGTAAAAAAACAGTCATGAAAAAAAATGTTTATACTGTTACGAATTTGTATAACTCTAACTGATTGTGCAGCCTCTCAACTGCTTGTTCTAGTACATGCACATCTACACAAGCAACATAAAGAAAAAAAAAAACCATAATGCACAAAAAAAAAACAAACATACATAATTTAAAGAACGCAGAACTCAAAGTAAATCAATGACCAATTTTTTATTGCTGTTGTTGAGTTCTTATTGCGTACTTAGTATTGCGTTTGGTTAGCAAGCATGTGCGTGTGCTTGTGCGTAAGAATTATATTTGTACACATGAGTCTGGAATTATCAACAACTGGAAAGTTCATTATGATTGTGGGAGCTAGTAAAGAAATATAAATAGCAGGCAGATGTTCGGCTGTGACACAGTTTAATTTTAAATGTTGTACAAGAAAGTCTTAAGTAAGAAAAATAAGCAAGTCTAGTGAGCTAATACAAAGTGGTATTAAGTGTAAGAATCCGCAAAGCGTTTTAAAGACAAAAACGTAATAATAATCATTGGATTCGACATACTCGTTCTTGAAAGCTCCACTTTCGTAATCATACAGCTAACAAAACTAAAAACATACAATATGTACATACGACATATAAATACAGACAGACATACCTTGACGTTGCATTGGCACAACATACTCATCATCATCGTCGTCGGTTTGCGTGCTCGTATAAGCTATTTTTCTTTTCAACGTCCCTGAAGCGGTGAAATGTTTGCTTAAATCCTCTTCTGGTATTTGAAGGTATCCGCCATTGTCAACACTGGTAGAATCAAACATTTGTTCCGGCATTTTTTTCGTAAGAAAATCTGTTCGGCAGTCGGTGTCCATCGCGGATTGCTGCTGTGTACTGGGGGCGGAACTTAAGTATTTTACGGCGGTTGTTTTAACAACATTTACACTTTTAGTGATGGAATTTTTAATGGAATCGGCGGCTGGAGGTACTAGTGCCAGAGGTGGCGTTTTCGATAGACAACCCATTTGCGGTGGTGAGCTCTTGTAACGTTGAAAGCTATGTGCTTGATGCTGGGTGTTTGTTGGGTACGTTGATGTGGATGAAAGGGATTCAGAGTCACCGTCATCATTTGTGACTGATTTAAGATTCTGTATTAAACACAAAACAGCCTTTTCTAATTGTTGAGGATTTTGCGAGGCTGGTCTATCGTCAGAAGACTGTGGGATTTTTGTGTTGATTATAACAGAAAATTTATTTTTCATTCTTTCAACACGACGTCTACCTTCCTCTTCATCTAGCAATGTATTTACGCAGATGAAAGAATGTACCTTATTTGTATTTTTGTCAATCTCAAGGAAACCTTTGGTATGCAAATATATAATTTTGCCATTGCCACTAAATAGGCGGTATGTGGATTCACCATAGCTACTATTGCAGTCATACACTTAAGTTATAAAAAAATTTATATAAAATTATCTCCAATATAGGAAAATTAGTTCTCTTACTTTGCCTTAAGGCCACTATGACCCACCGTACATCATCCTGATGTATAAAAGTAAATGGACTTAAATTGCGGACCTCATCTGTCATATAACCAGCCACAAGACTTATGCGTTGATCACAATCTATAATACGACCATCTATTAAGTGACGGGTTTTGTATTCTAAGCGATTAGCCTCAATAGAACGATTTATAACTGGTGGTCGCACAATGCGAGCGATTGCAACTAGAACCTGAAATTCAATATTTGATTTATAAATTCATAAGTAGTATGTTATATTAATAAATGTATGCACGCGTGACTCAGTCTTCTATAACATTTTATGAATGAAATGAACACAAATAAAATAGGCTTTGTTTTTCTCATGTGCATACTTATAATTCGCTTACTACTAATACCTTAACAAACATATAAATAACGTTGGTTAGACGCTGAAAGGTCTGAACTCGCATTTTGCCCGAATTTAATTTTTTAGTGATTTTAATACATTTCACACAAATACATCTTATCACAAGTTTTAATGGAGTACTTTCATAAGTGATCAGTTTACAAGCAATTATAAAAAAAAAAAAAAAAAAACTACAATTAAGCATTTTTATTCGCTATTTAAGCTTCTAACATTTATACCAGTAAAAAATTATAAATAGCTTGTTTTCTATGTTACCCAGCTATCCCAGATGAGAATTTAAAAGGAAAAATGCTCTAATAATATCCGTCAAAACACAAAAACCAAGCTTTTCTATTTATAAACGTCTCTAACATTTCGATACTTTCAAAAAGCAAATCGTAGCAACCAACGGTTTGTAGTAGTATGTAGTAGAATGTATTATATAAGTACACACATATGTATATGGATATCTTATAAATTCTAGAATAACTGTTTTGATTCGTTAGCATAGTTCTTCTGGAATATTCAATATACATGTTACTATAACTGTCCTTTTTAATTTTATTGAATATGAACGTAGATAAAATTTTAGATAATAAGTTAACTTTGATATACATATATTATATACATATAAAATTTAAATGTCATGTTGAAAAAAGGATTTATTAAAAAATTGGTTGTCGAACCGATAAGACGCATCGTTTTTCGCCTACAATTTTCAGAAGTGGGATTGTGAACAAAAAATTATATTTTTTTTTCTAAGCGAATGCAATTTGAACGCGTATAAAAAAGGAAATTTTCAAAAATTTCCAAAGTCTACTGATGATTAGGGTAGTTCCTATGAAATGTCGACATATATGTAGATAGCTGGGAAACATAGAAAACAAGCTATTTATAATTTTTTACTGGTAAAAAAAAACTACATTACATCATTACAGTTTATATAGGGTGTTTTTTTAAGCCCGATAGAACTTGAAATTGTAAAAAATAACACAAAAAATTAAATTGTAATCAAAATTTTTTTTTATTCGAAAGATCAATACGTGACATTAACATTTGAAAATGATTTCGGGCATATGGGCACCGCGGCTGTTCTTGACGAAGCGCATTCTGGACGTCCAATTTTGGGCCACTTTTTCGAGCACTGCTGGCGGTATGTCACGAACAACACGAACAATGCTGGCCTCCAAGGCGTCAATTGTTGCTGGTTTATCAGCATAAACCAGTGACTTCACGTAGCTTCACAGGAAATAATCGAGAGGTGTCAAATCGCACGACCTTGGAGGCCAATTGACAGGTCCATTTCTCGAAATCAACTTATCGCCAAATTTTGATTTCAGTAAGTCGATGGTTGCGTTCGCCGTATGGCACGTAGCGCCATCCTGTTGAAACCACATCTCCTCCGGATCAATGTCATCCATATTTTCAAACAAAAAATCATTGATCATGGTGCGGTAACGATCTCCATTGACCGTAACGCGAGCTCCGGCCTCATTTTTGAAGAAATAAGGTCCGATGATGCCACCAGCATGAAAACCGCACCAAACAGTGCATTTTTCTGGATGTAATGGAGTCTGTAGGGTCTCTTGTGGATTGGTCTCACTCCATATGCGGCAATTTTGCTTATTAACAAACCCGTTAAGCCAAAAATGCGCCTCATCGCTGAACACAATTTTGCGATAAAACAACGCGCGAATCGACGACTGATTTTCAAAGTAAATTTGGATAATTTCGTAGCGTTGTTCAAGCGTGAGTCTATTCATGATGATTTGTCAGAGTATACTGAAACAAATAAAAAAAATGTTTCATCAAAATTTAATTTTTTGTGTTACTTTTTACAATTTAAAGTTCTATCTAGCTTAAAAAAACACCCTTTATTATGTTTTTTCTTTCTTCTGTAAAATTGTTAAATGAAATAAAAATTTATTTAATATTTATTGCATGCTTAAGAAAACATGTTTTTATAAGTATGTATATGCATACTACTGACGTGCAAGAGTGTAACAGAAGGTATTGCTAAAACAGTTTAACCAAGATGCTACGCATTTCTTTTACCAAGTCGTATGCTGCTCAACTTATCAAGAAATAAAAAAATTTTAGAATTTATTCTAAGTTAAAGCAGTCTAATCTACATAAATTTGTTCCACTAGCCTAGGATTGTTTTAATAAAATGTAGCATTCTACAATAAAATATTTGAAATAACAAATCTGTACTTATACTCATAATCGGACAAAAATTCCGCTTTGGTGAGTGTCCGGTTATGAGAGATATCACTGTATGTATGGAAGAAAAATTAACCAAAATGAAAAAAATTTTAGTATCTCCACATTGAAGGAAAATATTACCAATTTTGGTTAAAATTATCAAAAACTGCAGCTCTGGCGCCTACATATTCAGTGCATTGTACTGAGACTAGAAAAATAGGTTATAAGGAATAAGAAACAGGGAGTAGCGTTTGTGGACGTTTAGAAAAGAAACGTTATCACAAAACGTTAAGGTGTTGGAATGAAATTAGTTAAAATCGATCAGAGTCTTCGACACTGCTTAGACTATCAAAATTAGTCCAACACCTTCCACACTGCAAGGTAATGAAGAAAACAAGGACGAAAATAGGATGGAAGACAAAATACAACTTATTCATGCTCTCTACTTATTTCGGTGCAGTCGTAAAGCAGCTCTGGACTGAAAAATAACTCCTGCGTCATCGTAATTATTTTTTAAGTGCGGTTAGGCCTGTTGTTTTTGGTGATCGGCCTTCTAGAGTTTTGCATCTCGCTCTCATTGGTTAACTGTTTACCTCAACTAACTGTACTAGTTTACAGTGGTATTCCTTTATTAACTCCGCGGCAACTTTTTATGTGAAGGCATAAGTCGTTATAGTCAGTCACAATGCCGCTGCAGATTACTGTTAATACCATGGTGGGCATATAGTCTTCGTTACTCCGCCCATGCTGTGCATCCTATGCTTTGCAAATTTATTTGCCACTGTATAGCTTAATAAATAAATAAATAAAACAAATACTTATTTCGGGACAAAAAAAAAAATTAATAATGAACACATATAAAAATACGGAAGATAGTAAAATAACATAAGTATGTTCATAGAATAGAAAATACTCGAATCGAAGTCTGTATGTATTAATTTTGAGTTTGTTTTCTGAAATTTTTCGGTCCCTCTGTGCCAAAGTTGAAAATAACTAAATGTCCTACCATTTACCGGTCTATAACATGCTATTGGTCCGAAAAGCGTCTAACTCATGAAAATTAAATTTTAAATAAATTTTTTTTAATTTATACCAGTGGTGGCCAAAATCTCAATTTCCTATAATCGCGAATATAGGATACAAAACTCAGCTGCTACGACGCGCACACATGTACAAAAATCTTCGTGCGAACTATGAGTACTTTCGGTTAATATTTTGTTTACATATCGACAAATATCATCAAATTAGTTGGTGCTTAGGCATTAATGGGGTAGGGTCTCTCTGCGTAGCCGTTGAAAAATACATATACGTTTTTATCTGGTACATGACACAACCTATAAATATTAGTGTAAGTGTGTGGCCACCACTGATTTAAACCTACACACAATAATTTGCTGCCTAAAATAAATAAAAAATATATATGTATGCCTATTAATGAAGATTATAAAGAATTATGTTAATATCTGAAAAAATATAAAAACCATGGTACGAGCATTCAATGATTTCGATTTGTAAAAATACCAATTAGGTGTAGGAGGTGTTGGGAATTGTCTTGCTCACGTATACTTATACGTACTCACATATACATATACTCAGGGCGAATTCATAAGAGTTAAATAAATGCAGCAGAATAATAAATACAACATTACAAAAACAAAAACAAATATTTTTCAAATGTCGGGGAAAAAATATCCTACAGCCCAATTATGAATATTCTCACGAAATTTGTTTCTCACGGAATTTATTCCTCGCGGAATTTATTTCTTATATAAAGTACTTTTTTTGAATTCAAATTAAAGAGAAAAGCTCAACTTTCACTAAATTGATCATAGGAATTGAAGATTTGATCTCCCTTTAGCGTTTTCAGTTAATGAAAAAAAAAAATGTTATGAATCCGCCTTGCAATATACTGTTAAATAGAAAAGGTGAATTTTCATTTTTCTAAAAAAATATTTATTTACTTATTACTTTCTATTTTGTCCCCTTCGCCCAGCGCTTTTTGAAATCCTCGAAGCAGTTCTAATATGCACTTTTTGATATGACTTTGAGCTCCTTCAGCGATTCGGTTTATATCTCTTCATTCGTTGCAAAACGCCATCTTTTCATTAAATCAAATCCTAAAATTCAACCCTAAATCTAACTATAATAAAAAATTAATATCTACAGTTCAACGCATAACGCAATATATTGAGCAAATCGGTATTAAATCCTGTCCTAAAAAAGCTTCTAGCTGCTTGCGACCACATTGGCACCTCCAGAACAATAGTATAGATGCCACCCTATTGTCACTCCCTAAAAAAATCTACTTCACATGAAATTTATAGTTCTTTATTTTTACAAAAAAAGGAAGAGTATAATCAACGCGGATGGTTATTATGTTACACAGATGGGTCAAAGTCCATAAACGGAGTTTCTTACGCACTCATTGACAACAGTTCTAATATTGCAAAACAAGGCTTGCTTCATACATTTAATTCAATTTTTATTGCAGAAGCAACTGCGATATTAAATGCTATCAAAGGGATTTAAGACCAGTGCAGTACAAATAGAGAAGACATACCTGGCCACTCGCATATAGTAGGAAATGAAAAAGCTTACACGGCAGCTAAAAATGCCCTAAAATTGCCAATGATAATTCAATACACCCAAAATAAAATGTTGATATATTTAGCTATATATGACTATATTTATAATAAGCAAATTAACAAATGGATTTCGTACACGCACTATTATAAACATTTCAATCCTAATTGTAAAACACCAACGTATCCAACAGAAGTTTCAAGAAAAAATTTACAAAAATATATACGTATGAGGCTCGGTCACAGCAAGTTGACTCATCAACACTTGATGGAAAAAAACAGCCACCAAGCTGCCTCTTTTGTCGAGAACCAAACGAATGTCAACACATCTCTACAATATGCAGGGCCAACAATATATCGCTTACCAATTTACTACTTAAAACTATAAAACTTTTGAAAGCTGTAAATATCCATGATAAAATCTGATCGAAATACTCTTTCTTATCAATATATTATACATATTCATATTTAATTTCAACAAAGAGCCGATAGCTCTAGACTTTTTAATAATTAATTATAACTATTCAATAAATAAATAAAATATTTATTAGGGAATAAATCGGGAATTTAATTATTTAATTCTATCACGAAAATCTCTCACGAATTTTATTTTTAAATTCGCGAGCAGAGTTTCATTTTTATTTGCTTTTTGAAGTCGCTCACGAGTTTTATGGATACAATTCGCGAACGAAAAAGAATAATTCTTTGAAATGTAAATAATTAAATCCGTTCGCATTAAATTCGTTTGCAAATGAATTTAATTTGAGCATTATTCCTACTCTAGCAAGGAAACAGAGGATGAAATAAAAATTTGTTTTTATTATGTTTCGTATTATTTAAAAAATTTCTAAGTCTTTTTTTCGACACGATTTCTTTAAATACATATAAATTTATCAAATACATACATCAACATTTTTTTACTAATAATTTTAACTAAACTGTGTTTATGTCAATGTGCAAACTCATTATTGACAGACTGTATGTGCATTGCAAAATCACGCACAGTCAACAAAAAACATTGAAATACTTTTTTTTACAATCATCTTGAGCTCTATTGCTGTTTGACAAAAATACATTTACCAAATCCCGTATATCCGTGTATAGTCTGTATTATCCAATTAAAATACAATAGAGTATGCTTGTTGTTGGAAATTTTCATATAAAATTTCAATAAGCATGTAAACTTATTTTGCATGTTTTTGAGAAGTTGTATTGGTAATCGTGTTATCAACATCACGTGAATTCCACATCACAATGAGAAGAAGAAAAGATATAAGAGCCATTCATCTATATTCCATTTTATTTCTTAAAAACCTTCTGAATACTGATTTTCTTTTTCTTATTTTATGTTTAAAGAACAGAATAAACTGATAGAATATATTGCGTGTATAAACAGAAAGAATATTCAATACACCATACAAGAATTTTTGAATTAACTAGTTGCTTTAAAGATTTGGAAAGAGAATTAGAAAGTTTTCACGCAGGAAATACAATGTTTTTAAACATGGACGTATGTGTGTATATAGACAGACAGGGGTATAAGATTTGCCTGGCGAGATCATATTGTTTTCGCTAGCATGACTCATGAAGATAAATTTGTTACTTTATAAGCATTCGTAGTGTAGTTTCATTTTAAAGTGCAATTGTTACTTACAATATCATTACCACTTATTGTTTGTAGAGGTATTGTGTCATCGCGACCTCGACTTCGTCTCATTAACTGTAATGTGGAGGGAAATGTACTTATTTTCAGTCCTCTAGGCGCCATGTCACTGCGCCGAAAACTGCCATCTATTTTGACTAGCTCATATACCGTGGGTTCTGATCTTGGTCCGGATCTCGCCAGTCTAAGCGATAAAGAAATAATCCTACTATACTACTTATATGTACATATTATAAAAAACATCATGCTGACCTTATCGTAAAACTTCGCTTGTCTTCCCGTAATCTTCGATCTATTTCATCTTCTTCAGCTTGGGTTCGTTGTCTGCGTTCACCTGTTGCGGTTTCTGGTTGTATATCGAATAGTTTATCTAAATCTGTTGGTACCAATTTCTCCTTTAACATTTGATGATCTTCAGGATGCGTTATATGAAGTATATTTTGACCATATAAATCAGTCTGAAAGTATGTACATATGTATATATACTTGTATGTATGAATGTAGTTTAATATTAAACAAAAAATTTCAACTGTAAACTATTGATTTATCATATTCATACATATGAACTTCAATTGCAATTGAACTTTAAATGACACGAAATCACGATTTTCTGTTAAATAAAAATCAAAGGATTTTTTGCCATAGCTGGCAACAGCAAATGCATCAATGCAATGTCACGTAGTAAAAACTTTATTTTTCTTTTATTAAAATATTTTAATGTTCACAATCAAAAGTTCATAAGTATACGTACATATGTACATACGTACATATGTATGTAAGCATGTACATACGTACATAGATACATAAATATTTATGTTTGTATAGGAAAATATGTCGTACCTGGCAATGACCTAAATGTTGTTCTATGCTAGAAGATACTAAAACAATTTGACCATTACATGTCATTGTTATGAAGAAACTTTCCAACAACTTCATCAGGGTATCCGTTGCTTGTGTAGACTCATTGTTTTGGCTTTTGCCAAAAACTAAAATAGAAAAGTTATTAATTAATAATTATGGTGAATAACAAAGAAATGGCAAAAACATTTACCATATTTTAAGCGTAAGCCATGAGCGGCAAATCTCAACACTGCTGTCTTATCGACACGTCTGGGAGATTCTGCTACATGTGGTACCATAGTTGAGAGTTCTTGTATGGAACCATTTAATTTATCTCGTCTATTTTTTTCAGCCCGATTTCGTGCCTCTCGACCACTAAAAACAGTTTAAAAATAAAATTAAGTTTTTTGTAGATACCAATGAATTTTGTGTTCAAATTGACAAAAAAAAAAACTTCACTTTTAAAATTTTTTGAAAACATCGTCATTTTAGTTTTGAAATATCGTCAAAAAAAATCGGACCTATAAAACTAGCAAATTTTTAGTGTATTTTGAACTTTTATTTAAAACTATAACATATTTTTCATGTAAGCTTATGGTCCCAAATTTGTACATTCGCAAAAAATATATAAATTTATTAAATAATTAAGTTTTTAATTAATTACACTTACAACATACTTATGTACGTACTTATACCCAACAAATACTAAGGTTTGATTTCAAATTGGGAATGATTTGAAATCAAACGTTTTTTCAAGCGACAAACGTATGATAATGAATTGAATTCGAATTGAAAAACGTAATATTCTCAACAAAAAGGGGATTTTTTTCAAATTGAAAAATTCATTTATTCTCAACTTGATTTCAAATGTGATTCTCAAATGTTTTTCAAATGAGGATTGTGATGTGGAATACAAATAAAAACAAATTTTTGCTTTACAAATTCACATTTCTTTTGATTTTTTGCGATTTTTAATTTGAGGTTTCTATTACCATTATTTATTTTTATTACAGCCAGTTTACCAATCTCGACGGAGTGCTTGCGTTCGCAATCTAGGAGAAAGAAAATTGATTTGGGTTGATTTGGGCGCTTATCACATTCATTATTATAATTTAGATGGGGATGACATACACAGTACATTTTTCATTTGGTTTTTGCAGTTTTGCGGTTTATAGGCTATATCATAATAGTTGAGTGAAGTTTGAAGCAAAACAAAAATTTTTTTGCAAAAATTTTCATACAAAATTGTAAAAAAAATTGTTTTTTCGGAATTTTGGATATATCTCAGCTATATGGAAACCGATTTTACTAAATATGAATGGCAATCAATGGGGTAAAATAATAGTAAAAGAAAAAAGTCTAAGTCTAATGGTTTTCTCAGAAACGGTATTTCAACGACAGACGGACTATCAATGCTGATCCAGATCATGTATACTTTATAGGGTCGGAAATGTATATTGTAGAAATTGCAAACGGAATCACAAACTTATATATGTATATCCTTAACATTTTTGAATCAATAAAAAAATATAAAGTAGAAAATCTATGAAAAACTTTTGGAAATATGAAAAATAATTCGGCACCATTATATAATGATGTATAACATACTTGGCTTGTGATAGTCTAATAGCCATAAAACCATAAAAAGTTTTAAAAATACAATAAAAATAATAATTCAGTTTTTAAATTAAATATCACATACACATAAATACGGGAACATTGTTAATGATGTTCCAAAGTTGTTGTATTCTCTACTGTATAGTCTAGCATTTCTTCCTTAAAATGTTCGTCTAACTTACACTTATCAACTTTTAAACTATTTTCTATAGAAAAAAATTGTATCTTTCAAGCTTAAAAATTTTTTTGGCCAGCATTGTAACTGATAAATCAATTGTTTTTTCTCCATTTCAGGACCATTTCTTCTTTTAAAACAATTTGGTAGCAGAGATCTTTTAAAAGATTACTAAATGAATAATTGGAAAGTGCTATATCAAAAATTTTGCCGCTAATTCAACAAAAGATGTGCTAAATCTAGCACCGAAAGTACTAAACTGGGCAAACTGTACGCAGTACTTTAAATTACTCTCAAAGTATCTCATAATAGGCTTCGTTTGTTTATATATACACTGAAAACATAATATTCATTCAAATATTGAGTATAGAGTAAAACGTCTTAAAACAGAAAAGAGAATGAATTGTGTTTTAAAGTTGATCGTAAATTCGTTGATCTTTTTAATTCGAATATTTGTAATCGCAAAAGCCACAAATACAAGATTACAGTTTGACTGAGTACAAAAAATATAAAATTAATGAATGAATAAAGTGAATAGTATTCGAATATACATACATACATTACATTCAGTATAAAATTTTGTTAAAACGAAATTTGCTTTTAAAGTACAAGCGGAGTAAAGACAGAAATAGTTAAACTGAAGTTGATAAAAGAACTTTGATAGTACATGAAATATGTGTATAATTTGAATTCTTCAGTAAATTTGTACTTAACCTATTTATTTATTTATTTATTTAATATATATTCTGTATATTAATATATAAAATACAATAAAGTAAGGCGCAGGGTAACGAGACCATATTGCGCGTCTAATTAAACTAACTATTAATTATGAAAAGGGTTTAATTATGAAAGGGAAAAGGTAGGTGTATGAGGACAAATTAAAACTAAAAAAAAAAAATTATATTAATTCAAAAAGTTTTTTTTTAAATATTAGATTAGAGTTTTTATGCAAAAAATAATCTAATAAAAAGAATTCATTCGAGAAAAAGAATTAACCTATTTATTTTAATAAATGGCTGCAAGCCATAAACATTAAACATAAAAAAATTAGTGTATAAATTACTAATAGAATACTACACACAGAAATATGAATACATTCGAATACTGCTTATATTCATTCGAATGATAATATGTTTGAAACTTTTTCTTGTATTTATTTTAGTTGCATGTGGTTGTATTTGTTTCTTCACGAGTAGAGTTATTACCATTTTGTGTATTCATTTATTTGTTTTTATTAAAATAGAATATGAGCCACTTCGTATTCAAGTGTATCGTATATGGTACGAAGCTTTATTTATTCCAAAAGCAAATAAATATATTCAAATGCCTCTTGAGCGTAATTATGCAGACGCTTATTAGCTCGCTAACACAAGTGCAAAGCAAATTTGTCCGCCACTGCGATTATCAAATCAAAAAGTTAGCTAGGCAATGTTTATCTGAACACTACTGTAAATGTATTTACATATTTGCCTACATACATACTGGTAAACATACTACATGTGCTCATCTGAGTACATACATATGTATGTATATGTACGTATACTTATTTAATTTTCGTCCTAGAATTCGTTTTTTTATTGTTAGCTTTTAATTGGGGTAATGCTTCAAGACATTGAACACCCCACATGAAAGACTCCTGCGGGAGACTTGACTTGATTTTCTTTTATTGTGCTGAATTTGGTTTGTGCTTGACAATATTGGCTGATAGCTGATGGCTTTCCAAAGAAGTTGTCATTCATTTATTTATGAATTATTCTATAATTCATGACAAGTGTGTGAGTTTTATTTTTGCTTTTTTGCATGTCCTGGGGCGGCGGCATACTTGCGTGGTCGTTTAGTTCATCGTTGATTGCTTGCTAAGGTTGAATGAAATGTTGTTGTTCTATTTTTACTATATTACTATAACTTTATTTTTGTTTTAAACATATTAACACACACATATTTATATGATGCGAAAAAAAACCAACCAAAAATTTTAAATTAAGTCTTTTCAGTAAAATTCTTAAATGTACTTACATACGTAAAATGCACATAATCAACCATATGCTGCAACTCACATTACGCAAAAAAATATGACTACGTTTAGAAGTGACAAAATTGGTGTACTCAAAAACGGAATGGCAAAAAATTGCGAGTTGAGAAAGCAATATTTCATAATGTGAATAGGTTTGCTTACTAAATACACCTGCAATTCGATTTTAAAACTTTTCAATGTTATAACAATTTTCTACTAAGTGTTCAATAACTTAATTGAATTTTGATAAGGAATATTGAGCACAATTAAGGCGTTAACTGCCGTAATCTCAATAATGATGTATGTATGTCTGAACAAGACATAATATAAATATGTATTAATGATATTACGCCCGCTCTTTTACTCAATAATTTTTTCATATTTTCATTGTATTTTACTGAATGTTGTTCGTTTAACTAAGTTGCAGTAAATTACAACACGAAAATTACCTTCTGTAATAATTGCCTCATCATAAGCGCGAAAGAACGCGCAGTATATAGTATTCAGTTTTGTTAACTATTCTTTTTATGCAATATCACTTAATTTCCCTGATAGAACTAACGGCAGGATCGCACGATTGCCGCAATGCATCGATTTTCACTAATTTTTATACCGTAGTCGTGTGATTGCACAATTTATTGGCAAATGCGACAATCGCGATCAACATTGTTCTTATTTTGACCGATCAAATGCAACCCTGATGCGGCAATCGTGTGCCCCTACAAGCGCCGAGTTTTAAACTTGTTTTAATGTAAGCTTTAGATACATGCAAAACGTTTATCAATAACTGCAATTGCTAACGCAGAAAAAGTTGTAGTGAAAATAAAATCAATAAAATTTTTCCTATGCACATACATATGTATGCATAACAATAAACTTGGATATCATATTTTGTTGTTGTTGAAAGAAATACTTGCATTTGTTCAATAATTATTTTTACTAAATTTTTGTTTGAATCCACGAACTCGTTTACAGTTTACACTCAAACAATTTATTAAATAATTCAGCGAATTTGGTTATTGAACATGAAAAAAAAATCTTTTGTGTAAACTGACTTTCGCTAGTCCTTTTATGAAAATATACTTGTTAGTTTAATAAAACCAACCTCCTTTACCTGTTTGATAATTGAAACATATCCATCATGTGGTCTTGCGGTAATTGGCGACCATAGGCATGTGATCCATAAGATCTGTAGGAAGCAAAAGGTGTATTGGGATACCACATGTTTGGATGAAAACAGCCTGGATTTGAATTTGAGTTTGTTGAACACTGAGAAGCGCCTACTAAAGCTACCGCTGACGTTGAAGAGCTACTCATATCGGTTGAATTACGGCTGGAATAAGGCTGTTGCGTACAATTATTACTTGAATCACGATAGCGGCTTATTCGGGTGTGACCAGTGTGTAATTGTGGGGGTGTGGTGGGTAAATTGTAATTGAAATGCAATGCAGAGCCTGAGGGTGGTCTTAGCATAAATTCAGCTGGATTGTATTTTATATCGGGCACATTGAATTGTTCTCTGTAAACATCTGGTACATTTGGTTGTACAAATGAGTTGTCTTGATCGGCAGGTTGAAAATCTGAATAGTCGGAGCCAACATGAGAGATATTGTCATCCTGAAAGCCCATGTCTTCTTCTATCGTATCTGAAGCAACGCCAACGTTGAAACCACCACTACCATCGCCTTTCGGCCAACAGCTGAATGTGTTGTTGAGGTTCTCATTGGTATTCTTACTGCTTCCCTCCATTTTTAACTCAGTATAAATGTTATCTTCTTGTTCATTGCCAAAACTACTGTTGAAATTTTTACTTAAATAGGGAAGATTATTAGTTATAATTGGTGAAAAAAAAATTTTTTTTCGCCAGCTGTTCATACTCGTACTCGCATTGTATTAGTAATCCATAGACTATGACTAGACTTGACTTTAATCAAATACCAATGTAGTTTTAGCGCTTTCCTGTAAATGTTGGTTGCTTTTGTATGGCTTTATGCTTTACTGCACAGAAGGAGTAGAAATTAATAAAGCTACTTTTTCGTTTTGTAAACGTCAAAATTGTGATATCTTTATTCTGTGTTACGATCTGAAAAGAAAACAAATTTATTATTCAAGTAGCTGAGCTTAATTTTTTATTTTTGAAAATGTCGGTTCACACATATCAACTAGCTATATTTCTACAAATCAAATTACGAGTATAAATATAAATGTTTTTAGGTCTATTTAAATACATTTCATAGGTGCGAACCTAATTATCAGTAGTATATTTTTTAAATGTTAGCAAGTCCACTGGTGATTAAATTAGCACCTATGAAATGCTGACAAATAGAGCGTTTAAAATAACAAAAAAACTATCTACATATATATTTTTATTTATATACATATTTATTACTTTTACAACAAACTAGCTGACTGCCCTCGGAAGGTATTTGCTAATGATTATATACAATTACTTAAAGTTATACAATAACACAAATGTTTCAGTACAAAAAAAAACTTTTTTCTCAATTTATTGCTTAAAAGATTCTTCTAAATTGGATTATTATTATAACAATAATTGATTTTAAAAGAAAGGGTAAAAAATATCTTATTTCAAATCTTGATAGTAAACAGTATTTTTAGTTTTTCTATCAACTGCTCGTGGAAATAACATCGAGATTCTAACATACAATTGCCCAGTAGGGTCATTTGGTATCATAGGTACTCCCTTAATTTTTCTTATTATTACATATGTGCTTTTGTTGACGGAGTTGAAATAATGAAAAATCAAGACAGACAGGTACTCCACCATGTAACAATCGGGCCGTCAAAGGTATGTTTTAACAGAGTATCTTAACGGCGTTTCATGTCTAATGTAGTCGGGCAGTTAATAACTAAAAAAGAAATACCGCTAGTTCTGAGACAGCAAACGCTGTACAAACAATGTGGGCAATTAACAAAATGCATATATGATTCAATATGAGATGAGTATAGAAGGAGAATAATTAAATGGCTCGGCGGCTGAGTCGTTAAGGCAGCAGATCATGATACGTCATGACCCGAGTTCAAATCCCTGTGGGTGCTGATGAGTAGTGTAGCGACTGCGAAACAGCTAGTTTGTCCCCAGCTAAAGATTTGATTATTATTTGTCGTGTCATCTTCAATCAACAATTATTGATCACAGCAAATTTGTATTGTAAAAAATCCTTCTTAAGAAAAAACTTAAGAAATGAAAAACTTGAACTAAAACCCGATGTACATACCAAAAAAATTTTAATTTAAAAATTATAAAGTTCAACAAAAATTTAACAAATTATAAACTTTTTCGTCAAAGATATGCAATTAAACCTACTCATAAATGAAGTAAAATCAACTGGTATTTAAAGGGACAAATAAACTATACAAACCTTTCGGCAAACACGCGCTTTCCGTTTGCACATAAACTATACAAATACAAACTAGTAATTTTTTTTCTTTTAAATGAGAGTACACGGCAATTATGTTGCGGCAATTTGCTTGCCGTATGAAATTTATAATACATAAATAATTTTATAATTTATTTTAGCCTCTTTGCTTTTTTCTATAGGGTATTTTTTTAAGCTAGATAGAACTTTAAATTGTAAAAAGTAACACAAAAATTAAATTTTGATGAAACATTTTTTTTATTTGTTTCAGTATACTCTGACAAATCATCATGAATAGACTCACGCTTGAACAACGCTACGAAATTATCCAAATTTACTTTGAAAATCAGTCGTCGATTCGCGCGTTGTTTTATCGCAAAATTGTGTTCAGCGATGAGGCGCATTTTTGGCTTAACGGGTTTGTTAATAAGCAAAATTGCCGCATATGGAGTGAGACCAATCCACAAGAGACCCTACAGACTCCATTACATCCAGAAAAATGCACTGTTTGGTGCGGTTTTCATGCTGGTGGCATCATCAGACCTTATTTCTTCAAAAATGAGGCCGGAGCTCGCGGTACGGTCAATGGAGATCGTTACCGCACCATGATCAATGATTTTTTGTTTGAAAATATGGATGACATTGATCCGGAGGAGATGTGGTTTCAACAGGATGGCGCTACGTGCCATACGGCGAACGCAACCATCGACTGAAATCAAAATTTGGCGATAAGTTGATTTCGAGAAATGGACCTGTCAATTGGCCTCCAAGGTCGTGCGATTTGACACCTCTCGATTATTTCCTGTGAGGCTACGTGAAGTCACTGGTTTATGCTGATAAACCAGCAACAATTGACGCCTTGGAGGCCAGCATTGTTCGTGTTGTTCGTGACATACGGCCAGCAGTGCTCGAAAAAGTGGCCCGAAATTGGACGTCCAGAATGCGCTTCGTCAAGAACAGCCGTGGTACCCATATGCCCGAAATCATTTTCAAATGTTAATGTCACGTATTGATCTTTCGAATAAAAAAAAATTTTGATTACAATTTAATTTTTTGTGTTATTTTTTACAATTTCAAGTTCTATCGGGCTTAAAAAAACACCCTATACAAAAAAGGTAAACTTTTATGCAATACTAAATTCTAACAAGAAAACTTTTTCATGGTTCATTTTGTATGCTTCATATAAACCACTTCATTCCGCACAAATTTTTGTTGACAAAATTTTGCATTAGACAACACAAACATTCAAGATGTTTGCACAAAACATGACATTAAAACACAATTGGGAACAATTCAGCGGCGTTTGAGGGCGGTATAAGTAGTCGACTGGAGGAAATTTTAACGAATTAATATTTTAATATGTTTTAAATAATTATTTTTTATAATAAAAAGCATAGCCAATGTCAGACGTAAATGTACATGTACGTTTGTGAGCGAATTTTACCAAACGTCTGTAAAAATGAATAATGTTGACAGAAATGAAAAAATACATAAGGAATTACATATTAAAAAAACAGACGCAAAAACATATCGTCTGTGGGTGCCTTTAACAATTCTGCATTGTTAACTCGAAAAGCTAATTTTTTGAGATATGACTATGCTGCAATAAAGGAGTGATATATATGTAAGTTTTTTGCATGTCTAAACACCTGTATTACGGGGAGCACCATGTAAGCATGCTTTTAATCATTAATGCAGCTAAATATAGCCGATAGGCGAAAACAATACCTCTTATTGAGGAGCTATACAAACAACAATTGTTTATTTTTGTACATTTTCATAAGTAAACTATAAAATTTCATATCTACTAAGCAGTAATAATTAATAGGGCAATGGGACAAGCAATACTTTTATATGTTGCCACATGCTGCTTCGATCTAACACAGCAGAGACTTACGTACTTAGTTAGGTTGGAGCCAATGAACTCAACCCAAATAAAAACTAACAATTTATTACGTACAGGGTGGCGCAGAGCTACCTTTATGGTTTGAATGTTCAATAACTTTGGTTTATCTATAGTTTTTATTTCAGAACTTTGTGAAGAAGATTTAAGGAATTTAACATGGAACACTACACAACAGAACAGAGATCAAAAATTTGTTTAATTTTATTTTGAAAATCAAAGGTCAATGCAGGTTATAAAGGTACATCTGCGCCACCCTATAAAATTACTTTTATATATTAGCTCATGTATTCATATGTTGTATTTATTAATTATTTTGAAGTAATCGATAAAAAAATTTTATATTATTTCTTTTAACTACTCGTATCAATTGCAAATATTTTTCGCATATTTTAGATAGCAAATATTATGACTTCAAAAGAAACATTATGACTTCAATGAATTTTTTTATCTCGGTCATGAAAATAAAAACCAATAAATGAAAAAAAAAACCCGTGGCTGAATATCTATGCCTATTTAGCTTCGGTTCTATGGCCTTTGGCATAAAATTTTACTATACATAAGTCGTTGCCATTGGATTGTGTACAATTTTTATCTAGCCTAACAGAAGGGTTTGCTAAAGTCTTATTTTTGTAGTGTAATAGGCTTTTTCCACTGAACAACATCAAACCTCTACCATCAGTTTTTGAAGGTGATAATATCTTCCCATAAGAAATACATTGTACTAAAAGTCAACATTTTTCAACATCTTTATAAAATGTTCCTATCTCATTTTATTCCATTCAACATCTTTCGATTATTTCAGCATGATCACTAGAAAAGTGGCAATAATGTCGATTATTCTTGTGGCATCACTGGAAAAATGTCGTTTATTTAGAAAATTTAAAAAAAAAAATTATAATTTTTTTATCATGTGTCAATTGTTTGCTTGTGTGTTTTCTTTTTCTGTAATAAGTTTTGCTGTGTTTTTGATATATTTTTTTTATATGCCCTACATTTTGTTTATAGACATACACATGATATAAAAAATACAAGGTAGTTTCATTCTCTTTTTATTATTTGTAATAAGGATTTTTGAAGTTTATTTTTAGAGAGAAATATAAAAAGGCGTTACCACACAGTCGAATAAGGGAATTTACTCCTAGAATGGATTTTTCCTGAAATATGTAGAAAAAGCTAGAAATAATAAGCCGATTGTAAGTAAGTATCTGTAGTCATTTTGAAACTCGTGTTAGGTTAGGTGTAACAGGCTGCCAGCTATTGTAAAGCCAGCCCACTTGGGTCCAATTTGGTCCCAAAAACTAAAAGCACGGACTTATGCTTATTAGTAAACTTTACGATAGCATTCAAACGAATGCCTATTTTAAAGAAAATATTATTACATTTAAAAGAAAATACTCTACAGATATTAAAAACAGAGGGAAAAGTTTGTTGCTTGTGGTTTAAAAATATATAAATAATTATTTCTACTAGAATGGTACGTAACCGTGAATATTCTTCATTACATACAATAAGATGTCATTATTTGTTCCAAAAAATGTAATTATTTGTTTATCAAAGTAAGCATGTATAGCGAAAATTTGCATATAGTTTTTCGTCGTTCCCGTGCCTTCAAACTTGTTCTAGACGTGACTTGTAACTTCTCTAACAAATGGCGCGATGTAATTATTCAGTGCATTTAAAAGAAAAAGTAATAGCTGATTTTAATTACGGCCAATCACTGCCCACAAAAAAAATTTGACATTCACCAAGAATTATAAGCCGTTCTCATTGTTCGAGTACTTTGCTTACAGAACATAAAGGTGGACGTTACCGAAAAACCAGTAAACGAGATGGCCAAGCAGTAATATTTTTGATAAAAAAAAAGACCAATTCGTGTTGTCAAGAATCATCGCCACACAATTGTCATCAAATGTTTTCCCCAGAAGGATTCAAAGGCAGGCTGCGGAAGGCGGACTAAAAGCATACCATAAAAAAAGTGTAAAAAAGATCTTTATATCACGGAAAAAGAGACTTGCCGGGTTGGAATTTGCAAGGGAACACATTAATTTGACCACCACACAAAGGAATTCCATACTATTCTCCAATGAGTCCAAACTTAATTTAAAAGGTTCTGATAGATTAAGACTGGTTAGATGACCGAAAAGCCAACGTCTTAATCCACGTTATACTAAAGGCACATTGAAACATGGTGTCGGTAGCATTTTAGTCTGGGAATGTTTTTCAGGCCATTTTTTATATATTTTAGATTTATGTATGTATTTTATTTTAAAATTTTTTTTTCGTTAGAAGCCACAATTTTATTATTATTTTTAGACACAACTTCAAACAAAACTGAAACCAAGGGAATATATAAACTAATACGGTAGCACAATTTTATGGAAAATGTCACAATCCTTATACTTGTCAGATGGTGATTGTTAAGGAAAATTGAGAGAATAAAACTACCTTGTATTTTTTATATCATGGACATACATATGTACATAAATTTTATATTCTTCTTTTTGTTTTTCAAATTAATTTTTTTCCAAAAAATTTTGTGTTCTTTTGTTAAATTGTTTGAAAATTGAATAATATTTTTGATTTATAGTAGATGCTAGATATGAGCAATGTCAACAGTGTTTCACATTTTCAACATCTTTCATGCGTTTCATGAAGATAGATGTTGACCAATGTAAAAAGCCTATAAACTAAAGTTATATCATATTTCATAAAACTCTGTAGGGCAATTCACTAACTTTACACCCCAATTAAAAGTGTTAATTTTAACCACACATTTTGTTGTTTGCACTAACCCGTACGTTATTCACTAACTATATTTAACCACCGTAAAGGGTTTTATTTTTCTTCACGTTCAGATTGTTACAACGTGGCAACTCTCCATTTCATTGTTATTAGCTATTGTAATGAATCTCTTTTTATACCCTTCACAAAAATGTAAAGGGTATATATAAGTTTCTGATTCCGTTTTTAATTTCTACAGTTTTCATTTGCGACCCTATAAAGTATATATATTCTGATTCAGAATTAAGGAAAAGTCGATTTATTTTTTATCTGGGACCAGTACTCAGGGGATGACCCCTACATATGCAGCGCATTGTAGTGGAACTAGGAAAATAGGGTATGATGAGGAGGAAAGAGAAGAAAGTGTTCGCGAAATGTTAACGATAACAAAACGAAAGACTGAAACAAACTCTATTGCAGCATTTAAAATGTTGGAATTAAATTAGTTAAAACTGATCAGTGCCCAGTGTATATACCTTCGACACTGCTCAGATTAGCAAAATTTAGTCCAACACCTTCCACACTACAAGGTAATTAAATTCATCGAAAATAACATTAATATTGAACATATAAAGAAAACACGGACAACGGTGAAAAAAATACAAAAAAAAAGAAGAAACATGTGTACACATACTGCTACCTATTCCGGTGCACTTTTATTTCATACGAAATTAGTAATAAACATACATATATAGAAAATACGGACAACGGTAAAAAAAGAGAAAAAAACAAAAATAAATACGTGGACACAGTTTGCCACCTATTGCGGTGCAATCCGGCTTTATACGAATTTAATTAATGAACATACACATATTGGAAATACGGACAGCAGTAAAAAAAGACGTGTGCACCTGATGAGAGACAAAACACTACTCCAAGCGATGTCCGTCTGTCCGCTGTTGAAATACCGTTTCTGAGAAAACCGTTAGACTTAGAAACTTGTTTCTTTCATCACTCTTTTATCCCATCGATGCATGGGTTTGCTATTGAAATTCAATTATATCGATTCACATATAGCTGAGAAAGAAATACATTGTACTCACGTTTTTCTCCGATTTTACTTATATCAATGTAAATAAAATTTGAAGGGAAAACAACGTTTGCCGGGTCAGCTAGTAAAAACAATTAAAAGAGAATGCAACTACTTTGTATTTTTTATATCATAGTAGAAGGTAATAAAAATTAATAAATACAGTAGAATCTTAAAAAAGTTAACCAAAATGTTCCAAGGGGTATTAACTTTTCTGAACTTTAAACTTTTGTAAGCGTGTTTTTTTTTTGGTCGAAAAAATTAATAAATAAAGTATGTAATAAATTTTAAAAGTATGTAATACACAACTTTTTTAGATACAAAATGTTATATTTTATTATTATTTATTATTAAAAGGCTTAAGTGGTTTTTATTATTACAAATAAGAAACTTAGGTTTAATTTGTACTGGGTATTAAATTTCACAGTTGTGCTCAGCGTAAAAAATATTAATTTATAGTGGTTTAAAGAAACTGTCAAGGCTTGTTTGTTTCTTTTCTTTTGTATAATAACTCTTAATCATTTTCGCGCGCATATCGACTAGATCTGCCACTTGATTTGCATCATTGTTGCTTTCAAACCATTTTATAACGTTATTGATGCTTTCAACTGCTTTCGTGAAACTTACTTTAGATCGATGAACATCTTCCTCGATAATTGACACGTCGTTTTCATTATCGGTAACTTCGGAATCATCGTTATTTTCTGAAATTTCGTCATTGTTCCAATTTATGATTTCATTAATGCCAATGTCAACATTATCCCCAACCTTTGATATCAACATTTGAACTTCGCGAAGTGTATCGTTGTATGGACTATTTGATAGAATCATTTCAGAGAGAGGAATTTCGTCTTCGCTCTCATACTGATCGTCATCCCACTTTTTTATCCTGTTCCATGCTTTTGTCAGGACTTCTTGAGGAAGTTCATCCCACACTAATTTTAGCATCAAAACAGCATCACGGATTGTATGTGCCTTCAAAATATTTTCGACAGGAACGGTCTCTTGGGCGACAATGTTGCACAACAATTTAGATCGATATCCTAACTTTACCAGTCTTATTGGATTTTGATCCATGGGTTGCAAAACCGCAGTTATGTTAGGTGGTAAAAGCATTGCTGTAATTTGCCCATCATCAGATTGTAACATTTCAATTGGCTTATGGGCAGTACAGTTATCAATCAGCAACAATGCCTTTGGTGGTAAATTATTATCAGTCGAAAATTTCCGAACCTGTAAAATTGTTCCTGCATAAACCTAAACACGTTAATGAAAATTTTAATAATTAAGCTCACCTGCTTTATGAAAGAATGATGAAACCAGTTGAAAAATAACTCTGAGGTCATCCACGACTTCTTAGAATTTGCGTACTCCAGTGGGTTTTCAAATCCTTTAAAACAGCGAGGGTTTGCAGATTTACCAATTACCAATGGTTTCAATTTGTGCGATCCATCTGCGTTCGCACACAACAAAAGAGTTATTCTTTCCTTTGCAATTTTTCGGCCCGGTGCTGTCTTTTCGGTTGCAGCCACAAATGTTTTATCAGGCAGAAAACGATAAAACAGTCCAGTTTCATCTGTGTTGTAAAGTTGTGAATCGGATAACTTCATTTCGTTGATTTTTGCTCTTAAATGATGAATAAAAGGAGCAACACCTGAGGTATCACTAGAAAGGATTTCGCCACAAATTTTTAGATTGCGAATACCGTACCTCTTTTTAAAATTTGCAAGCCACCCATCACTAGCATTAAATGTTTTTCCAGGGTGCATTTTTGCGAATTCGTACTTGGCTCTGCTTTTTAAAATTGGTCCATTCAGTGCACAGTTACGCTGTCTTTGGTCTAAAAACCACTTGTACAACTTTGACTCAAGATCAGCATATTCCGGTTTATGAAGTGTTTTCCTGTTACATTTTTCATGTGTGTTCGCAACAGCCTCCAAGATTTCGTTACGTTTTTTCTTTATCTTCGATATGGCTACTTTGGATACACCATATTCCAACGCCAATCGCTTTCCATGCATACCTTGATCAAGCTTTTTTAAAATCTGCACTTTCTGTTGCAAATCCAACCTGATTTGTGATTTCTTTTGCTTTGGCATTTTTTAAATAAGCACTGCAAAACTCACAAGCTAAATAAACACTGACGACTAACAAGAACTTCAACAGCAATGTTGAAGGTAGACAAAAAGAAAGTTCGGGGAATACCCGAATATATTAAACAAAAATAAAGATTTAGCATTGCCACTGAGAAGATTTTAAGTGACAAAGCTGCCACTATTATCAATGAAATAGCCGTTGTTTTAAAAAAATGTACACGCTCTAAAAAGTTAACCGAAAAGTTAACTTTTTAGAGCTGCTCGTTGATAATGAAAAAGGTTAACATATCCGCGTGTTTAACTTTTACGCGAGTAAACTTTTCTAAGATTCTACTGTACCAGGCGTTCGGCAGAGGTAGAGTTTAATATTAAAGCCAGAAAAGTAAGCAAGTCTAGTGTATTAATACACAATGGTATTAAGTGCTAATAAAGTTGTGAAGTATTTAAGTACTGTATAGCAACGAAGTGTCTCTATCATTATTTCATTTGTAATTGAAGAATTCGCAAAAGCGTTTTTAAAGGTAAAAACGTAAGAACATATTATATGTTATAAGTATGTACATACACATAAGTGTGCATGTTTTGTTTAGGCCTTAAATAATTTACTCGACATGCAAAACAGGTATTTTACACATAATAGATATTATTTCTATCCGACTATTGAAAGTTTCGCCTAATTACTTCAATGACTTATCCGTTAATGTCTTTCCTTTTCAAAACTTTACCTCCAGTTCTCATAGTGAAAAGGTGGTAAATTTTTGTTTGGATTTCATTTTTTTCTAACTTGTTTCCTTATACAACTAATTTATACTCGATTTGCTCTGAGTCTAAATTTTTTAGAAGTGTACTCGTACTAAACTCTTTTCTTCTGCTCATTTCCCTTTAAAACGCATTAGTTTACTTTGCAGAAAGAAGTTCGCTCTGTTGTTTGTAAACTTGTGTTAAAAATTTTAGATATTTTGTATATTCATTAACGTGGCTTTTAATCTTAAAATGTACTTAAGAATCCATTGAAATAAATGATTTGCGGCAATAAGAATTACAATGTGTTATTTTTTAACGATTTAATACTTTTAAGTAAACTGATAGTTTAAGCTATAAATCACGTTATTACAAAAAACCTATTAACAAGTAATAAAAATTTTACGCTCCTATCATTGTTTAGAAAAAAAACAGCTTGTCTACGTACATTAGCGTGCAAAACAAAGCAATAAATCTGATATATATATGGTACATATTAATATAAAACCGATCGAAAATATTTGTCATATGTTGTTTTCTTATATAAGCTCAAGGCGAATTCATTTCTTTTTTTTGTTAACGACCTTCTACGAGTGTGTCAAACTTCTAACCCTTATCACTCTTCTGTAGATAAAAGCAGAATTTGCCATTCGTATTCATTCAGTTATAGGCCCAGCTTGAATGACTTATTGAGTAATGATCTACTTTATTCTCCGAATGAAGTGGCAAAAACAGGATTGACTTCAACGCTCGAAAGACCCACTGTTGCTTATCAACACAAAAGCGCAGGACCGTGAATGCTGCTGTACTCATGAAAATATTGAAGAATTGGATGCACTTGATGTTCTTGCAATGAAGATATAGTGTCACGTTCTGATATTTTTGTTCAAAAATGGTTTTATGGCCATTAGACTATCACAAGCCAAGCATGTTATACATCATTATATGATGGTACATGAATTAGTTTTACGAATTAAATTGTTGCTTCCAGCCGAACTATTTTTCATTTTTCCAAAAAGTTTTCATAGATTTTATACTTAATATTTTTTTTATTGATTTATACTTCACAAAAATGTTAAAGGTAAATAAGTTTGTGATTCCGTTAGTAGTTTCTACAATTTTCATTTACGACCCGATTAAGCGATGTCCGTCTGTCGGTAGTTGAAATACGGTTTCTGAGAAAACCATTATACATAGAAACTTTTTTCTTTCACCAACTATTACCCCATCGTACCATGGGTTTGCTATTGAAATTCGGTAAATCGGTTCACATATAGTTGAGATACATCCAAAATTCCGAAAAAAGCCATAATTTTTTGCAATTTTGTATAAAACTTTTTGAAAAAATTGTTTGTTTTGCTTCAAACTTCACACAATTATTAAACATGATGATTAAAAAGCGAAAAAAGTTTTCCCGAATGTTGGTCCATATATACCCAAGATATAGTCTATACCGATTTTTTCATTAAAAAAAATTTTTTTGGTAAAAAGCAGTTCTGTTAATAAAAGAAAGTTATATAAGGGCAGATAGACGAAAATTGAGGGTGCTGTAAAATTGTCGGTGGGGGAGAGTACCAAGGCGAACTCATTATTAGGTGGATGCATCGGCGAATTCAGGCGAATTCGGTTAATATGGTGGAAGCGGCTACCTTGTTTTTTGTATCATGCTCTGTACCAAGGCGAATTAATTATTAGGTGGATGCATCGGCGAATTCAGGCGAATTCGGTTAATATGGCGGCACTTTCGTTGTCAAGTTTTGTTTACCTTTTTCGGCGCCATTTAAATTTTTTACATGTTCTTTATCAACTACTTTTGACAGCTTAAGTGTGAATTCGCCATTTTACACAAACAAAATACCTGTTGTTTTTATTATTGTTGTATTGTTGTAGCGAAGCGGCTACCTTGTTTTTTGTATCATGCTCTGTACTAGACATTTGTGGACATTATTTGTTTCTCTTTTTAAGATTTCGCATTTTTTTATGTTGTTGCTTCATATCATTATTCTCATATCAACATCAACTTCATATTAGCACACTAGCTGTGCTTAAAAAACAACAATAGCAAAAGAGAAACGACAAGTTTCTGTCTGCCTATTAATTTCTTAAATGTAAAAGGTTTAGGCAACACCAAAAGCGAAATGAAAATATGTCTGCCCATCGTCTGCCTAAATGTAAAAGCGCACTTAAAAGCAGTTGTGATAATAAAAAGAGGCTACTAAAATACAGAAATTAAACATTTCCGATATCGATCCATATATGTTCATATTTAGTTCAAATTTGTAATATGTACTATATATTTACTTGACTATCGTGAAGGGTATTATAGATTCGGACCAGCCGAATGTACTACACTCTTACTTGTTTGTTTTTACTTTTAATATCATCAAGTAATAAAATTAAAGTTTATTTATTTAGTAACTATACAATTGCAAAGTAAATTTGCAGAGTACCGGATGCACAGCATGGGCGGGGTGACAAAGAACATATGCCTAAGATGGTATTAATAGTACACTTGTAGCGTCGCAGTGACTAACTATAACCACCTTCACATAGGAAGTTGCAGCGTGGTTAAGAACGAAATACTTCTAAAAACTGTAATCCAAATACATTAGGCAAACCGTTAACCAGTGCGAGCGAGACGCAAAACTTTCGAAGACCGAACAACAAAAACAACAAGCCTGACCGCACTTAAGAAATAATTACAATGACGCGAGAGCTGTTTTTCAGCCCACTGTGAAAAAAATGAAAGTTTATTTTCCAATTTATTTGGCACATGGTATTGCTTTCTAAATCTTGCCAATTTGCCGGCAAATTGGACCGCAGAAAATGATCAAAATTAAAGTACAAGGTCTTCCAAAGATTTCACTTTCGCTAGTGAATATCATTTTTCGATAAAATATTTGCATAAAATATAAATTGTAAAAAATACTAAAGCGCAACATTGTATTTTATTAAACAAAAGCCTTTAGTGATATTCTTAGAAAACTACTGTGGGTTTATTTTTTTTTAATTAAATTTAAATTTCCTATAGTTGATGTGCACATAAAAATGAAAGTTCTTTTACGAGCATTGTCTGGCAGATTAAAAGGGAAGAGAGACAAATCCCATTAAGTGCTCGTATTAAAAACTGCAACTTAAAATGTAACTGCAATAAAGTTTTGTACTCGTAATAACCGGTAGATTGATAACAATGTTTACAACTCGTCATGATTCTTTTTATTGGCTTTTTTATTAACAAAATTTTCGTTTTAATTTAACGAAGCCACCAACACATTTTATTAGTACATATTTTATTGCTATTATTATTTAAGTTTAGTAAAGTTTGTTAAAACTAATTTTATTCATAAACAATAAACATTATTCTGAACAAAAAGAGGAAATTTTTGGTTTTTGGACATGTGTACACACACAAGGTTTTCCTTTCTTAATAATATTTTTAGCTCATCTTTAATTATTTTATTTCATAAATATTCTACTATACTACTGGTTTCTACCAAGGCAGCTTTACGTGGGTAGTGTTATAAGCACAGCTGTGTTTCGTTTCATTTGTCAAAAACCCATAGATTTCCTTGCTTTTTCAAACAAAAGTAAAATATATTCAAGGCGAATTCATTTTACCAGATGAAACTGAAAAAACAGATGTAAAACATCATGTGTTAAAAGTTGTTTCCGGTTTACTCTGTAAGTAAAGTGTCTGTATTAATGTACATACTTTGTATACAATTTTTGAACACACGAGTCGCTCAAGCAACAACAAAACAATATGTTGTTTTTGCATTGTTTTATTTATTGTAATCCCAGTTACACCTGGTAAAATGAATTCGCCTTGAACATTTTGACAACTTTTCGTAATTTCTACCAACAAAATACTGATGTTTTTTGGTGTTGGCGTTCTGTCACTACCAAGGCGAATTAATTATTAGGTGGATGCATCGGCGAATTCAGGCGAATTCGGTTAATATGGCGGCACTTTCGCTGTCAAGTTTTGTTTACGTTTTTCGGCGCCATTTAAATTTTTTACATGTAATTTATCAAATACTTTTGACAGCTTAAGTGTGAATTCGCCTTTTTACACAAACAAAATACCTGTTGTTTTTTTTATTGTTGTATTGTTGTAGCGAAGCGGCTACCTTGTTTTTTATATCATGGTCACTACCTATTAAAGTTGCCTTGGTTTCTACCATGATACAAAAAACAAGGTAGCCGCTTCGCTACAACAATACAACAATAAAAAAAACAACAGGTATTTTGTTTGTGTAAAAGGCGAATTCACACTTATAGCATGTTCACACGAATGCTTATTTTCGAGGTTCGCTCTCTCATTCGTGGTTCGCGGCCCAATCTTGATTGAACCAACATGGTTCGCCATACAAAATTTTGAGAGCGAACCTACTTGGTTCATTTTGAATCTTGTTGCGAACCAAGCAAAAACTACTATCATCTCTATATTTGACAATAAATTATCGCTAGTTTATCTGAACTAGCTGCAAAAAAATCTAAACAAAGAAAAAAAAAAGATAATTAAGGTGTGTAAAATCAAAATAAACACATTGAAAATGTGAAAATTTGATACTTACATAAAGATTTAAATAAAAATTGAAAAAAGAATTAGTGAAACGTTTGCACAAAATATGTAAACATCAGTGTGATGCAAAAAACAACCGTCTGAACACCTAGTTTCGCAATAGTGGTTCTGAGAGCGAACCAAGTGTTTCATATTACCGTCTGAACATGGTATTAAGCTGTCAAAAGAATTTGATAAAGACCATGTAAAAAAATTTAAATGGCGCCGAAAAAGGTAAACAAAACTTGACAGAGAAAGTGCCGCCATATTAACCGAATTCGCCGATGCATCCACCTAATAATTAATTCGCCTTGGTTTCTACGATCATCTTGTTCTCGTAATATTTTCGGCATTGTTTCACAAATAGTCCTGTCATGATTTCATTATTTTTATGTAATTCTGTGAGCTACTGCATTTTTGTTAGTATATATTGTACATACATACGTATGTATGTATGTATAATGTGTATGTATATTTTAAAAAAGAATAAGAGAAAAGAATAAATTAATTATAAGTAACAATACTTTTGGTAAAGAACAACTAAATTTAAAGTTATCTGCCAGAAATGCGCTTCCACATACATATATACGTACATATGTAGGTATGTGTACATGTCTGAAATTTGTGTAGCAACCCAGTAAGCATTTCACAAGGTTTTTTTTTATTAAACTCAAAGGCCATTCCATTCACTTCATGTTACGTTGCAGATTTAGGAAAGATGTCACCTAAGGAGGTTTTAACACAACGTAAAGCTAAAGTTCTTTGTAAGAGCTCCAATGATCCATGCATTAACAGTATAATTAGAACCAATACAAAAATGCAGGCTGGGTTGTAGTTTGGTTTGCGTACCATAAGCAGAAGTTTGTTCTTTTAACTAACATACGAGTTCAAGCTTTAACAGCAGACATTGTCAGATAAGCTGATTATTAGGAAACATTTATTTCATACATTGCACTCATTTGAAATAAAACAAATTGCGGAGAATTCATTTAACATGATATTTGTTAAACACAATAATAATTGTGTGTTTATGTTGGTAACGGTAAACATCGATTAAAACGTAGTGTTGTTGCTAAAGATGTTGATATTTGCATCGCTGAAACTTTCAAGGCATTAAAATATGCCGTAATAATTAAATACTTATACTTTTTGAAAAACAAAAAAAAAACATATCAATAAACCTAAAAGGCCTTGTGTTCACATATTAAAAAAACAGTTATAATTAATATAATACTACTTCAGGTGGCAACACAGCAAACTATTTATTATACAGCAACCACAGGCATTTCTTACAATTTCTTAATGTTCATTTTCAAAATTAATTTAAAAAATTAAGCAGTATAAAATAAATAAACAATTAAGTTTTTTTATTCGCTATTTTTAGCTTCTACCATTTATACCAATAATAAATTGTAAATGAAGAAATATAGAAGGAAAGAGAATGATGAAAGAAATAGAGAAAGAATACAGATATATTTCATTCTTTCACTTGAAAAAATCATTCAGTTGAAGTTATGAATGACACAAGTCTAATTGCCAGTAAACTATTTGGACACAATCAATTCACTCAAAGAGAGTACGCAAAAACATGTTTGTAAAAACAACCTTGATCTCCCCAGAAAATTGCAAAGTGTATTTACTCGCTGAGAAGAAATACCAGGTGTTCATTACAACGATATACTTTTTCACTTTCCCGGATGATGCTTTTTTCACTTCCCCGGATGGTGGCCAAAATACAATATTTTAAAAATATTATTTCGGCAACAAGCTATTACAGGTTTTTCTCTTATAATTTCCATTACTGCGATGCCTTTTTTGCTCAGCTTAATCGAAGGATTCGATTTTACTCTAGTTTTGCTTATTTCCCTGGCCTTTACGTGCTGTTTTAATTGTAATTACGTAGAGGATTCATCCAAGAATACAGAAGAAGATAGATTGTCAATCCAAGCGGACTAAGTGCTTGTTGAATGGTACTCACTTTCACTTGCTGAAAAATCGGTTTTAGAAGAAAAGCTAATTTATGAGTACATACTCACTTTTATGAAATAGGATAGAATATAGAGACACGTTTTGGTGTATAAATTCGCGACTCAATTTGCGCAAAAGGGAAATTTTTAAAATTCTTAACTGTTTAACAACTGCACATATTAAGATAAGAGTTTGACGCAGTAAAAGAAAATAGGAGTGAATAAGATACGAAAATATATTTTATTAATGTTTACAGAATTGATACATTCAATTCAGATAATAAGCTTTTGCAGTAAGAAAACACAAAAATAGCAATCGTTAGATATGAAAATGTCAAAGACGTTTGTTTAAGTTACCAGGTTGAACAAGTAAAGTATTAAAGTCGTGTAGTCGACTACTGATTTATTGTATACTGCAGCAACCAAGGCGAATTCATAACAGGTGAAATTGACAGCGCAGCTGATAACTTTTTTAAATTTTAATCTGTAGTAGTATACCTTAGTAGGTATACTACTTTGTTTATAATTTTTTATTAAATGAAAGAGAATGGATCTTATATTGGTAAATGTTTTATTTAATGTCGGCAATTATTGTATGGAATACAATATGTGTTAGCCTCACAAATGTGCGCCCTTTTAAGCTGATTTTTCATTACATTCTCACACATTTCACGCGATATTTCATTAATTTCATCAGGAATATTTTTTTTGTTGCTCAAGCGTTTTTGGTTTGTTTGCATAAATCTTGCATTTCAGATATCCCTACAAAAATAAGACCGGAGCAGTCAAATCAGACGACCGTGGAGGCCAATCAACATCACCATTTGCTGAAATAACTTGTTATAGAAAGAGGTCTCGCAGTAATTCCATTGCAATCCTGGCTATATGCAATGTGTCACCGTCTTGTTGATACCACATGCTAATCAATTTCAAAGCATGCAGTCGTGGCGTTAAAAAGTTTAAAATCATATCATGATATTCACAGTTACCGTTACGCTGTTTCCATTTTCAAAGAAATAAGGTCCAATAATTCCTTCTGACCAAATTGCACAGTAGACTGTCACTTTTAATCGATGCAAAGGTGAATGAAGAATAATTTGAGGGTTTTCCATTGCCCAGAATGGACTATTCTGTTAATTCACATATCAATTCAAATGAAAATGTGCTTCGTTAAGCCGTAATGATACTTACTTTTTTCTGCTTTTTTAAGATTTTGGAGAAGAGTATAGAGATATTACTTTTGAAATTATTATTAACTCAGAACAGAATTAAAAAAAATCTTTCTGAAAAGTGACGTTTGCAGCTCAATATGCCACTGTGCTGTTAACTTTTTAGTTTAATGCCTGAATTTTTCAATTAAGCGATTTTTTCATGCATATAATAACGATGCATTACTGAATGTTAAAAAAAAATTAACAACACAAACGCAAAAACAAAACAACAACAAATATTTTACCAATTAAATGTGTTTTCAAACTATAAATTAAAAATTATAGACGTTTACACTTTTGCCTTTTTTTTATTATAATTTTTCACTAATTTAATGCTAGGAACACAACTGCGACGAACGACGAATTTTTGGTCGCGAATATTCATCGACAGAAATAAAACATATTGGTGCGTACGAAAATGCGCACAATCGTGGTGCTGTTCGAAATTCGTCATACTCTGCGAAAATTTAAATAGATTTATTTCTAATTGTTTCATCAGCGAGCACCTAGGCACCTGTATCAGGTGCCTAGGTTTCTTTTATAAAAAAAGCATTTCTTACGAATTAGTACTTATTTTCTTTATATTAAGCCATGTATTAAAAAATTTATGAAGACGTACTCAAAATATAAAGTATTTGAAATAATTTGTTCAAAAATCCATCTCTCGGATGAGATTTATATAGATTTACTTTTAATATGGCCACTTTAGTATTTATATTCATTTTGTTTTTTTTTTCTCTTGATATTGTGCTTCACACGACGAATTTATGCAACGAATATTTGCCGGCGAATTCGTCGTGATGGGTGAAATTCGTCGTTCGTCGCAGTTGTGTTCCTAACATAATTCAACAAAATATACGGCAAAATATATTTTTGAGCAAAATTGTATGCTATTATCGTTTTGTTTACAAATGTCGTATTTATGTATATATAAGTTATTTTGTTTTAACTTATATAATCGTCTCTTTCTATTATTGACAAAGAAAAAACAGATAATTAATGTGTGTAAAATCAAAAGAAACCAATTGATCCTATAAAAATTGGGTATTTACTCGTACATAAAGATTTGAATAAAAATTGAAAAAAGAAGTAATGAAACGCGTGCAAAAAATACGTAAACATCAGTGTAGAACAAAAACGATCGTCTGAACACCTAGTTTCGCAATCGTGGTTCAGAGAGCGAACCAAGTATTTCATATTATCGTCTGAACATGGTATTACTCATTATGATTTTTTCATGAAAATCGATGATTGATTTCGATAAAATGTTTTAATGATTAAAACATGTTGGCTTATCGCATATTTTTGCATAATAAATTTGCCACGTGTCCACTTCACAACTGCCAAATATGAACAGTCCAGACTAATGTTTACCAAAATAGCGGCAAAACAAAGTAGTATACTTTCCCGGCGGACACCCGGTATTTTTGTTAGTTTGTACGGAGAACAAAAACAATTTATTATATTATATTATATATTATATTATTTTTTTCCGACACAAATACAAGAAAGAAAATTTTGGTATCTAATCAAAACACAAGTAGTAAATAATAACAATAAAAGTTTAAAATGGAAATTGGTGTCTTTTCAGTTGTATTTTTTATTTATTATATTTTACATACGTACTTATGTATTTTGACAAAAAAAACAACTTGTTTTTATTAGTCATACTTCTTAGTTAAATATCTGTGTATGTTTGTATTCGTATGTACATATATTGTTAAAAAGTAGGCCAATAATTTAAATTAGCAATTTTATGAGCGAGTTATTGTCTCGGCAATAATAATTTTTTAAACTTTTAAGCAATGCTGGCGAAAATATATAAACGTTAGTCTGTGTTTGTCGCAGATAAAAATTTGAGCAGCCCGGGAATATTTACTTATATATTTAAATGTTAACGAATCTTTGATGATGAACAGCGCTGTCAACTCGGAGATTTTTGCACCGATTTTGGTGCTTTTTAAAATGTTTTGTGCAAAAAATTCTTTGCGCTTTCTTTTAAATTTCGGTGGCATTAAATGATATTCAATACAACTTTTTGTTTTAATGTAAGAAAAAAGTTAATTCAAGTGGCAAAAAATTTTACATTTCATTTTGTAGCGCTATTTGGAAATGCAATTTTTTAAAATATTTTTTAACCCTTTTGGAAACATTAAAAAGGTTTTGTTAAGGTATAAAAAAATCATTTTATTTGGCCTATTTATTATAATATGCTCGGCCGAAGGCCGGATATATTGGGAAGCTTAGAGGAGAAAATCTTTTCGTTCGGCCGAAGGCCGCAACACAACAACAACTTCTTTAATTAATCCGAAGTTATTTACTAAAATTTTATTCACACTTTCGTTTTTATAAAAAATTTTAATATTTATATATTAACCTGTAGCACTTTTAACTCAAATTTTTCAAAAACAAAATGTATTCATATGTAGATACATACATACGTAGAAATCAGAGAAACAAAATTTATGTCAAACATTAAAACTCTAATTAAATACTTAATTAACAACAATCAGAGAGAAGTTACCACACAGGTTTTTGTGAACTGTTTTCGTGTTCGCAAATGAAATCGATATTTCAACATTGATAATTTTTGACCTGGAATCTTCTTATTCTTAAAAAGACAATTTAATTGTTATCGTTAAAGAAAAGTTTACTTTTTTTTTTTTTTGAAAGGATGTACATATGTGTAAAAGAGATTAAAGTAAAGTAGGTTGCAATGTTTAAGTTGATTTTATAATAAATGAAAATGTGAAAAATATTATAAACTAAAATATGTAAGTTCTTAAAATTAATTTTATACGGAATACTCAGCTTATGTATTTCAAATACAAGATACAAAACACTTCCCAGCTGTGTATTTCAAATACAAAGTACTTTCATGCTGCGTATTTCAAATATAAAATACAATTAAAAAATACATATACTTATTTTGTATTTCGATCTCATAAGAATATACAGTGCTGTTCCTACGCTAAGCAACTCACACTGTATTTTAGAAAAATGTTACTTTTCTCTCAAATAAGAAGACCTTAAGAACTCATTATAATACTTATTTATGACTTGTATGATAGCAAAAAAATAAATGTATAAAAAAATAACAACAAAAACCTTTTTGGATATTTCAATAACAAACAAAAACAAAACTAACTCTATGAGAGGCTGTGCCTATGCTAAGCAACAAATTTTCTTATTCTCTTTCCCTTAAATATAACGGTTCTTTTGCGATGCATTTGAGTTCATTAATTGCAAATTACTTAAATCAATGCAGTTTAGTCCTACTAAGACTTTCTTCGTCTTTAAACTATAAATTTTCAACATGAAGCGCGTTCAATACGATAATAGCTTCAAATCTTCCGTTATATCATTGTGGAAGGCAGGGCAAAGTCAAATTGATATAGCTAATAATTTAAAAATTAACAAATCAATGGTTTCACGGTGGATTCAAAATTATAAAACGATAGGCACTGTCGTAAAACCCAATACAGGCGCACCTCCACGTAAAATTTCCGACCGTGACGACAGACAAATTAAAATATTAATAAAAAAAAAACCATTTATAACTTCAAAAGAGGTAATGAAATCACTTAATTTGAATGTGGATTCCAGCACAGTCAGAAAACATATCATCAAGCTGGGCTTAAAAAGTTATAGGGCTGTCAAAAAACCAATGCTGACAAAAAAACACATGAAAAAACGGTAAGTGAATTTTAATTTACTTTAACAACAAATTCTATAGGACTTTTGTAATTTTTAGTCTTGAATTTGCAAAGCAACACATTAATTGGACTATCACAAAGTGGAACAGTGTGCTCTTTAGCGATGAAGTCAAAGTAAACCTCTTCAATTCAGACGGCATATGCACTGTGCGGCATATGAAAGGAAATCGGCTCGATCCACGCTATTGTAAGCAAACAATGAAACATGGAGGGGGAAACATTATGGTGTGGGCATGTTTCTCTGGCAAACGCCTTGGTCCTGTGCACAAAATAAACGATAAAATGGATCGATTCGTGTATAAGGACATCTTAGAAACGAAAATGCTCCCATATGCAGAATGGAATATGCCACTTCGATGGGTGTTTCAACATGGTAACGACCCGAAACACACATCGAAGTTGGTCAAGGAATGGTTTCAGACGAAAAGGATTCAAGTGCTTGATTGGCCGGCACAATCACCCGACTTGAATCCTATCGAAAATTTGTTCGCCATTGTGAAACGACGCCTCGGATCGAGTCGATTTACAAATAAAGAAAATTTGTTAAACGGTTTTCAAAATGAATGGAAAAACATCCCCAAAAGCACATTGCAAAATTTAATTGCCTCAATGCCCAAGAGATGTGCTGCAGTCATAAAAAACAAAGGGTCATATACGAAATATTAATAAGTTGCTTAGCGTAGGCACAGCCTCTCATAGAGTTAGTTTTGTTTTTGTTCGTTATTGAAATATCAAAAAAGGTTTTTGTTGTTATTTTTTTATAAACTGTTTTGTTATCATATAAGTGATAAATATATATTAAAATGAGTTCGTAAGGTCTTCTTATTTGAGAGAAAAATAACATTTTTGTAAAATACAGTGTGAGTTGCTTAGCGTAGGAACAGCACTGTATATACCTCTCTAGTTTTAGATACATATTTTATTTTACATATGCACTTACTATGAGAAGCAAAAGTGAGTCAACACCGTGGTGTGTCTTGTTTTTTAATACAATGAAATTATATTATACCTATTGATTTTACTTACAATAACAAAAATGAATAAATCATTATTTATAGCGTTATAATAGGAAAAATAGCTGAAATTAAATATAATGTATTTTTTTATACTTTACAACAAAGAGTCAATAATATATGATCAAAAGTGAGTGTACGTCAATGTATAAACAAAATGTATGTGCAGTCTTATTTCTCGAACACCTGACATTAAATTCATATTTATGCAAAGTGCGTTGTATTGTGCTATCACTAACTGCTTTATCAGACTCTGTAGTTATATCGTTGGCAATTTGTACCACATTAGAATGTGGTTTTTTTAACTATGGCAACAATCCTTCTTTCTTCTCCATCAGTTAACATCTTTGGACGTTCTCTTCGCTTAAAATCGTTTAAGAGGTGTAGTGTCTTCATAAAATTTTACTAATTTTTCTAAATGATTTACCTTTTTCTCTTAGCTCTATTATAGTTTTTCTTGTTTAATTTTTTCTTTGCACGCAATGTAAACAATGCTATCCACACAAAAGTTCGTTAATATTGTGCTTCACACAATGAATTCATACAACGATTATTTGCCGAAGAATTCACCCCGATGAGTGAAATTCGTCGTTCGTCGCAGTGGTGTTCCTAGCATAAAAGAACAAATTCCTTATTACTTATTTAAACGCGCTAAAAAGTCTATATTCAGAAGTCTTTATTTTTTCCAATTTTTAATCGATTGCAGAATTTTAAAATAGAAATTTACTCAGCGTTCCAATTTTTAGTGTATGAGCTAATCAAACAAAAACATGACTTTTGGTGATCACTGGTTGGTATATCATATTGCTCAAGCCAAACAGACTTTCTCTTTCTTTCTTTCAAACATGTTGTATGAGTTAATGCGAAGAGCATTTGCACACGATGAATTTACTACAAGCCCTTGTCTTGCCTGCGCGACCTGGTTCATAAATTACTTTAGTTAATTCTACTCATACTTCGAATTTGATGTGTACAGCAGCATGAATATGACTTTTAATCGTCATTAAATTTTTCGTTATTCTTTAAAATGAACAAAAAATGTTTTGCTGAATAAAACTAGGGACAACCATGATTTTGACGTTCTCTGGTACATACATGAAGGTGTACCTACTATTTGTTTGTGTCAGGACTCTTTTCAAATCTGATTTTAATAAATTCCGACGTCTGACTTTTGTGCTCAGAATTTTACATTTGATTCTTTGTTGCTGAATTGACATAAATTCCCAACAGAATAAAGCTCATAATAAACAAAATTAATTACAAAATATATATGTTTATACATAAGTATATATGTATAGACATGTATATAAGAATGTACTCGTACATACAGTTGTATGTAGTACACCGGTACAAACAAAAAACTGGGTACATAAAAACAAGTAAGTAAGCATGATACAAAAAACAAGGTAGCCGCTTCGGTACAACAATAAAAAAACAATAGGTATTTTGTTTGTGTAAAAGACGAATTCACACTTCAGCTGTCAAAAATAGTTGATAGAGAACATGTATAAAAATTTAAATGGCGCCGAAAAAGGTAAACAAAACTTGACAAAGGAAGTGCCGCCATATTAACCGAATTCGCTAAGCATCCTCCTAATAATGAATTCGCCTTGGTAAATAATTATGTATGTATGTATGTGTGGGTGTATAGAATTTGAGATTCAAAAGATTCATCCAGTGTTACCAAATTTAATAAAAAGAATTAGACTGTCAATTATAATTTTTCAATAATTAAAAATTATAATTCAAAGAGCTTTTGCAAAAAAATATCGAAACATAATTAAGTTGAAGTAAAATGTTAAATTTAGGACAGTTTTTGACTTCATATTTAAATATAAAATTAGTTAATTTTCATTTAAATTTAAGTTGCATTTATCAGTCTTAAATAATTGCTCTTATTTAAACGATATGAAAGTGTGGCAGCTTCACTTAAATTCCAAGTATTATGGAAAGTGTTCCATAGAACAGCTGTTTGTTAGTGGAAGAATAGAAAAACTCTTAAAGAAAAATATTAAATTTATTAACGGCATAGAAAAACTTAATAATTTATTCCATGCGATGTTATTTTTAATTAAATATCATATTGTGATGTTGTTTAGTACAAAATAAGCAACTAATTTTAAAATATCTTCCACAGGCAACAAATCATATGTATGTTTTGTTTACGTTTTTTGCACTAAAACGGTGGTCGACAAATTTGTTTTGCACTTGTGTTAGTGAGATAATTTCAGAGTAATTTAAGGTACTGTGACAAGCAAAACTAACACAAAGATTATTGTATGAAAAATTAACTCGCCTACGTTAATGCTGTTATGACAGTTTCGTAAATGCAATATATATTTCAAAGACGTAGAACTAATTTTATTAGGCTTCTTAGTACTAATGAATTTTAGGTCCAACAAATTCTTTGCACATAAGTATGTCATAATAATTATTTATATTAGCATGGAGGGAATCAGAATTTTCTTTATACATTTTAAATGTTTGATGCCTTAAAAGACATTGTACTGATCAAAAATAACCGTTATTTTCAATTTTTTCAACAAGTATTTATTTATTCGTGTTTTTTCTAATCCTCCAAACACTTCTGAAACGCTATTTTTGGTATCGCCAACAGCTCCTGTTCCACTTTTCTTTCATCGGTGTCTTCAGTTTTGAGAAGAGGAAAAAGTCAGCGGGGATCAAGTCCGCTGAATACGGTGATTGAGGCATGATAACGGTTTTGTGTTTTAGCCAAAAACTCAAGCACAAGCATCGACGTGTAAGCTGGTGCAAAATCCATGATTGTTTTTTTTTCTGACAAATTGCTTCGCGCAAACGGCGCATACCTTCAAGGTAGTATTCCTTATTGACCGTACAACCTTATGGCAAGAATTCATGATGCACCACACCATTGGAGTAGATGAAAACAGTGAGCACAACCTTCACATTTAGCCGAACTTGACGTGCTTTTTTCGGTCTTGACTCTTCTGGACGCTTCCATTGAGCTTTGGTTTCAATGTCATAGCCATACATCCATGATTCATCCAGTAAAAAATCGCAGAGCACACCAAAACACGACTAATTTTTTTATCTGTCAAAAAGAAATTGACAATCTGAAATGGCTGATATTGCTAACATATATACATGTGTACCAACATAACAAAAAAAAAAATGCGAAAATCAATCATGCGTAACTTACGAAATTTGAAAATAACGGTTCTTTTTTGCCGTGCCATGTAGATACAATCGCATTGTTTATCATAAAGTAATTTTGCACTTCCATTTATGCTATTTACTGTAATTGAAAAAAAAAACTCTAACAATCTATATAGCATGTGCATTCGCCAACGTCTGTTGAACGACAAAGCTAAAGAGCGTAAGAAGAAGAAGAATGATTTGCTTATCAGCGTTGTCAACTCTTTGTAACACAACAGCGCTGTGAACTTATCATATTCACATAAAGTGCGGTCTCTACCTGACATGAAAACACTAACTTTAACGCTAATATCAAATTAAAGTTAAATGTGGACCGCTCATGTTAAAGTTTGGTTAAAATTATAACTTGGTTGTTAAAACATTTCATTTTGAAATTCTTTTGAAAAGCTTTTCATTATTGAGAAAACGAGAAAAAACGATTATAAGTCTATATATCCTGTTCGGCAACACTTTGTCAACCTACCCAAATGTTTATATTGTTGATGTTATCAACTGTTAAGAGAGTTTGGTTAAAGTTATAATTTGTTTGTTAAAATATTTCACTTGAACTTCGCTCATGTTGAAGTTTGATTAAAGTTATAACTTGGTTGTTAAAACATTTATTTGGGAATGCTTTTGAAAAGCTTTTCATTATTGAGAAAGTGAGAAAAAACGATTACAAGTCTATATATCCTGTTCGGCAACACTTTGTCAACCTACCCAAATGTTTATATTCTTGATGTTATCTACTGTTAAGAGCGATGTATTGGTTTCCGCATAAACACAAAACATCTCAATGAGATTAAACGACCATATAAGTACGTAAACACATACATATTTACATATAGAGAGAGCAGACAAATCGCACATAATACAAACAGTGCTGCCATGGCCAAAAAATTATTACAACCAAAACATGATCCCGACTTGGAATCGAAGTGGGTGCAGATGAGTAGTATAGCGACTCCGCTTAGTATTTAATTATTTTTCTTCGATCTTATAGCGTATTTACATTTACTCACATCTTAGAGATGTGTGTGAAATATGTTGAAAATTTAGAAAAGCTGTTTACATTACGTTTTTAACATCTTTCATTTGTCAAATATTACTTCACGTGTTTGAGCAAAAAAAAAAAAAAAAAACATTAAATAAAATGAAGTTAAAAGATTCTGCAATTTTGCTCTTAGAGAGCAAAAACAATTACTGCTTCAATTTGCAGAATTGTTAGATATTATGCAAGACGACGGCGACGATGACTATGAAATCTTGCATTATCCGCAACATATTTCGAGTCGGAGATACCTGTGGGCGGGCCTTTGTTAGAATTTTAAATAATTTATTAAGGTTTGAACTAATAAATATAAATAATAAGATTTGAACTAATAAATATAAATAATAAGATTTGAACTAATAAATATAAATAATAATACCTTAGAATAGAAATGGCAATTTTTGAGATAAGGATATTCCTGGACCAGAGATTTTCCAAGAGAGTTTACGAATGAATCTTGCGACTTCACTGTAATTTCTTGGAATTTTCCCTCTTACTCCACAATTCTGCAATTTTTCATGCCAAAGGTCTATCTATTAGCATACTCTCGTCAGCAGCAGACCATACAACACGAAGTACATATTTTTTTTCTTTTTTACCATAAATAAATGTATTGTACGTATTATTGTTTCTAATTATATATTATTTTTAATTAAATTAACATTTACTTACGTTGTTCGCTACTGCTCTTTGTAAACATTTTTGAGCATTTTTTTAACTTTTTTGGGGATGACACTGGAATAATCGAAAGATGTTGAGTCAAATGCATATAATTTTTTTTGTTAAAAGCTAAAAAAATTTGTTTCTATTAAATATTTTTAAAATTTAATACATTTTTATCAATTAAGCAACTATGGATGATCAAAAGAATATTATTTTAGCCGAAAAAAAAATATATGTTTTGAATTGTCTTAAATCCGCAGATTGTGATAAAGAAATGGGCTGTTTAATCACCATTTCTAAATTATTAATTTGTTTCTTTTTTTGTTTTTTTACACAAGATAATTTTATTCTTCATTCCAATATTTTTCTTTTAATTATGCTTTACTTTAAAAATCAGTTGAATATTTTCACGGAAAAAGTAATTGTAAAATATTTGCTACAGAAAAGAACGTCACAGAACTAAAAAAACTATCACATTTTAATCAATTAAGCAACTATGGCTGATCAAATGAATATTATTTTTGCGGACAGAAATTATAATATGTATGAAATAAATTCTGCGGATTGGAAGAAGGAAGTGGAAGATTTATTCACTATTTCTAAATTATTAGTTTATTTCTTATTTGTTTTTTTTCAAATAAGACAATTTTTATACAAATTTTTTATTCTTTTGATTATGCTTTACTTTTCACAGAACGAGCATTTGTAAAATATTTGCTACAGAAAAGAACGTCACAAAACGGTAACTAAAAGTAAACACTAAATGCCCTGATACACAATTCTACATTCTAAAAGTCTGGCCGACTTTACAAAACCGCTTCACAATGGCTTTGTAGCGCCACACTATTATACAAGAATAATTATAATAATTTAAAATAATTAAAAACTATTATTACCATAATAATATTACATTATTTGGATTTATTTCTCGAGGCGCCAGCAATATTTTCATATTTTTCATAATAAATACAACTCTGATCGCATAGAAACAATTGTTTTATGAAAAATCTTAAATAGCACGATTTGTCAAAAATTCTGTCACATAGTGATATTTTTAGTACTTTTTTAGCACACATGTTATACTCGTATATGGTAGACGCACGATTGTGTAGGATAGTGAATCACAGCATTAATGACTCCTTGACTTTAATGTATGTATATTATAACAAATTAAAAACAAGAAATGTTTCGAAATTAATGAAAACACATAAAAAACAAAAAAACAAAAAAAGGAATGTAAAAGAAAGTTTGAGCATTTCCCATCGTCCCTTACTGTTTACGATTTAACTGAATCCATAATATTGCTTTTTTCCCCAATTCTAAACTTTTCTTTCTGTTGCTTAGAAATTCGTATATTTTTCTGAGATTATAAAAATAAAATAGTAATTCAATAATTAAAGAGTAAGAGTGTAATATATTCGGTTGGGCCGAATCTAAAATACCCTTCAAGATCGTCAGGTAAATATATACACTATATTACAAATTTGAACTACATATCCTCGGATATAAGTATACAGGCTGATATCGAGGAAAACATTTTTTTGTCTTGTAATCGCCAAGCCAATAAGGTAATCTTTCATAGAAATTTTCATGGAAAAAACTTTTTTAGGCTATATCTCGGATATGTACATCCAAAATTCTGAAAACCCATTTTTTTTTGCAATTTTTTATGCAAATTTGTCGAAAAAAAATTGTTTATTCTGCTTCAAAATTCACACAATTATTTGCCATGGCGATTATAAAAAAATAACGAGGGCTTATAAAAAAATAACTGTTGTTTAAAACTTTTTCCAAAAAGTATTTATTTATTCATCAATAACTATCTTGTCCCCTTTGAAGTAGTCCCCCTCAAATAAAATACACTTATGCCAGCGTTTTTTTCCGATCCTCGAAACACTTCTGAGTCGCGATTTTTGGTACCGCCAACAGCTTCTGTTTCGATTATTCTTTTATCTCCAAAGTCGTAGAGAAAAAAGTTAGTTGTATTTATTGTAATTCTGCCACCGCCTATTTAAAGCTGCCTTAATGTATGCTTTATAGGGTGGAAATGAAAACTGTAGAAATTACAAACGGAATCACAAACTTATATACCACTTCTACATTTTTGTGGAGGGTATAAAAAGCTTCTTATCTCTATAATACGTACCATTTTAGTATTATTACTCATTTTATATTGAAAATTATTTAAAAAAAAATACTATCTCGCCGCGTTCTTATTTGTGCATTTATTTGACAGTTGAAGGCGAGAACTTTTTTTACATAAGTTTTACTGACAACGTTTTTTATATATTTGCAAGTAATTTTCACCACAAAAGTTACAGCTATAGTTTAGTAAGAAAAAAAAATAGATGTTTGTTTCAATTTATGATATTTTCTTTCTTTTTTTACTTTTCAACCGAAAAGTTTTTCGGCGCGGGAGTTACAGAACACTGCTACTGAATACAGAAAATAAAATAATTTAAAGATTTACGACGATGAATATACAGCCACTGAATTTTTGTTGTTATCTGTAATTTTTTATTTGACAAAAATAAAAAATGTTTAGGTTGTATATTACTATTATATATTAAGTAATAATTGATAACAGAAAAGATAAGAACTTCAAAACAATAGTAAGATTTGGTTTGAATAAGAATGAAAGTAAATTAATTTGAGAAACGTTGTTTCTGTAAAAAATTATCAAAAAAAAAAACTCTTATCGCAAAACTCTCGCATACATGTGTACCTACATATAGTTTGCAAGGTTTTGTTCAAAATCTTATATTGCAACTCAAACTAAAGAAGATAAGAAACAGGGTCCGAATATGAAATCGTTTTTGCAAAACTTTTAAATAATATTTAATCAAAAATGAATTGTCGTAGCCATTGAAAAATGTGGATATTTCAAGAAGAAGCTTTAAAGAATGGGACGAAATTTAATATTACATTCTTGTTTATGATAATTCTATAAGGTAAAGTAAAAAGCCTAAGTTTTTTTTGTGCCAAATTCGAATGGCTTTAGTAACTGGACTATTTATTTTAGTATCTCAAGATCGTGACCGTAATCTTATCGTCTTCTAAATGCAAGCGCACACCCGATTTTGGGTGTATGCTGGCAAGGATTTATTTTATAAAGGCCTCATTAGTTTTTACTTTAAGTTGCCGTTCTTTTCTGTAGCAAATATTTTACAATTACTTTTTCTGTGAAAAAGTTCAGCTGTTTTTACAGTAAAGCAAAAAAGAAAAATATTTGAATTAAGATTTTTCGTAAAAATTGTTTTATTTGAAGAAACAAAAAAAGAAACAATTAATTTACTTAGAAATGGTGGCAAAACAGCCAACTTTTCTCTCACGATCTGCTGAATTTACGACATTTCTTATACAAAATATAATGTTTATTCGCTAAAATTATATTTTTTTGATCATTCATAGTGGCTTAATTGCTTGATATACATATATTAAATTTGAAAAATTTTTAATTATAACAAATTATTTTAGCTTTCGATAAAAAAAAAATTATATTCATATGACTAAAAATTTAGTTTTTCCATACCAGAAAAAAGTAAAACATACACATATCTGGCTGTCACTTAACGTTGAATTCTATTTTCAACAGATTAGTCCGCAACAGAACAGAACGTAAAAGTAAAAACAAACCATGTACATATAGTTTACATTGAACAGAAACAAGACAGCTGATTCAGAACGGAAAAGAACGTACAAACTAAAGGCATAATTAGTTTGTACGTTCTTTTCCGTTCTGAATCAGCTGTTTTGTTTCTGTTCAATGTACACTATATGTACTTGGTTTGTTTTTACTTTTACGTTCTGTTCTGTTACGGACTAATCTGTTGAAAATAGAAATCAACGTTAAGTGACGGCCAGATATGTGTATGTGTTACTTTTTTCAGGTATGGAAACATTAATTTTTTATTCAAATGTATATAATTTTTTTTGTCGAAAGCTAAAAAAATTTGTTTCAACTAAAGATTTTTAAAAGTTAATACATTTTTAATAATTAAGCAACTATGGATGATCAAAAGAATATTATTTTAGCAAAGAAAAATTATATTTTGTATAAGAAGTGTCATAAACTCTGTAGATTGTGCGAAAGAAGTGGACTGTTTGATCACCATTTCTAAATTATTGATTTGTTTCCTTTTTTGTTTTTTCCCACAAGATAATATTTATGTACATGTTTTATTCTTCATTTCAATATTTTTCTTTTATTTATGCTCTACTGTAAAAACAGCTGAATATTTTCACGGAAAAAGTAATTGTAAAATATTTGCTACGGAAATGAAAGTCACAGAACGGCAACAGAAAGTAAAAACTAATGAGGCCTTAATTCTGCCTTAAGAAGTTTGAAAACAAATAAAATTATGGTAAACATGGTGACCAACTCAGTTTTTTTGCCTATTTTTTTGATCGATACCAAAGTATTTGGTATCGAAGGAAACGTAACGAGTATTTACTCGTATCGTCTTATCCCTAGGCTCACGGTATCCAACATTAAAGTTCAGCAACATTTTTTAACGTTAAGAAATTAATTCTCAAGCCGTTTTTAAGCTTTACTTTGCCAAAATATTGTATTATTTGCCTTTTCTTCCTCCGAAATATCTGCTAAGGCCCTGATACACGACCGTATGATTCATTCACAGGAAAATGTTTTAAAAGTCTAACCGACTTTACAAAATTGCTTCAAAATGGCGTTGTAAGCCACACTATTATACAAGTATAATTGCAATAATTGATATACACAATAAAATAATTATAAACTTTTATTAACATAATAATTTTACAGAGATTTTTTTTGAAGAGATTTTTTAAGTCGGCCAGACTTTTGAAACAGTTTCTTGTGAATTGATCGTACGATCGTGGAGAATAGTTAATCAGTGCCTTTATGCGGCAATTTGAATGTGGAAAAGTTTTATTGCTTTATTTTTTCGATATAGCATATGTTTAAAATCTAAATAATTGGTAGTACTGCTAGTTTAAACAGCATCTTGATTACTAAAATGATAAATGAAAAAATTAAAGCAAATAATAATAAAAATTAAAATGAAAATATATTTGATTCAGCACGTAATTTTTACCATATCGAAGAAATCTTTGAAATTGTGAAGTAAAGTGGCAACTTTTTGTATGTTATTTGCAAATAAAATTTTAATCAGCAATTGTTTTTGTGAGATAGCTATTAGCAAATAAAAATTTAATTTACTGTTTATGCGGCAATTTTTGCTATTTACAATATTTTTATTTGCAAACAACCTACACGTATAAACGAAGTATAAGTCTGTTATTAAATCCATCACAAAAATGTTAAGGGAAAAAAATGAGTTCAAACGACATTTTAGAAGTTGAACAACAAATATTGAAATTTTATATTGAGCTTCTAAATCAAATGAAATCTAGATTTGACTTTAATATGTTAAAAATAATTACTCCCTCTGAAGTGTTGTCTAAAGAAGACTTGCCTATATTGCACCTAATTTTAAAAATTTCCAATCTTGTGATTGTAACCCTGATATCATTATTACACAGTGGAATTTGTTGCGTTACATTATTATTATTTTTGTTATTCATTCTATAATTTAAAAACTTTGTCGAATAAAAATTATACTTTATATGAAAAATACACACTAATGTGTTTTTTAATATTAAAAATTTTATCTCTTTGGAAGGATTTTGGTATGTTTTAGATACAAATTAAGTCGGATTGAACGTTTTTGAGTGGTAGCCCTGATCTAAAAGTACAGTGTACGAATCTGATGACATAAATCTGCCGGCGTTGTTGCTAGCACGAAACAATAACGTATAGCCCGTGTGGTCGTACTGTAACATTTCTTTGTCCGCTTTTACATTTAGACAGACGATGAGCAGACATATTTTCATTTGTCTTTTGGCCTTGCCTAAACCTTTTACATATAAGAAATTAATAAAAATTTCTCTTTTCTTTCTGTGTGCTTATATGCTTATATAAAGTTTATATTGATATAAAAATAATGATATGAAGCAACAACATATGAATTGTGACAAGTTAAAAAGAGAAACAAAAAATGTTCACAAACGTACACTACAGAGAGCCGTGTACTACATACTCCCCCCCCCCCCCCCCCCCCCCCCGCGAATTTTCGTTGCAGTACTCTCAAATTTCGCTTGTCTGCCCATCATCTGTCCATATGTAAAATGGGACTTTCTGACACATAAACCCTGTAATGCCAGATTTTATTTTTCATTCGCATTATTGCCACGGCTACTGATTTGATTGTGTGTGTATCAGCTAAAAATTGTGCTAGATTTTCAAATTAAGATTATTATTTTGAATATTCTTATATTAAGTAAAAAAAGTAAGCTAACAAATTTTAAATATATTGTTGAAAACTGCTAGCTGCAGAAAAATAAATGTTAAAATTAGACGAATAAATGCCAAAATGGTCATACTGCTATACACATTTAACACGTGTATGGTCCTTCCTATTGGTGTTATATGCAGACAATGGAATTAGTATATTTTAGTAATTCCAGTCAATGCTTTCAATATAGTAATTTTCTGGAGTAAATCTCAACAATGAACCCGCCCATTTTATTTGCATTGGGCGCTTTCTAATCCATAACAGAGATCCATTTTAATAAATTGAAAACTTATATTATATATCTCTATCTTTATTCAATATGTGCAACTATTATTATTATTCAATTTAAATTGTTATACTTGTACAGTTAGTGTATAAACACAGCTGTTTGTTTTGGTTCCGAAAATTTGTCAACTTTTTTGTTTACATGGTACACACCAATGCAGCTTTAATAGGTAGTAGCAGAATTACGATAAATACAACACCACAAAACATCATGTATTTTGTTGGTAGAATTTATGAACAGCTGTCGAAAATTTTTTTGAAAAAGCTAGGAAGTCTATGTGTTTTTAACAAATTTACGCAAAGGAAACGTTAAAAAGTGGAAGCGAGATGCAAAACTCTCGAAGGCCCAACAATAAAAACAACTAGCCTGACCACACTTAAGAAATAATTACGATGACGAGAGAGCTGTTCTTCAGCCCATAGCTGCTTTACGACTGATGAAATTAATAAAAATAAAAAATTTGGGAGATTATTGTGAAATAACGCGTTATTTGGTGCGTTTTTAAATTTCAAAGTTGGTAAAACTGCCATGCTCGTACATATATACATACATATGTATATGCGAAAAATACTTTTAGTTTTACCGAATCCAAATATAAGAAAAAACCAAAAATACGTGTTTTAAGTAGTTAAAAACTTTAAGCTTCTCTGTGCTAGCAGCACAACTACGTCAGCAGCATTTTGAATAATATTAAAATACTTTGTCCACTTTTGCTTCATTATATATTATTTGAATCAATTTTGTAGAACAAAATGACTAAAATGTTAAAAGACTAAAATGTTAAAAGAAATTTCAAAAAATAATAATAGTTTTTGTAATTCATTTAAAACAAATAATTATAATGAAAAATTTGGAGTATTTGTTTCTGCAAGAAGTTTTTACCTTATTTCATGCCGTAATTAGTGTACCACATTCACAAAAGCTCTAAAATCGTCAAGTAAAGTAGCAACATTTTATACTTTATTTGCAAATAGCTTTTTAATCAGTAATTGTTTTCGTGAGTTAGCTAATAAAAACATTATTTACTGTTTATGTGACAATTCTATTATTTTCTATTTACAATATTTTTATTTGAATATAATCTGCACGTATAATCGTAGTAACAGAAAAAATTATAGTAAAAATAAAATCAACAAAATTTTTGATTGGAAAAATAATTTGTAAGTATGTGCATACATATACATACGAGGGCAGGTCAATAAGTCCGTAACTTTTCGAATGAACACAGCTTTTTATATAAAAAAGTATTTTTATTTTCCAGTACATACAATATATATACATATATATATATATATATATATATATATATATATATATATATATATATATATATATATATATATATATATATATATATATATATATATATATATATATATATATATATATATATATATATATATATATATATATATATATATATATATATATATTTATATATATATATATATATATATATATATATATATATATATATACATTGTATGTACCGGAAAATAAAAATACTTTCTTATATAAAAAGCTGTGTTCATTCGAAAAGTTACGGACTTATTGACCTGCCCTCGTATGTGCAGTGTAAGTACATACTCTAACCTTGAGAAGATAATCTAACATAGTGTCCTCACCCGCGATAATGTTATTATATTAATAAACTCTCTGTAAGGGTATTACGAGTATATCCATAGACAAGAATTGTAAATAAATGAACAAAAGAAATTTTTTTTTTTATTTTTAAGAATTTATTTCTTCTAGTGTTAAAATATTTCTGTATTCCTTAGATGACCTTCAATGTCAGAGCCATAATCTATTGCATGTAATGGTAAAAAAGAGTCCAAGCTATCAATGTCTGCATTTACCGTAAGCAAGAAATTATCTGCATTTTCAAAATTACTTGGCTTAAAATTTTTGGGGAAAAAACTTCTGTAGTAGAAAATAGTTGATCATGCATGCTTCTTGCATGCATGCTTCTTGCATGCATGTAATCAGACTGAAATTTAAGGCACAATTGATTAATTTTGATAGCTATTGTACTTATGAATATCAAAATCAGACGATTTTTTTAACACATTGTTGAGGAGTTGCAGAACAAAACGTGTTTTTTTTAATTTTTTTAGAAACTGCGTTTTTGATGTATTTGCATTAATTTGGCAAAGTTCTACTGAAAGAATCTTATTTGCATAATATTTCTTCCCCTCTCATAGAAAAATTTTGTCTTTAAAAAATTGTTGCAGAACAAAACGTGCTTTTTTTCTTCTATTTTAACAAAACGTAGTTTTTTATAGCAATTTATTTTTGTTTGTTTCATTAAAAGTAGAGATGGAAACATGTGATTTTCTCGAATCACATATGATTCTAGCTTAAGCTACGTGCGTGATCACAATGCAGAAAAACATACACACACGCACTTCTCTAATTGCAACAGTAATACAGTAGAGAGAGAGAGAGAGAGAGAGAGATTGAGATCGAATGCAGTTGTATTGAAGAATATATTGGAATAAAAGTTAGATAACTTTTTTTTTAAGACTGACGAAATGAAAATTTATTTAAATTAAACTACGTTATACTAAATAGTAATAAAATATTAATTAATTGAGTCCAACTGATGTTTTTATTGAACAGTTTAATTCAACTCAACTCAACTTTCATTTTATTTTAAGCAAAATGTGCCTTTTTTTTGTTTTATTTTAACAAAATGTGCTATTTGCAAATTAAAACCTTTAATTTCGTTCAACGTTAACATTTACTGGGGCGACTTATTGCCGTCCAATGTATTTTAAAATAAGGAATGAACTTGTTTGATATTTAGGACTCATGCTATAAAATAATCGGGTGAAAAAAATAATCGTTGACTTTCCTACATTTTCAAATAATTAAAAAGGCACGTTTACGACTACGACTCCTCAGTTCATTATATTTGAGCATTCAGCATGACAACAAAACGTTTGATAAAATAAGAAATACAGATTTAAAATAAAATAATATGTAAAAGTAGCCAACTATTTCGAGACATGATTTTTATATCGCCAAAAAAATCTTCAGTCGCCAAACCAAAAATTTATTCGCCATAGTAGATAAAAATTCGCCACGTTTGGCGAGAAATCACCATATCTGACAAGCCTGGTATTTAATTTTCACTGTTTTTTAGTGTTCACAACAAAATGGTAACTTTAGAAAACTGTGTCAGAGACGGAAACTTTAATATATTATTTCTGCAAATTTTTTGTAAAGATTAAAAAGATACGAAAAATGTCAGGACTAGAAATAGTACATGAGTCATCAAAAGATACAAAACATGCTTCTTTCGTATCCTAATGGCATCACTGCTGTGTATGTGATTGTTTACAAAAAGGCGATTATTAGTTCTCCAAAATATATTTAAAAAAAGCACTTTTAAAGGGAAAATAATTTGTTTTACAACACGTGATTACTTTTATACGAAATCTGCACATAGACAACATACATATGACATTCTATTGATCTCAAAAGAGTGTTTTCTTCTCGGCTTTCAGTGATTTACGAATTCTTATTAGATTGAGAAAAATACGTATAGTCCCAGTTAAATATTAAGATGGAAATAAAGAAATTCGTTCTCTCATTCGACATTTTCTCAGATATTATGTCAGAGCTAATCGCAGTTGTAGACACTAGGTAAGAGATAAGTAATAAAGGGCTTGATACACGATCGTATGATACATTCACAGGAAAATGTTTTAAAGTCTGACCGACTTTGCAAAATTGCTTTAAAATGGCGTTGTAGACCACATTATTATACAAGTATGATTGCAATAATTTATATGCGAGTACTTAGTAAATCAATTAAAAACTCTTATTACCATAATAATTTAATACTATTTCAAGTTATTTCTCAAGGCGCCAACAATATTCTCACATTATATACCATACTAATCTTACAAAAACCACAATGTTATGAAAATTTTCATAAATTTGTTTAATCGTACTCTGTTACACAGTTGCATTTTCAGAACTTTTCCAGCACACATGTTTTATTTAGTAGATCGCACGGTCGTGAGGATAGTGTAACAAGGCCTAAAGTAAGCTGAGCACTGCTTTGAAATTCCAGCTACTTAAACTTCGTTGGAGGAAGCATTTTCTGATGCAGGTGCTTGTATTACCGCCAAAAGAAGCCGCTTTCACCGATTCACCGCAAAGGGACAATTACTCGTCCTCGACAGCCATATACATATATGTACGAGTACATAGTTGCAACTTTTCTAAAAATTAAATGAATAATTTTTACCTGCGATAGTTCCAAAAACTTAATATATTCCTTATAAGAGTAAATTGCAAATTTGAACAAAAACAACCGCCTTAATACATTTTACATGATGTCACAATCAACATTTTTGTAATAAAATATTTATATGTATACAAAATAACGTATTTTCTTGTATTTCTTCTTATGTTTGTTTTTGTTGTTAAAAAATCGGCGCAGAGCCGCTTAACCGCTGCCGCCCAAAATATTTTACATTTAGCCGCCGCGAAAATTTTTCTGCGGCAGAGAAGTGCCCTGCGGTACTATTATACAAAATAAACAAACGATCCAATGTAGAGTGCAGGAACGATGGAATTTGTAATAATTTCGTAAGGTCCTACCTTCACAGTATCATTCCTAAAGACTTTAATTCTTTCCTCAGTTTGTAAAGAAGAGTACCGTATATTCAGGGATAGTGAATTTAATAGTACATTGCGCAGACACCACCTCGTAGTGCTTTCCAGTCACTAGTACCGTAGTAAATCTTTAGGGTAGTGTGATATATAGGTATATATGTACGAGTATTTAAGCTTCTTGATTAGGGTATACAGAAAGGGAGAGGGGTATTAGGGCGTTCCATGCTAAATTCAACAGCTAAAACCATGTGGATTAAGTGCCAGTGAATATACACACGCGGAATTGACTCCATAAACCACTGGGAACAGCCAAAATACATACATATGTATGTACATGCACATACTTATGTATGTATATAAACATAAAATAAATATGAAGCACATACAAAAACAAGTAAACCAAGAAGCACTTAAATAAAGAGAACGAAAATCAAAGTTGCCATAGTTGTTGAATGTTTGAAAAATATATGTTTTGTTCAATTTAAAAGTTCGTACGAATAACTAACCTGCCCTAACTTGTATTAAAAACTTTTTTTCAGTTTATATTTGCCTTGCTTATTTTGCTGTAACCTAATCAAAATAAATAGAAAAAAATACTTGTGATTAAAACTTAGCCCCATTATATTTAACATGGATTTAAGACATAAATAGTTTCAATGATTTAAAAATATGCTTTGATGATTTAGCGGATCTTGCGTAAGCTATGGAATCATTGAGCTGTTTTGGTGATAATTTAGATTTTTGTATTTTTTCACCTTTCTTCAAAACATTAATTTTGACACGGGGGCTATACAATCAAGCTTAGCCTTTCAAGTCTTAATACACACACACTTATAAAAATTGCTTTCAATTACAATACATTTATTTCAAATTTTTTACAAAATACGTACAAATCAAAATAACAAAGAAGTTTTTTACAAAAACCATGTACCATGCGTGCAGCCTACGTCACTTATGTAAATTTGAACCAATTTTGACAAACAATGTATGTAAAACACTTGAAAGCAAAACTTACAGCGCAAGCTAAATTAGGACGTATAGCGCAATGTAATTTAACGCTTTGATTTTTCGCTGTAGTAAGTATCTTAAATAAGATCGTAAACGTTTTGCCAAAATTCACTAACCTTGTTTACCAAAAATTACTAAATATAAATAATAATAGGTGTACAACTTTGCGTCCGCCCTTTTGCAATAGATGGCTGTAGCGATAAGTGATAGTCGAAATCAGTCGACTTCAAAATATTAGCCGATTTGTGTCTGCATTATTAAGTTATTGTCGATTAAACATGTCAGCTTATGAGTCAAATTCTCGTCATTTACGGGAAGTTTTAATTTTTGCTTTAATATGAAGAAATCTGCGGCTGAGGCCAATCGAATGGTTTCAAACACCTATTGTGAGACCGCTAGCACTGCCTACCACATTCTTTGTGTTCACTGAATGCTAACTTACAAAGTATACGACCGTAGGTATACTCTCATCTTTTGTATCGCGTATGAATGTGTATGTATTTTATTTCGCTCGCCAGCTTTTACCAAATTACGTTGCAAAAATTTTAATTAACAAAAGCAGTGCCAAAGATAAGAAAGAAAGCCTAGAAAAAATTATAAAAAAGAACTTTTTGAAAAAAAGCAGAGAACGCAATAAACAGAAAATAGAAAAACTTAATTTAATGAAATATTCCCGGAAAACTATGTTTGAGGTGCGCAATACGTCTTCGACGTACTTACAAAGTAAACAAGATTTATTCGAGCTGCCTACTGACTTACAATGTATGCTAAAAAGTAATGAGCTTTTGTTAGATGAACACCTCATTATCTCTCTTACTTTGTGTGCAGCCGTGCGTTCAAAAATGTGTACTGGGGCAATGGCGGTGGAAGTTTTTCGAAGATGCAGAATTGAAGGCATTACTTGACGCAATAAAAAGTACTTTGAATCATAAATGTATAACCAGTTTTTTTATAATTATGCCTCAAATTTCTGAAAGGAAGGAAAGTTGTACAATTAAAATCGCTAAATTAGTATGAAAGCACCTAAGGCCTGATAAGTAATTGCCGCAAAATATAAGTAACATTTGTTTTGAAGCTAACTTTATTGATAGAGATAAAATGAACTCTCTCACGCTTTGTCAAAATTGCATATTTCAATTGCAAATTGTTGACGCCGCGCTTTTAGGTTGGTCTCATACATTTTGTATGTGCATAAGGATTTTTGACAGATAAATTACGCCTGACGCGCTAATTGTGCTGTTAATTGTGTAACAGCAGTGTAGAAGAAAAGCACATGAGCTTTTTTACAATTTTACGACAGATCATTTTAAAAGAAATTTATAAACTGCTATCAAATTTCAAATGAATAATTTAAGACTTACGTTCATATCTTCCTGTTGCTATGACACTTCCTTCAGATCCAAATAAATGCGTCAATTAACTGTAAGTTAATTCCATAAGAAGGCCTTATCGCAAATCATTTATCGATTGTAATGCTGCTTAGCTAGGTACAGTTTTATAATAAATGCAACACCAATAAGCATGTAAGTATATACACATTCCCTTAATAGATACCTATCAGAACAATGTAAAAATGGGTTCTCATATTTGTACTTTGTGTACGAGTAATAAGCTATAAACAAAATTTTTGGTTCTTTACTGCACAAAACAACACAGCTATTTGTGCTAATTGTGAGTACCCAGTGAAGTTGAATTGCTCAGTTGCGATTTTTGATTCAAGGTTATAATATACTTTATAACAGAGTGGAGTCTAGCATTACTCAACTGTAATTTTGTTTACAACGGCACTCGAAAATCCAACGCTGCAAAAAAACTATATACTCGTATTAGTACTTTAGCTAGATGAAATTATTGCGATATAAGCTGTGATGTACCCTTTATAAAAATACATTTTAGAGAATTGAAAGCTTGTAAGATGTGGAAAAACGGAATTGTAAACACTTATGTTTTTGTTGGTCAATTTGAATTAATATCTGCTAGGTTTTAGTCCGGCATTAATCAGCTCAAAAACTCATTAATACCGGTCTGAGGTGTTTCTGTAAAAACAAGTCCCAATATTAGGATTCCCTTTACCTCTTTATCATAAAATTAAATTGGCAACTATGTATACGTAAATAAGGCAATAAAATATACTTAAAATAGTTGAGAGAGAGTAAATAAGTCAAAAAAAGCGCAAAAAACTGAATATGAGAAAGTACCGAGGCAGCATGAAATAAAGAGGCAACGAACTGAATTGATGCGACGGAAAACCTTGGAACTATTTAGCTAAAAAATTTAGCAGTTTTACATACAGACGTATATACATATGTACACACATTTGAACATATACATACGAACATACATATGTATGTATATAGCTTAACCTATGAATATATAAGTAGGTGATAGATATAGTCTTTCCCATATTTTAATATTATTTCGCTTGTGATTTTTATCTTGTTCACTCTTTTTGTACCAACATACATACATACATACTCATGTACACCTGTATGTAAAAGAGTTTGCTTTGTTTTTGTTTGAAACAAACTCATAAGTTTAAGTGATAAATGTTTTAAATTTTATTATTTAAATGATATAATTTACGTTTATGATTTAATTTTCGTCTGTTCTTAACATTTAAACACTGATAAAAAAACTGTGATTGCTTAACGAAATACATACGTATGTAGTATACAGACATATACATATGTATGTGCATTCCACTCACAATCAAGAAAGCAAAAATACTTATATACATACATATGTATATGTATTTGTGTAGATATATACATATGTATATAAATCTGCACAAAAAAAAAGGTTCTGTAAATAAATAAACTGAAAACACTTGTTACTTAGTGTTCTTATGGTTAATGGATTTTAACGGACTCAATTTAAGGTAACTGTTTAATATTGAACTTCGGTTTGAATAATACGGAAAGTTAAAAATTATTTATTTCTTCCATACATACATATACATACATATATATGTACATATGTATTCGTATGCATAATTATCGTAAGCTTTTATTTTTCCACAGCCGATACCGACAATAAATCATTAAACGACAATGATGTTGAAGCCATACATACATACAGATGTTTATATGAAAATACTCGTATGTTCTATATTTTCGGCAAAGGGAAGAAAATATTGTGTATGAGTACAGAAAAGCAAAATTATTGTACATCATACGCCACTTTGTACACAAAAGTAAAAAATCAAAAATAGAAGTTTCCTATGGGTTTATGTTGAATACAGTTACATATACATACATTCCCGTAAAGAATAGGGGTAGGTACCTACATTTATACTTCTTTCTAGTCCAACAAACAAGCAAATATTTTCGTTTTTTTTTTCTTGTTATAATTAAAACTTTATTCGTTTAATATACATTTGAAAATGCGAGTATTGTTATTTATTTGTTTTTACTTTTAATTTCATTTTTTTATTTTTTATTTGACACAGCCGTTGTTGTTTTAAGGCAAGTGTACAACTTGAAACCTTTTAAATTGATATGATTTTTAAATATACCAAATAACTTTACGCACATCAATATAAACACTACAGTGTTATTTTAACAAATTTATTATTACAATTTATTAATTTGGTTATATATTTTATAATATCATGAATTTTTTTTATTATTCCAGAAAACAAATAATATTATTTTGATTTTATAATTAAATCTCATATTGATCTTCAACCCGATTTGCTTTAACACTACACAATCGATTGATCGCTTTTACGCAAAATAAAAATTTAATTTATTCTTAACATTAAATGACGAAGAATAAAATTTAAAATGAAAAGAGAAAGACGTAGTAAAAACATACAGATAAACACTTTTTAAATTTTGTCCAAGGAAAAACAATATATTTTATTTAATTTTTTTCTTTGAGTAACGTTTTAAACAATAATTTAAAGCTTGTTTAGTAAAATCGAAACAGAATTTAACTACAATAACCGGCAGTTTATTTTTGTGCTTTTTCGATTTAATTGCGAATTAACAAAAATTATAAACCCTACACACTAAATTGTAAGAGATTAGAAATCAACCGAAAACCGTTTAAACACCAACTTAACACGTCAAGCAAGTGTAGCACACTAAATGTTGACTTGCTTATTGTTTGCGGCGAAAATATGCCAACATTACTTTTTATTAATACATACGTTTCTTTGCTTTTCGTTTCAGCCAGTTATTTTCACTAAAAGTTTCTGGGTGTGCAGACAGTTTTTTTATATATACACACATACGTATATAACATATAAAGAACTGCCGAGAAAAGCTCTTTTCTTAATAATAATAAAAACATTTTTCGCCAATAATTTTCTTTTTTCGTAATGGCCATGGCTACAAGGCAGCAGGGCTAGAGCAAAATTACAACAATACAACAAAAACTGACGTGTAGTGAGGCGTTCTCGTCAAAAATAATTGAAATTATTTTCACAATTATAAATTATTATTTTATAAAAAATTATAAACAGCTTGTTTTCTATGTTTCTCAGCTATCTATATGTCGACATTTCATAGGATTATTATTTTATTTAAATTATTCTCATTCTCACAAAATTATTTTTATTAAATGTCAAAATAAACCACTAAATTCACTTTCAAAAATGTAAATAATCCATTTGACGTTAAGCGTTCACGATATTAGAAAATGCATTAGCGTCTACAAGGTGGCAGCGCTACAGCATGTGAGATTTTTTTGCTACTGGTAATATAGTAAGCGCCTAACGTCAAAAGTATTGTTTATTATTGAGTTTAGTGGTTTATTCTGACTTAAGCAGCTAAAAATTATTTTGTGAAAAATAAAACAGTTTATTTTATCTCAATATTATTTGATTTCCGTTTGTTAAATAAATTTAATTTTTGAAGCTTCAGATCTTTGTTTTTTGTTTTTTTATAAATAATTTACAATTTAAAATCTTTTATTTCTCAATATTTCGATAACAATTTGTTATTATCGGCAGGAGAAATTAAATGTTATAAATTTTTTCTCCTGACGATGATAACAAATTGTTATTTGCGTATGTACTATATTTCTAACTTGTATAGTACTTGTTGCAACTATGTATTGATCGATCATACGTTCGTACGTATGAGCAATCAAAAATAGTGGAATCCAACTCTGAGTACATTCAACATAAGTTGTTTGTATCTTTTCATAAGTTTAGGTGTGTTCCACGTAAATAACGAAACAGTCCGAACAATTTTTGTGCAATTTTGAGAGAAAATGAGAGAGTAATTTTTTTCATTTCCTGTACAAATTATCCCGAACTTTTTCTTTGGGTAAGTTCGGTCTAGAATTGAATAATCAGCTGTTTTATGTTTACATACATATGAAACTGAAAATTTGCAAATTGGAAAAAAGTTTTGTTAAAAAAGTAGTTAAAGCAAAATGGAAATGTGAAGTTGTAAACAGAACATACAATTGTTATTTGGCTTTTAATTTTAATAATAAATATATAAAAATAATAAATAATATAAAAATCGATTGAAAATTTGTCATTGCTTTAATTTTACAGCTGTTGCCAATAATGCAAATCTTTTGTTTATATGATGTTATGCGTTTTAAGCCTCTAAAGTCACTAAAATATACTTTAATTTAAAAAGTAAGCAGCACTAGTATTGCAAGATGTGCAATTGTGGTTTTTTGCGTTCCAGCTGTTTTGGGTAAAATTTGTAAATTTAGCAAGTAATTCGTTTTTAACTTTCATTCAATTTCATTTCCGAACGGAAGTGAATTCTGTGACATTTTGAAAAATTTCTTCAATCTAAGAAACTGTAAACTCTGAAATGGAGAAATACGAATTATATGTCGCAGTTTCATTGCACAATTGATTTATCAGCTACGACAACGTTTGCCAATAAATTTTCTAAGCTTAAAAAATGCAATTCTTTTTTCTATAGAAAATTGTTTAAAAGTTAATAAGTGTTATATGAACATTTTAAGGAAAAGAATATAACAACTTTGGAACATCAATGGCAACGTATGTGATATTAAATTTAAAGACTGAATTATTATTTTTGTTGTGTTTTTAAATGATTTTCGGGCGTATTCATAAAAATTATTGTGTATTTATAAAACACTTATGGAATGGAAATACATAAATATTTCTAAAGCATAAATCATAAAACTATCATCTCTATTATATTTGCTTAAAATTAAGACATTTAAATTTTAGCACTATTTTAAACTTTTTTAAAGTTGAATGTTTGAGAATATCTTTTAAAAATGTCAAAAGTTCACTTTTGATTAGGGTAGCTCTTATGAAATGTCGACATATAGATAACTGGAAAACAGAGAAAACAAGCTATTTATAATTTTTTATTGGTATCAATGTTAGAAGCTAAAATAGCGAATAAAAACTCAATTGTTTGTTTAAATAAAGTTTTATTGTCGCAACATTTTAAGTTTGATATCTGTTTGATTTGATAAAAACAATTTATTTACGAGCATATTCGGTGTACGTAAGTTGGTTGTTTTTGAAGTACCACCAAATCACACAACACTATAGTCAAGTTCACGGCATGACCAATATTTTTCCTAATGAAATTTTATAAACATGGTTAAGAGGATAAGGATAAGAATACGAGTCAAAAAAGTCCCATTGTAAGGTCTATGTATGCAAGATTATCAAAATATTGGCAAAGATTTCACCCTCCTCACAACCTATTTTCCTAGTTCTGGTACAATGCACTGCATATGTAAGGGTCCTCCCCTGAGTACTGGTCCAAGTTAAAAAAAAAAAAAAAAGATTTGCTTATCTTAAAAAATTGTTTTGTCTATATGAGACTGTTACCTTTTGTATAAAATTTTACATGTAGTTTAGCAACTCGATATGGGCTCAACTTTTCATTATAATAATACTATAATATCTCTGTAATCCTATAACCAGTTTATTTCCCAAAAAAAAAAAAATGTTTACAAGTTTTGGAAAATAATTTTGCCATGTTTTAATTGAAGCTTAAAAAGAAAATTGTAATTAAAGTTGAAATAAAACAGTTGAGTTAATTGTTACTACTAAATTGATACGAATCAAAATATACAAACAGCTTGTTTTTTATGTTTTCTGGCTGTCTATATATCGATATTTCATAGGAGCGAGTACCCTAATCATCAGTAGACTTGGAAATCTTTGAAGAATATTTTTATCATCTAGGAAACATAAACTCAAGCTGTTTGTATATATTATTTTAATTATTATATGCTTTAAAAATTACTAGTAACTGTAACACAGTGTAGTTTAACCGTTAAAGTAATATTGCCATCATTATTACTTTTATACGTGTTTTTCTTTAATATGGTAACAACGCATCTAAGTTAACTAATGCTGCTATCTCACTCTTTGAAGTTAAATTTCAGCTGTGTAAAAAACATTGTCCTTTTCCAATTTTTCTCAAATAAAGCTACCACATGTTTTATTAAATTGTTGCAATAAAATTATTAACACTATTATTATTAGTGCTCAACGGTTTTATTGATTATATCTGTATGTAGCTTGGAAAGCAACTATTTTGCTTTTGCACAAAAAATGTATTATTGTCTAATAGAAGTTAGTTATAGTTAATAATTTAGATTTAAAAAATTTTTGTCTGGTAACTCTCTTTATTAGATTTCTCCAATTAGCTTATTCTCCATTCGGTGGTGTTGTGAAGTGGTTGTGTGTTGGTATTGCTCGTAAATTAAGAAAGATATTTTTGTAGTGAATTAATACTCACATATTTTTACAAAATAAATATTAGTTAAGTTAAGCAACTTAACACATATTGCGTAAAAAATATAATTAAAAAGCTAAAAATTAACATGTCAGAACAAGAGCATCAAGAAACTAATGGATCATCTAATGGCGACGTGCCAGAAATTGAATTGATAATTAAGGTTCGTAAATGTTTAATATTTAAATTTTAGGAGATTGTTTGTTTAGTATGAAGATAACTATTATTCACAAAGGTCAAAATTGTCTTAATATTCCATAACACAATAATGTGATAGGGATTCATGTACTTATATGAACTTTTCCTAACACTCCCTCAATTTATGTATGTTTGTGAAAGATATTTTTAAGCTTCGAATGTTTGTATTACTAATTTAATAACTTTTTTTCTTATTGTGAGACGGCAAAACCCATTCATAAAGCTTTTATATTGATTCTTTTTCTAATAGCTTAGTAAATAAACTGGTTTCCTATCACTCCTCACTTTGTTTTTTTTTTTTACTATCTATCGTCTTTTCGAGAGAGCCAAGCAATTGGCATTTTCTCTGACTAATTTTATTGCTTTAACTGAATACTTCCACTTCGTTAACGAATAGTTGATGATACCCTCCAGCCACTTCGAAATCACGTATGTTTTATGATTAAAATAACGCACAGTGGGAATTTTAGAGGTTGCTGCAATAATTTCTTCAGGGAAAATTGAATCTTTCGTGGTTTAGTTAGGAGTGTAGATATGAAATACCAGAAATGAATACTTTGAATATAAATCTTCAATACTATAATTTTAGGCTACTGAATTATATGTGTGCTAGAAGCATAAAAATGAGTAGCTAAGCCGATTTAAAAAGTCACTATACACGAGTTATTTAGCAATTATTGTCATTTCTTTTTATTATGTAAGGACCAAAATGTCGTCCAAATGGTCGCAGCGATCTCGCCGGCATACCTTCCTCAGATGAGCAAAATTTTCGACGATGCTGAGGCGTAATTGAGGTTATTTGCCGTAAATGTGCTGAATTATCTCATCCTTTATCTCTTCAATTGTTACTGGCTTATCGACGTACACCATTTCTTTCAAATAACTATAAAGAAAGAAGTCCAAGGGTGTCAAATGACATGTCCGTGGCAGCCAATTGACATTACTACCCGGTAAGAAAACACGGCCATTGAATTTGTCGCCCAAAAGAGCCGTTGAAAAACATATCGTCCACAACCCTATCTTCCAAGTCGGGCTATAAAACGTCGGTTATCATCTCTCGATAGAGAACACCATTCTGACTATTGACGAAGCTTGGAATGGCCATGTTATTGAGTTAGTCTGAAATTGAGAAATATCAAATGAGATGCAGAAAAAAATTTGACGTTGAGGTGTGGTTCACGTTTAACACAGGCCCTTAATATTTAACCACCTATATATACCTACATAATGAGTACTGCAATCTTTATTTTCGTTTGCATACTAATAATTACTGATTTGAGGTAATGCAAATTTTACATAAAGAATTACATACTCGTATATGTTTTTCCATATTTTAAAGTTACTTTTTTCATTTTGATTTCCGCTATTCAGTATTTGTTTATTTTTCTTACACGTTTAATTTTTTAGGCATACAGTAGCTTGACACTATAACAAAAATAATTTTATTAAAAAGTACATAGATATCACAATTCAAAAGATGAGATGAGCTACCTGTGTAGAATTGTTTATTATACTAACCTTTATATTGTGCCAGAAATGTATACAAATGACTTGTAAACTGTCTCCTATACGAGCTATTTTCTAAAGTTTTTAAAGTCGTGTAACAATTTTCAAAGCTTTTCTCGAAATAAGCTTTTGAGTTATGACGTTCTTTCAGTAAATAAACGATATGTAAAGAAATGTATAGCAAGGAATTTTTTATTTCGTCGTTCTTAGCTTTTTTACAAAGAACAATTTTATAAAATAAAAGATATACAACCAGTTTACCAATCTCAACAGCGTGTTTGCGTTCGCAAACTAAGCGAAAGAAATTTGATTTGGGTTCGTCTAATTTTTTTTATGCGAAAGATCTGTCAAAACTCAATGAAAATACATAAGAATATACGAACGAATTATAGTGAGATAGACAAACCCAAATTGATTTGAATGTGAGTGCCTTGCTTTCTTTCGCATTCATTTTCATTCGAAATTGGTAAACTGCCTGATAATTACAATAAAATTACATACTATATACATACATATGTAATGTATATCAAACTGCTCAGTTTGAGTTCTGAATGAAAATTGTAAACTTGATTTGCTATCTTAAATAAATGCGAGTATCATATTCGAAAACTTGACGAGAGTTGGAGAACATGCCTGAATAACAATTAATTTTCAATTTTTGTTCACACCACCAAATAAACAATTTAATAGCCAAATTCACAATCTTGAGTAACCGGCTTACACCAATAAATTTGCAAAATGTGTGAGGATATTTTCACTTGACACTACTAAAATTATCCTGTGCTTACTTACATCAAAGAATTTACAAATTGGACTCGGTTATTTTCACTTGACACTTCATACATTAAAACAAAAAGTTGTGTTGGAAGTGTTTCAGTGCCACCGAAATTTAAAAAGCACACAGTGCACCGAATAAATAATTTTTCGCAAAAAAAGTTTTAAAAAGCACCAAAAATGGTACGAAACGCACCGAGTTGACAACACTGATTTGCACGTCTTTCTCATGCTTGAGACAGATAGACTACCGCTTTATTCACTCATTTAGATTACGCTGTTAATTGTGAACTATGTAACTTTACCAGGTAGTATCACTACTGTAATAAACGCAACACCAAAAAATATCAAGGGTATTGCGTTTGTGACGTTACCTGATGAAGCTGTCTCAATTCCCAACGTACAGCTGGCAGCTTAGAGTCCAACGATGATCAGTTGACATTATTATTGATCTATCTTCAACTTTTTTAAGAACGTCAGCTCAGATAAAAAGTTTAATACGGTTTGCGTTTTAATGTGGCATATACTTTTTGCTTTATACTTTTCTATCAAATTTAGCAAGGGTTTACCCACCAAACGCGTTGTATTAAATATTCTCACTAATTTTTGCTTAATTTTTTTTTTTTGTGGCATTTTTAATTGAAGAAAAACTGCTGCAAACTTAATCAACAGCTGTTCGCAAACAATAGCATATATTTACAAAAGCACTCATTTATCGTTTCAATGAACACCACTGTATATTATTATTGTTTGTATTTTGTCGTTGTTATTTTCATTTTTAGCTTACGAGTGACCAATGACTATTTTATGTACTTCCAACCATGTATTTGCAGTTGTTTATATACATATGTATGCACAGGTGTAAAAGATAGATATATAGATATTCTTACGGATATGTAGATATTTATATTTGTGCTTAAATCTATAAATATCTATACATATACATATGTATAGATATATTTTTGTATATAAAATAATTCTTCAAATAAAAAATTAATTTAATATTTAATTATTTGATGTTGTTTTGGTAAATATTTCTTATTTTTGCAGCAAAAGATCGTTTTATGTTATATACAAAATTTAACAGTATTTAAATACTGTTAAATTATTTAAAAAATTAATTTCTATGCATGCGAATATTGTTGACATTCAAGCAAAAAACCATTATTGTTCCAAATTTTGTCTACGGATTTTAAACAAAACTTTGATAACACTGGTTTGGAGTTTCTAAATATTGTTTGCGCTGGTCTGGTAGGTATGTTAAGCGGATTATATTTTCCATTTGACTCAAGCAATTGTCAGTGTTATTTTATTGCTTGTGATTGTTATGCAGTTCATGCAGTTTGACCCAAATATGGTGACTAGCAAAACAATTTATTTCAGTGTTTACATGCCTTGAGTTTCTAATTTTGTTTTCAACTTTTTCTTGATTTACTCACATTGTCACCATACAAGTTACAGCCTCCCAAAGATTTGTGTTTTTCATTCCATTTAACGACTGGGAGAAAGTGAAAGTTTATAACGTGATATGAAAAACTAGTATGAAGGTTACTGAAAAGTTATTACAATATAATTAGCTTAAATAATATTGAGGCTAATATTTCGATCATTTCTGAATTATTTCGAGCAATCAACCTAGGGTTTTTATAAAAATTAATACTTAAGTACATATGTAGCTTTGAAAATTTGCAGAAACTCTTAATACTAGTAGAAATAAAATAAGTAAACGATGATTTATACTGTTTAATTTGAGTAATTTTACTATGTATTAAAGTAAATATGTTTCAAGTCCTTTGCCAAGTCCAAATTTTCGGTTACTTAATTTTATAAATAGAATTTTAAAAATTATTAAGTTCAAATTGATCTAATATTTAATGCATCTTGCTCGTGCTCCAGGTCACTTAAAAAAAATATTTATTTTGACACTCATTGATTTTTTTTATAGTTATGTATACAAATTTTATATGTAAATTTGTAACCAAATTAAATTACAAAAACAAATGCAAAAATTCATGAAATTTTTCACATATGTAATTATAAATAACATGCATATCATTTTTAAAATAAACAAAAAAGCGGTTGTAATAATAAAAATAATTAATATTTTTTAAACCAGTAGCTTATTTATTTATTTATATATATACGCCGCAAGCCTTTATTGGTTTTCTTTTCATAAGAACTTTCTTTAAATACTACATACATATTTATATTTATTTATTCAAAGTAATATAAAAGCCACTCTTTGGCCAATTTAAAATATATTACAAGTTGCAGATCTGGGCGTTATATATGTTTGTACATATGTACAACCTTTTTAACATTGACATTCATATCATAAATGAATTTATTTATTTTGCACAAATTAAGTATTTATATTTTATTTTCAATGAAATTTTTCATATTATCCACGCAATCATAAAAAATGAACTTTTAAGCATTTTAAAGAAATGCACGCAACAATCATGCTGTTATTAAAGTATTTTATTTTTCTTTATTTTGATTTTGTTTTCTTTTCAGCAAATGAAAGTAAAACAAGTTTGTTTTTAGTAGTTAGCTATCTTTTATTAGTCTCTTTATTTTTTCCTTTTTTTCTTTTTGTTAAATAATACTGACATAATTATTAATGATTTTAAGTTTGTTATGTAGTTTTTTTAGAATGATTTTGGTATAATATTATTTACAAAACAAAATTATTTTTGATTCTTCAATAATTTGTTGTGCATTTTTAATAAAACAGCCAGAAAAAAAGAAAAAGTTTCACGATTGTCAAATGCAAATAATAAATTTGCAGTGCTTATTATTGATGATCGTGAGAATACCCAATTATTTTTTTTTTTGCCAATGTGCCCTATTTCTATAATTCTGGATATTTCTAACTAAGTCTATCTATTTTGAAGTTTCTTTTGAAATAATCAAAAGTTCAAATTAAGGGTAAAATTCAAATGAACAAGAGTTAGATTTTAATTTCACACTCGCAGTAAAAAATGTAAACAACAAGTAAAATTAACTGTAGTTTAGAACAATAAATTTTTCTTTGCACAAAAAATATGCAAACGGCTAAGATTTTTGTATATCCCTAAAACAGCGTATTCAAATTAAAGCTGGCTTTCTACTCGTAATATCGTGTCGGCCTGCAAAATGTCATACTTACAATTTTAAATTTTTAAATTACCGAAGGAGTCAAATTGCATGTCTTCTTTTCAATTAATCGAGTATTTTTCAAGAGATGATGAAAACAGTTTAAATTATCTATAGATTCAAGTAACAATTTTTAAATTAAAATTCGACTATAGTATTTTTAGCTCTTATATTATTCTAACAACACAGCTTTTGCCTTACTGAGAACTTTCTGGATATGATCAATTAACTTTGGAAGATACAAAAATATAATTACTTTCTGCAATCGTCATAATAACGGTCCTTGTCGTTAAACATTTGCAATCAGAACATACTTTATTCTCTATATATTAAATTTCCCTATTATCCTTTGTAAAAGAAAAAATTATCATATTAAAAAGTTGTAAACCTTATAAAGTCCTTCGAATCTCCTGTGCCTCCTTGCCCACTTAAAACTTAGCTTGCTGCTTTAAGAAACTAGAGAGCCAAATTCTTTCGCAGATCACCATTTTTCCACCAAGTTTAAAATAATAATTATTTTTTTAGTTCTCAAATGCAGTGTAGTTCTGTCACTTATATCAGCGTCTAGAGCACACTATTGGCTTCCCTTTCCGTAAGCTCCAATTGAGTTACAACCAAAAATATACCCATATATGGCTAAAATCTTTTTATGTCATTTAGTTCAAATATTTTCAAATAATATGTTTTACTCAGCATTTGCGTTTCGTTATATTCGTTTTATTAATGCGTAGTGTTTTTTTATGAAATTTATCTAAAGCAGATAAACATGTTGGTTCGTTGGGACGTTATGTCAAACCTATTTATCTTTATACACATGAGAAGATTATAAAAAAAATGCTAACAGTGTATTGCAATTTCTTTGAAAACCCATTCAATAAATTTAAGGTGACAAATAATATTCAAATTAGTCCAAGTACATCAATGCAGCGATGCCAACATTTTCAAAACAAATAGAGCATTTCGAAGAGGAAAAAGCGCTTATTCGGAAAAACTAAAAACAGCTAAATATTAATAAAACAGAAATTAAATTTAAAGTATCTAAAATCGGAATACTTGTGGTCTTCAGCATAATAACGTATCGTGCTAACTTGTTATAATATGTAGTTTTGTCCACGGTCTTCTCTCAATAAAATTATGACTTCATTATTCTTTCTTACTCACCCTTATAATTCTTACACTTTATTATCTCTAAAAACAATGCTGTTGCATATTATTTTATCTCCAAGAAAAACAAAATCAACTGATAACTTTTTTTTTTTAAACGTTATTAGAAAATAGTTCATATTTAACAATCTTATCACAAAAAAAAAACTTCCGTAGCTACATTAAATTTCAACAAACGTGTCTCTCCCCTTGAAATTCAATTTGCTAAAATATTTTCAGATATAAAACATCTTTGCTAAAAATACGTTCGAATACATGGTATCTCTAAATAAGTAATAAACTACTCAGGAAATATCAACTAAGTTTTATATGATGAAAATATTCTGGTACAAGAGCGACAGAATTGCAAATGAAATCTAACATATTTTTACATACATATTTTCCGTTTTCTAAAATATTGTTTGTCCAGTTTTCTTGGTGTGTTAAAATTTTTACAAAAAACTATTGAAAGATTCGGTTAAATTAAAAAAAAAAAAATTAAGCTCAAACAATGGAAACTTTATAAAAATCGGGATTGTGATCAGAAATATAGGAATATTAATTCGTCAGAGAAGACGGCTTTGGCCGATTTTAATGAGGTTTCCATATTAAATACAGTAACTAGTATATGTATATGTTGGAGATGCTGCAGATAATTGATGTACCAATAGCTAATAGAATTAATTTTAGAAAAGATACAGAAAGTTTAGCTCAGAACTATAGGCGCTTATAAGAACTATAGGCGTTTATAGAACGTTTTTATGTATGTATGTATGTTAAAATTGTTTTCAATATGTTTTCAAATATTTTTGATTTTGTAAATAAAACTGAAAAAAAAAATTCTTGAAGAAGTCTTCCGAAGGAAGACGAAATATCGAACATAATTAAAACATTTTTTATATAAAAAACAAAACTGACCTCAAGTTTAAAAAACATTTCAATTTAATATAATATATAATGTTTTTAGCGAAGTTTTTATTTTGAAAAATAGTAATCAAAATGACAAAAATTCTATAAAAGAATGCTGCGTGCCTTATGTGTGTCTTTTTAGACGTAAATTAAGCAAATTTTAAATTTTCATCTACTATCCACTCGACCCTAGTTTCAAAAAATATATTCATTTAGCATACTTTTGTATGGATATATTATTGCTTTTAATTTAATCAAAGTTGGTTGAACAGCTCAGGATAAGAAGACGCTCGGCCATGTCACAGAATTCACTTCCGTTCGGGAATAGAATTGAATCGGTTTTTTAATTCTTCAAAAAACGAAAATTTAATACTTTTTCCGAAAGAAATCAATTCCATAAGAAGTTTCATTCTTGCAATTAAAAATGATTTCATTCCAAAAAGGCTTTTAGTTTTTCGTTTTTTTAAGGAGTAAAAATAAGCTCTGTGCATGGTCTCTCCAAACACCCTTTGTCCTAGCTTAAAAAAATTAAAACCTGCGTTTCTTTTTATATTTTTGCAGACAAAAAAAATTATTCGTGATTATCTTCGGTAAAAGTTTTGCGACAATGAAAAGTTGTTGTATTGCTTTTAACGCCAAAGAGAGAGAGAGAGAGAGAGAGAGCGAGAAGTTTCCTTTTATCATCCACTCTATTCTAGTTTAAAAAAAAGTATATTGTCAGACCTGTTCTAAAACTCACGTGATTCCAAAGCACATGCCGTTTTAAAGGCACAAATCTGATTTGTGCCTGTTCTGCAAATCACTATTTTTTGTGATTTTCGATGTGTTATATACTCTTCGGAAGCACAAAAAACAGCTGATATCTCAGTTTACTGATATTTTTATTTTCAGGTTGAATTTTGTTATTTATTTATTTTTTTGATTTGTACAGTAATATAAAGCCTTTATGGCCAAAATAACAATATTACAAAGCATCATAACCTGAGAATGTGCGGTATTATTTTCAAAATTAACGTTATTTTTCATCTGATAAATGTAAAAGGTAAAGTAAAACAAGTAAGAGTGTAGTATATTCGGCTGGGCCGAATCTAAAATACCCTTCACGATAGTCACGAATATGTATAGTATATTAAAAATGTGACCTAAATATGCTCGGTTATATATGAACCGATATGGGAAATTTCTATTTTCTGTATTTTAGTAACCTTCTTTTATAACGAGAATTGCTTTTCAGCAAAAAAAAAAAAAATTTTTTTTAATGGAAAAATCGGTTCAGGCTATATCTCGGGTATATATGGCCCGATATCGAAAATTTTAATTTTCCATATTTATATAACCTTATATCATTACCAGAACTGCTTTTGAGTACAACAAATTGTTTAAGTTCGCTTACGCGATATTTTCATGAAAAACCCGATTTAGGCTATATCTCGGGTATATCTGGACCGATATCAGAAATTTTAATTTTCTCTATTTTCGTAACCTTCTTTTATGACAAGAACTGCTTTTCAGCAAAAAAAAAAAATGTTATTGGAAAAATCGGTTCAGGCTATATCTCGAGTATATATGGACCGATATCGGATATTTTCTTTTTCCATATTTATATAACCTTATTTCATTACCAGAACTGCTTTTGAGCACAAAAAAGTTGTTTAGTCGGCATTTTCATCAAAAAACCTGTTAGGCTATACACCGGGTATATATGAACCGATATCGGAAATTTTCATTTTCCATATTTATGTAACCTAATTTCATTAGCAGAACTGCTTTTCAGCACAAAAAGTTGTTTAAGTTCGCTTACGCTGCATTTTCATGAAAACCCCGGTCTATGCTATATCTCGGGTATATATGGCCCGATATCGAAAATTTTTATTTTTCACATTTATATGACCCTATTTCATTACCAGAACTGCTTTTGAGCACAAAAAAACTGTTTAAGTTCGCTTACGCGATATTTTCATGAAAAACCCGATTTGGGCTATATCTCGGGTGTATATGGACCGACATCGAAAATTTTCATTTTTCATATTTATATAACCCTTTTTCATTACCAGAACTGCTTTGAGCAAAAAAAAAGTTGTTTAAGTTCGCTTACGCGACATTTTCATGAAAAACCCGATTTGGGCTATATCTCGGGTATATATGGACCGATATCGGAAATTTTCATTTTCCATATTTATGTAACCTAATTTCATTATCAGAACTGATTTTGAGAACAAAAAAGTTGTTTAAGTTCGCTTACGCGACATTTTCATGAAAAACCCGATTTGGGCTATATCTCGGGTATATATGGACCGACATGGAAAATTTTCATTTTTCATATTTATATGACCCTATTTCATTACCAGAACTGCTTTTGAGCACAAAAAAGTTGTTTAAGTTCGCTTACGCGACATTTTCATGAAAAACCCGATTTGGGCTATATCTCGGGTATATATGGACCGACATCGGAAATTTTCATTTTCCATATTTATGTAACCTAATTTCAATACCAGAACTGCTTTTGACCACAAAAAAGTTGTTTAAGTTCGCTTACGCGGCATTTTCATGAAAACCCCGGTCTAGGCTATATCTCGGGTAGATATATACCGATATCGGAAATTTTCATTTTCCATATTTATGTAACCTAATTTCAATACCAGAACTGCTTTTGACCACAAAAAAGTTGTTTAAGTTCGTTTACGCGGCATTTTCATGAAAACCCCGGTCTAGGCTATATCTCGGGTATATATGGACCGATATCGAAAATTTTCATTTTTCATATTCATATGACCCTATTTCCTTACCAGAACTGCTTTTGAGCACCAAAAAGTTGTTTAGGTTCGCTTACGCGACATTTTCATGAAAAACCAGGTTTGGGCTATATCTCGGGTATATATGGACCGATATCGGAAATTTTCATTTTCCATATTTATGTAACCTTATATAATTACCAGAACTGCTTTTGAGCAAAAAAAAGTTATTTAGCTTCACCTATGCGACATTTTCATTAAAAATCCGATTTGGGCTATATCTCGGGTATATATGGACCGATATCTGAAAAAAAAATTTTTTGTCTTTTAGTCACCATGCTTAATAAGTGTGTGAAGTTTGAAGCAAAACGAACAACTTTTGTTTTCAAAAATTTTCATACAAAACTGCAAAAAAAATGGCTTTTTTCGGAATTTTGAATATATCTCAGCTATACGTGGACCGATATTACTGAATTTCAATAGCAAACCCATGAATCGATGGGGTAAAAGAATGGTGAAAGAAAAAAGTTTCTAAGTCTAATGGTTTTCTCAGAAACGGTATTTCAACAGCGGACAGACGGACAGACGGACATCGCTTAATCGACTTTTCCATTAATTCTGATTCAGAATATATATACTTTATAGGGTCGCAAAAAAAAACTGTAGAAATTACAAACGGAATCACAAACTTATATATACCCTTTACATTTTTGTGAAGGGTATAATGAACCAATAAATCAGATCACAAAATAACACAACAAATCGTGCATCAAAATAAGCGTATCTAGTTTTTTTCTTAATTTAGTGAACTATTTCGTATAAAATAAATAATTTTACTTAAACAATCAATAGAAAACACATTAAGTTATTAATATAATAAACTATGAAATTTATAATAAAGTGGGTGTAAAAATTATGATGTGATTGCAAGTTAGCTTACCGGTTTAAAATCACAAAAATCAAAAATATTTTGTATGCAGGATACCGTTTTTGTGATTTCAAATTACTTTTACAAAAAGTGATTTGCAGAACAGCCCCGAATTTTAGGCATACCTATGTATATATAGTGCTTTTAATTTTATCAGAGAAGGTTGCAAAACTCAGGAGAAGAAGAAACTCCCTCCACAAGCCCTCTTTATCTTAGCTTTGTAAATTTATAGAAATTGCGTGTAATTTTGAATTTCATAAAAATTAGTTTAGATAGTTTTACAGCAAAAAATTATCCTTGAACTCCCCACATGGTCATAGTTTTGCAACAATATAAACTTGCCGTATTCCTGTGTACTCAAATCTATCTATGTTTCAAATTGCATGGATATTGATTCACGTTTAGCTCATTATGCACATAATTAATTTTCGATTGGAGTGCAAATAGCGTCCTCACGTTAATTGGGTTTTATTTGTACTTTTTTGGTTCCTAAAACTTGTTTTCATCGATTTTTTATAGTTAGTCACTGCGACGCTACAAGTGTACTGTTAATACCATCTTGGGCGCATGGTCTTTGTCACCGTGCCCATGCTGTGCATCTTATACTTTGCAACTGTATAGTTACTAAATAAATCAATAAAATCCCTGTGTTTTGGAGGGTACCGTCCAAAACACAGGTCGAACCAATAGTTCCAGAGATTACCTCTTACAAACTTACAAGCACATAAACTTTTCCTCTTTATATATTAGTGCACACAGTGGTGGCCATATAATTATAACATTCTCGATGGTAAATTACTTTACTGTGTTGTTGTTATATCTGACATTGTCTTGTTGGTTAACTAGACGCCGTACATAGCGGTTTACATTCGTCACTCCATAAAATATTTTACCAAAATTCTATTGATTTCTTAATGTTTTTCTGGCAAATTCAATCTGGATATAAAATTGTTTTTTGGAGACGGAAGCTTTTACTGTACGATGCATTCACGTAAGGTACCTTCATTAAGCCGCCGTCTAATAGCACTAGATGAAATACGGATATCATATAATAACTCTAATTCAACTTTTAACTGTTTAGAACTTTGAAATCGGTGAGCTTTGCAGGCCCTTGAAACTATCTAGCTTTGGTTTACGAGATTCGGACGCTCTGGGTACATTATTTGAGCTTCCATGGTTATCAAAATTGTTCATTGCATTATAAATTTTTCCCCTAGAGCAAACAAGTAATTTAGAAAATTTATTCAACGTCTTCCCGGGGCCTCTGAGATTCTTTTTGCCATAACTGGTGACTAATATTGGTATACAGTTTTGCTGATATCATTTACAACATACTTGCCAACAAGTTTTCGCAAAAAAATTAACTGGCTCACGAAGTCATATCGTTAACGTTTGCTGTTTTATATTAAAAACAAGTGTCTTATAGTCAACTATTATTCAACTACCAGATATATCGGAGGTAGACAAGCCAAATGATACAAGATCAGGGGAAAATAAAGCTTATAAATGCCATCAGAATAGGTTTTATCACCTTGAAAATTAACACGAACGATTACGAAACGACATCGTGAGCCAGGCAGTAAATTAGATTTTAAAGTAATGTTATTTAAATAGCACTACCCTTTCCCTAAATATTGACTTATTTTTCAAGAAAGCTAAACAGAAAATGAACGTAAAGAAAGGACCAAAGACAAAAGAGATTAAACTTATGTTTGCAGTCGAAAGGTTGCACTGCAATAAGAATTGATCATATAAAATACCGAAAGAATGAGAGATCACATTTATGTTTTAATTACATGTCCACCACGTTATATAGATAATTTGGAAAAAAAAACTGTAATATAGAAAAGAAAATGCCATTAAACTTTTAAACCCCTCACATGCGGTAATTTTTGGCCACTGTGCACATATTTTGCGATAAACATAAATTATCATGTACTTTCATATACTGACTTCTTTCATTAAAAAAAAAAGCTCATTAAGGTAACAATAGCAATACATCGGCTAAAATCGTGGCTTTTAATTTTATCTCACCATAGGCACATTTAATTAAAGTCCAAGAATGATTTCATTCTTTATTAAATTTTTACAGCTAATTTTTATGAAAAAATATGTACAGTAAATTTAAAGAACATTGATAAATTTTTATTCTGCCACTAAAACTTGTTAATAAAACAATTATCTCCAGAATATTTAAAATGACATCATCGTAATCATACTATAATAAATGTTCTAGATGTTGCTAATCTAAGAGTCAATTTCTTAAAAAAATGAAAATAAATATAAAACATTATAAACTTCAACACAGTTAATTATTGTTCTTTCTTTTAACATAAATTTGTATTCTTTCCATTTGGAGTATAATGTATTTGTGAAATATATGCATATATAATATGTACTTGTATGTATGCATATACGCATGTACATATGTATGCATGTACAAGTTCATTGAATACATTTGAGGTTTTGGCTCTCATTTCATTTGCTGTGTACTTTTTCAAAAATCTTTAATACTAAAATAAAAAAAATATTAATATTTTACAAGATATTTCGTTAACTGAATTAAGTTTGATCTGTTTATCTTAATTCCAAAATATTTCTGAAAGTACCGCAAAAATAATCAGCCACTCTATTTTAATTTCTGCCAATAACTAATTCCTATATAGGAAACTTTTTACACAATCCTTACTTCGTCTTTTTTTGTACAGTTAAAAAAAAACTCAATAAAATTCAACTAAAAGTTCTCCGGCCTCAATCTATGAGGCCAATTAAATGCAAATATATTTTCATATAAATGTTCTTAAGAATTGATAAAAAATACACCATGCTGCGCAGTCTTTAATAAGAGGTTTTTTTAAATAATGTCCAAATTAATTACGACTAAATCAATAGTTCTATTTTTTTATCTATCAACGCACAGCCCAAACCACTGGACGGATACGGATCGGGCTGAAATTTGGCATGCAGGTAGATGTTATGGCATCCGCTAAGAAAGGATTTTGATTAATTCTACCCTCAAGGGGATGAAAGTTTATATGAAACTTTGTTGGCGAGCGAAGCCGCGGACAAAACCTAGTACATTGATAGGAATTTTTTCCAAATGGTTTCTTATATTGTACACTTATAACGAGTGATTTTTTTGCTATTATCTTTTTGGCAACACTAGTTTTGACAGCTCACGCACGTTTTGTATCTTGTGTCACTGTCAAACATCTTCAGTTTGGTCTATAATTTAATCATGAATCGTCTTACAGACGAACAACGCTTGCAAATTATTGAATTTTATTACCAAAATGCGTGCTCTGTTAAGAAAGTTCATCGCGCGCTTCTTCCATTTTATGGTCAGTTTAATCGACCTACTGAGGCTTCTATTCGGGCTATTGTAAAAAAATTTCGCACCAAATTTACATTGTTGGACATTAAACCACCAACACGCTTACGTAGATTGCGAACTGAAGAAAATATCGCAGCCGTATCGGCCAGTGTTGGTGATGACCGTGAATTATCGATTCGGCGCCGTTCGCAGCAATTGGGCCTCTGTTACTCCACTAAGTGAAAAATTTTGCGGAAGGATTTGGGTGTGAAGCCTTATAAGATACAGCTGGTGCAAGAATTGAAGCCAAACGACCTACCACAACGCCAAATTTTTGCTGAATGAGCTCTTGAAAAGTTAGATGAAGATCCACTCTTTTATCGAAGAATTGTGTTCAGCGACGAGGCTTATTTCTGGTTGAATAGATACATGAACAAGCAAAACTGCCGTATTTGGAGTGAAGAGCAGCCAGAAGCATTGCAAGAGCTACCAATGCATCCACAGAAAACAACCGTTTGGTGCGGATTATGGGCTGGCGGCATCATTGGGCCGTATTTCTTCAAAGATGATGCGAATCACAACGTTACTGTGAATGGTGAGCGCTACCGTGCGATGATAACAAACTTTTTTTTGCCCAAAATGGAAGAGCTTGACTTGCATGACATGTGGTTTCAACAAGACGGTGCCACATGCCACACAGCACGCGAAACAATGGACCAATTGAGAGGCGAGTTCGGTGAACAGTTTATTTCACGCTTGGGACCAGTCAATTGGCCGCCCAGATCGTGCGATTTAACGTCTCTAGACTATTTTTTGTGGGGCTATGTTAAGGCTAATGTCTATAGCGACAAGCCCGCTTCGATTGACGCACTGGAAGCCAACATTGCCAACATTATTCGTGAGATACCGGCCGAAATGTTGGAAAGAGTATGCCAAAATTGGACTAAGCGGATGGACCATTTCAGGCGCAGCCGCGGCCAACATTTGCATGAAATAATCTTCAAACATTAAATTATATCGATCCAAATAAATATTTCATGCATTTTTCTGAATTTTATGTGTTTTTTTTTTTTTTTTTTAATTTCCGATAGTTCTTATAAAATCACCCATTACATATGTAAAAAGAAAGATATATGATTATTTTTACACTTGTACTTACCATTTATATTTACTTAACTGACTCTCACCACTCTAGTAAAGTTGTTCGCACTGGCAATTCAAACCCAACTCAACAGCAATTATTGTACGAGGGCTGATAAAAAAAATAACCGTTATTTTAAACTTTTTCAAAAAGTATTTATTTATTCATCAATAACAATCTGGTCCCCTTCAAAGTAATCCCCCTCAGATATAATACACTTATGCCAGCATTTTTTATTTTTAATCCTCCAAACATTTCTGAAACGCGATTTTTAGTATCGCTACCAGCGCTAGTTTCGATTTTTCTTTTTTCTCCACAATCGTGGCAAAACACTTTTCTTTCATCGGTGGCTTCAGTTTTGGAAAGAGGAAAAAGTCAGCGGGGGCCAAGTCCGATGAATACGGTGGTTGATAACCCACAAGCGTGAGTTTTCGCCACAAACATACCTTCAAGGTGTGTTCTTTATTGACCGTACGACCTTGTGGCAAGAATTCATGATGCATCACGCGATGTGACGTTTTTTCCATGTGGCAAAAATCCAAAATGATTGTTATATATATAACAGACGTGTACCAAAAAAAAAATCATAAACGTTTAACTTTATATTAACAGCCAGTTCGCCGATGTCGAAAGTATAAGTTCATTTTCATTCTCGGCGTAAGAAAACTGATTTGGATTTGTCTAACTTTATTCCATGCGAACGATGTGTCAAAATTCAATGAAAATACATAAGTTCATGCGAACGAACAATAGTGACGTAGACAAACCCAAATTAATTCGAATATGAGTGACTAGCTTTATTTCGCACACAGAAATAAATAAATATATTTTCATTCGATATCGGCGAACAGGCTGTAAATTATATATTAATTTTTAATATCATATTTTATATATATTAAAGGTTTATTTGACAAACTTTGTACAGAAATTATTCAAATAATCCTGCAATAAATATAAAATGTGTTTTTTTTTTTTTTTTATTTTTTATTTTTTTTTTTAATAAGGCAGTAAAGCCTTAAATTCAATTGTTTAAATCAATTACAAGTGTATATTATTTTTCACTATTGTTTGTTTTTAGGCTTCTACAATCGATGGACGCCGCAAAGGAGCCTGCCTTTTCTGTCAAGAGTACTTTATGGACTTATATCTTTTAGCCGAACTTAAAACAATAAGTCTTAAAGTTACGACAGTTGATATGCAAAAGCCGCCACCAGATTTTCGCACGAACTTTGAAGCAACACATCCTCCTATTTTAATTGACAACGGTCTGGCCATACTCGAAAATGACAAAATTGAACGGCATATCATGAAGAATATCCCTGGCGGGTACAATCTTTTTGTGCAGGTTGAAAACTTAAATGAAGTTTTGTTTAAATTCCAATTTTATCATATTTGTTACATTCTAGGACAAAGAAGTGGCCACTTTAATTGAAAATTTGTATGTTAAGCTCAAGCTTATGTTGGTCAAAAAGGACGAGGCTAAAAACAATGCATTGTTAGCACATTTAAAAAAAATCAATGATCATTTGGCCAATCGTAATACACGTTTTCTTACCGGTGATACAATGTGTTGTTTCGACTGCGAATTAATGCCGCGTTTGCAACATATAAGAGTGGCAGGAAAATATTTTGTAGATTTCGAAATTCCAGTATGTATCTATATTCCAATATATCTCAAAATAGCTAATAATACGTTTTTTTTATTTTTAGACACACTACATGGCTTTGTGGAGATATATGTACCACATGTATCAGTTAGATGCCTTTACTCAATCATGTCCTGCTGACCAGGATATCATTAACCACTACAAATTGCAACAGATGCTTAAAATGAAAAAGCACGAGGAACTTGAAACACCAACATTTACCACATCCATTCCAATTGATATATCGGAATAAGACGCTGGTTTTGCGCTTAAACCAGCTATAAAAGCTTCATACTTATTTGAATTATAGTTTTTGTTTTATATTAATTTTCAATGCCCCACCCACTTTTTGAGTAGTGCAAACTTAAATTTACATAACAAAGAGTATACATTTTTTCGGTTTCATTTATGTTTATTTAATATTAGATTTGTAGTGACCTAATTTTGTTTATATTACTATATATGCATATAGATACATATATACTATTACTTCAATGTTTTACGTTGATTTCATTCTTAATTTCAATGTTCCTTCTTTTTAATTCAGATTATTGTTTTAAAAGTATTTAGATCGGGGTTTTCATATTTTTATATCTGTTTCGGCGCCCCCTAATTATTATAACTCGATTTTTCCGCATATTAGGATAAAAAGGATTTTCTTCTCAAAAACATGACCACTAGCTTTTAAAGGAGATAACTTAGCAACGGCAAATCAATAACAATTTTGTACTAACAAAAAGTGTGTTTTTATAACATTATTTAATGAAACCTTTTTAAAATATATTTGCATAAAATATTTTTGTATATACACATACAATCACAAAAACAAAACAATAAAGTATTTCTTATATTTGATACTACTAAAAACTTCCTTTTTTTGCAACGGATTTGTAGGCATTTTGAATTGTAGCTATATATGAAAAACTATTAAAACAAGTGTGCAAAGCATTTTTTCTCAATTAAGAGCACTGGGATTTATCACTAACAGACCAGTTCTGCAAATCACTTTTTGTGAAAGTTATTTGAAATCACAAAAGGGGTGCTCTGCAAACGGTAATCTTTCAGGGAAGAATCGGTTTACGTTATAGCTTGGTATATATGTACCGACATTTGAAATTTTCATTTTCTGTATTTTAGTAAAATCCTTTTATTACCAGAACTGATTTTAAGCAAAAAAAAAAAATATTTAAGTTCGCTTACGCGATATTTTCATTCAATAATCGGTTTAGGCTATATCTCGGATATACATATATGGACCGATATCGGCGAAAAATATGTTTGCCTTGTAATCGCCTTGCTTAACAATATTATGAAGTTTGAAGCAAAAAAAAACTATTATTTTTAACATTTAAAAAAAAATGGTTTTTTTTTTCGAAATATACGTGAACTGATTTTACTGAATTTCAATAGCAAACCTATGAATCGATCGAGTAATAGAATGGTGAAAGAAAAAAGTTTCTAAATCTAATGGTTTTCTCTCAAACGGTATTTCAACGTCCGGCAGACGGACGGACATGGCTTAATCGACTTTTCTATCAATTCTGATTCAGAATATGTATACTTTATAGGGCAACAAAAAGCAACTGTTTTTTGTGTTTTCAAAGAGAATGAATCACATCGAAACCCACGAAAAATGTGATTTGTAGAACCAGGTACAAAGCAGAACACATATGTTCTTTTTAAACGCAGGATCATTGAAATCACCTAATTTTTAGAATAGGCCTGAAAACAAACAAGAAGTGTTTTAAATCTCATAATTTCTACCCATAACGCAACTCAAAAGAAAAATCGAAGAATTGGTACCCTGTATTGCGTTTTCGTATTTTCATTTCGCATTTAATTTTCCATTTCGCACATTTTATTTTATCATATTATATTGTTTATTTTGTGATACAAGTGTTACTTCATTTTTAAACTATTTCGTGAAAAAGTTTGCGCAGACAGCACGGAATACCAAATTATACTCTTGTCGTATCTACCTTTCGCCTCGCAATAGAGAGTAACCCCCAGTTCTCATCAACTTCCAAGTTTTTATTAAGTGAAATGAAAGGTATTAAACTTTTTTCAGAAATAATTGGTTGAAAAATCAGAATTCATAGAAGAAAATATAGTTGCATGCAATTACAAATTACTACAACAGCGTCTTCACAATCAAATGAGCAGAATGCAGCAAACAAGAAATACGCCTATTGATTTATTCACTTAACGGAAACAATTGTTAAATGCATAACAGAGACTACTACGGTAGTTGAATGAATTCCAATGATTAATGAAAATCTTTTCTCTCAATATGAGGGTAAAAAAAAACAACTACTTGAAAAAAGGAGAAAAATGAAGAAGAGCTTCAGGAACTTATATCAAATCTCCAAATGAAGAAATTATATTATATAATTAATATTGAAATCTCAATTGGAGCGTGATGAAGAGGTATTCCTAGAATACGGCAGAATTAATAGATCATGCCTAAATAAAGATAAAACAAAAATAATAAGATTTCGACCATGTTCTTCTAGGCATTACTATTCTTTTAATATTCTTGTTGGTGGCGCAGTAGTTAGTGAAAGCAACTACTATCTGGGGATACTTTTCCTGAGTAATCTACATTAGAATAAACACATCCAATCATTAAAAAATAAGGCATCTTTAGCCATACTTTAGGTAGGCAGGTCGCTGGTTTCTCCAAAAAGTTCTTAGATTCTCCAGCTCACTTCGGTCCTGAAGATAGGCATACTTTTTAAATTCAAGAACATTTTCGATGTAAAGACTAGGCTACTTTTGTACATTGTTCTAATTCTAAGTCATATGAATTATTTGCCGATGATAAATGCTTTCACAAAAACAACAGATTAAAAGCTAAAACAAAGCTCTCAAACTTGTTTACGACATTCCTAGAATATCCTCGTCTGTATCTATACACCGAGATGTAGCAAAAACTATTTTACCTATTTTTGGTTTATATAAAATGCAACTTTTGCTGTATATGTATAAAGCTATTCGAAATATTGGGTATTACTCCATAGAATTTAGATTTAACCAGACTTACTATAGTACAAGAAATAATACGAATCTATTGATAAAAAGATATCGGTTGCAAACTACAAAACAACGTATAGAATATGTCGGCTGCCAGTAATTCAATCACCATCCAAATGATATGAAAACCTTGTTCAGAATTTCAACTTTAAAACTTCATCTTTAATTTAGAGAAGTGTGCGTAAACCGGACTTAAACACTAGATTGTATACACGTATCATTTTTGCTTATATTCAGTACATTATCAGACTAATTGCAAATGAAAATTCCTTTGACGAAAATTGTGGTTTTTATCTTTAACTTGAATTGAAAAAATTACTTTAAATGAGAAATAAATTTCGCGAGGCGGAATACCCCAACTCCAAGTTAGTCACAGCGCTTAAAGAGACTCTTGACTGTTCAACTGAGAAACATATTTCCAATATATGGAATAAATAGCTACTATCCCTACAACACCATTTATAAAAATTACTATTATTTGTACTACAACATGAAGTATAATTTAATTATTTTTTCCTTTCTTAATTTTTATTTGTTGTAAACATTTTGTAGGTATAAGCGATCAACACTTTTAGTATTCTTGCTTTATTGTTTTAAATTCTATTCAATAGCTTTAACTTCACTATTGTTATTTTAATTTGGCAAATGGTCTCGTCATCCGGCGCCTATAAAATATATTCTATAAATTTACTTTATAGAGCATAAATTGATAAATAAATTTCGCGAGGAAAAAATTCCGTGAGAATATTCATAATTGGGCTGTATATACACATACATAGCATACAATAGATGTCCAATAGTATGAATTATGTCAAATTTGTTTATGTTTATATTATTTGATTATACTATTTTTCCTTTTATATGGAATAAAACACATGCGAATAGTTATTTAAATTTGTGTCGAATTAAAAAAACAAAAATATTTCGAGCGAATCAGCGTACTCTGTACGTGGATGTTCCGGTCTGGTTTTTCACCTTTGTCCCTGGATTTTTTTTTTTTTTTTTTGCTAAACTTGTCCTTATTACTTACTTCACATTAAAATTGAACTAAAAGTTTTTTCAGTCAAAATGCTACTGTTTTGCGGCTTTTCAGACAACATTGAATTGTAAGATTTGAAAAAATCGGTAGGTATCACATATTTACATAAAGGCAAACATTTTTATTGTGATCAAGATTTTATCTTACAAGCCTTTACAAATTTCACTCGACCTTGTAGTTTATTTATTTTTGGCGGTAGAAAGCAATTCATAAAAATATTGGTTATGAAGCCCGTAACTCCCCATATGCGTTTGTTATTACTTACAAATACTGGCGCAGAATAGCCCCTTTTAAATTGTGTATAATATAATCTTTGCGGATTAGCCAATTCCCTAACTGGTATCGTGAAAGCTTCCTCTACTTCTGCAGTATTGATCATAAGTTCAGATTCTTTAAAATTTTTAATTACACCTACAACTGGCATAATTGCCGCTGTATGTGGGGGGGTTATAAGTTTTCCGGAACCCCAGACGGTAACACGGTGGGAAGGTAGGCCGATTTCCTCATAGGTTTCTCTTAACGCGCATTGTATAAAGTCTTCATTATCTTCCTTTATTCCACCTGGAAAAGATATCTGCCGCATATGTCTACTCAAAAGATGCGACCGTTTTGTATACAACAGAGAGATATTTTTCCTATCAATTAAAAATGTTTAAAACTGAACCTTATTTACTAGTTTACTCTTGCTTACGTGTTTTCTTCAGTACATAAAGCAATCAAAACAGCAGAAAATTTATTTTCGCTTTTACCTCCTCTTAGTTTTATTCCTACTGGAGGAGATTGTTGCAGTTTCTCCATACATCTTTGGCGATTCTCTTCGGATAATAAAAATGACTCATCTATTTTAAGTCCATTCGATTCATTTCCAGATGAGCAGTTCCTTGCAAAACATTCTTGCATTGGATATTTCCTCATGAATCTATAGCGCATATTCTGGCATCTTCCTAAAACATATGCCATTCTTTATTTTTTGTCACACAGTTCTACTTTGTGGTTTTTGCTTTGATTGTTAATAGTGCTACATATACATATGTATGTATGGATATCTATTGTGGCAGTGCTCCAAAACTGCTATAATCAAGCCACCTTCATAGCTGGTAAGCTTGCCCAAGACTTGGTAGATTCCTCAGGTATGCACATAAGTATGTAGATACTTATGTATTTTGTGATGTTTTTAATCACTGTAAAATATCAAAGATAAAAGAATTTAACACTATAATTTACCAGGTAGTTGAATAAGTACAGCAGCCTTTTGTTTTTCTGATGCAGCATACAAACGATGAAAAAGAGTTTCTTTTAATGTGCCCTCATCTGTACTCTGTGCCTCATCTGTAGATATGTTTTATGTGCAAGGTATCAGCTGAAATTTTTCTTTGCAGTTTTTTTCTAGGTGACAAGCAGACATCTGCATATTCAGCGTTGCCCAGTTACACTTAATTAAATATACTTTGGCGTTGCCTACAAATTTTCAAAAAGTGACACAAAAATGGTACTTTAAAAAAAAGTGTCGCAAAAAGGATATTTTTGAGAAAAATAAGAGTCAAGTTATTAAAAAACAATAAAAACTAAAGAAAAATCTTCAAAAGTTAATGTATTTGAATGAAAATATAATTTAATGATTACATTTAGAAACATAATTCAAATATAATAAATAAAATGATTTTAAACTCTAAAATTTTTTTGCTTCTATGTATTTAAATGCGATGAAAGTGTGCCAGCTTCACTTAAATTCCAAATATTGTTGAAAGTGTTCCATAGTTTGTTATTGGAAGCATAGACAAATTTTTAAAGAAAAATATTAAATATACATACTTATATCAATATAATGGCCAAACTTGACGTGTCTACACCGCCTGAACTATGGCAAATAAAGTGCCAGTTTCAGACATCATAATTAATTTGTCAAGTCTTAAATTTTTGAGAACGGGGAGAAAAGAATGGAAAATGGAAAGTACAGACTTGACTAAGGCAAATTCATGACATGTGAAATTGACAGCGCAGCTGTCAATGGCATAATTAAAACCAATTTGAAAAAAAAAATTTTTTTTCTTGAAATAACACGGTTTCTCCCAATTTTGTTTCGTTTTGAAATTACCAAATTAACAACGCTGACAACGTCTTAAATTGACGACTTTAAAAACTCCGGCAGCATTTAGCTTTCGGAAAAAAATTTTGTAGGCTAAAAAGGAGTACTTATATTTTTATAAAAAGGATAACCGGAAGAAATATAAATTTCTTCAATATAATTGGTTAGGCAGAAAAGTATGTATTTTTATTTAGTTAGGCTATTACTTAAATTTTGTATCGTCGTTGAAGTTATACATGTATGTATATATTTTTAACAGAGTAATAAAAAATATGCCTGGATACCATGATTCTGTTCAGCATCGCTTAAGTACTTTTTCTTTAGATGGTATAGAAGAGTATTTTGCTCAACTGAATCCTCTAGCGAAACGCATTGCATTCGATATTAATAGCACTAAAGCTAACTATGGAAAATTGTGGAATACTTTGAACTATCATGAACAGAACGATATAATCAATGAGACATTAATTAAACCAGAGATTTCCTTACGTTATTTTGATAATTTTTTAACACCTACTCCAACAAATTCCTCTGGACATAGCTATCAATCATCAACAGATTCATTAACAGCAATAGTGTTCAAAGACGTTAATGCACGAAAAGAGAGTGCAATAAATCCAGAGGATAGAGAAAAGAGAGGCAGTATGACCATGAAAGCCGACAGCGCAAAATTTGATACCCATGGTATTAAAAGTTGTTACTCATACGATGGCCGTAATTTACTAACATACGGCATGCAAAAAGTTGGTCTTAAAGTTATTCAAGACGAAACTCTTGGCTGCTTTCGAGATGAACATTCTTTACCATTCTGTTACAGAACGAAATCCCAAATTAATTTATTCGTTTTGTCGCCCATTCCAGAGCCATTGGCAGCTAGGAAGACATCAGCACTCTGCAAGATTATAACAGCTTATCCAAAAACTGCAGCTTACACAACCGAAAATGAATCAAAAAAAACGTTGGATAATTATCAACGTTTACAAGACCAATTAAAATTAAATTTACAAGAAAAAAAATCTCATGACCTCAACAAATCAACTTTATATTCTACATCTTCGAAACCTAGCAGTATTTCAACAAGCCGAAAAATTTTTAAATCACCCGATGCGTCGTTTAAACATGAACGTATAGATAAAGGCTTAACAGTTTCAAAAACCACGAAATCATCAATGCTACAAAATTATATAAATTCAACACAACTAAATGTTTCCCCTAAAATGGGAGTAAACTATGCTGTTTTTTCAGATGCATATAACGTAGCAGAGGAAAGTTCTAATTTATTACAACATTGTGGTCAAACTGACCTTACTATTGGATCTTGTTCTTCGGCAGCTACATCAGATGATGATGATAAAACTTTGGAGGAAGATGTTCATTTACTGGACAATGACTCCACTCTCCGAAAAGGATTCGATTTTCTCAATAATTGGTAAAATCTAAATTTTAACTCTACGACTTATTGCTGTTTGATAGGAAACTACAAAAAGACCTATCCTCTAACCTTTTGATAACTGTATTTTTATAAAAGAACCCAGCGAGATTTTAGATTTAACGACCTAATTAATAATACAGACTGAACTGATTTTTAAAATTAATTCATTTGAAAAATATATCAAGTAAAAATTTAAAAAATATTGAAAAATGAAAGAAATACAATTTATTACATATATTATTACATATGTGGTTCACAAGTATTATAGAAAATATATATGTATGGATATGAGTAGCTAATTTAAGTTTAATTTTATTCTAAATGGCAAAAGTTCTAAACAACACGAATTTTTTGCGTTTAGTAGTCATCATCAGTTTCGTCATCTTCTTCGCCAACGACTGATCGCATTTGTCTAGCACTTTGCTCGATTGACGATGCTTGCATATTTATCCATTGTTGTTGCTCTTCTTGCGCTTGTTCCTCACGAGCTTTTTCGAACAACTCCTGTTGTTGTCTCAAAAGTTCTTCCTCTGGAATACCTAAGTTCTCAAGTCGGGTACTTTGTCGCCGTCTTTTCGCCGCAACTTCCTTGCAATCATTAAGAACCGCTTCAGCTTCCTGTTTGTAGTCACGAAATCCCAAACGATCTAATGCCTCCAAAACATGTTCAGCGTTGATAGTCTTTTTATTACGCAAGTTGCAAACTTCATTTGCTTCCGAACTGATTAAATGAATGAATTCTGAGCAGCAGTTTAAGAGCAGTTCTCGACTTTCATTTGCTACCCGTACTGAAGGCACCAATTCTTTGATGATTTTGTTAATGCTAGCTCGGGGTAAAGTTAGTTCATCGTCTTCAGAAGGTGGAGGGCATAACTCGTCTTGAGGATTACTCATTTTGATGATATTGGTTATCCAAAACAAACAGCTAGTACAACCAGGGCTGCCAGAAAAATATATAATAAATCGTCAAAACTCCGACAATTTTTGAAAATATCGTCATTTTAGTTCTGAAATATCATAAAAAAAAATTGGACTTATAAAACCATCAAATTTTTAGAGTATTTTAAATATGACAGATTTATCTTCCAAGCTTATGTTCTCACATTTTTACATTCGCAAAAAGTAGATAAATATATTAAAGAAGTTAGTTTGTGATTAATTACACTTACTTATTATGTAGTTTATTAATATATTAAATTTTCAGATAATTTTAGGTATAAATATCTGAAGTGAATAATTCCAATAAATTTGATTTGATAGCAATATCAAAGAAGTTTGAAGGATTACTTTTAATTAGTTTTTATAATAAAAGAATTTCGTATTGTTTGCTTATTTTAAATCACTTGGCTGCAAATTACATATGTCAACAGTCGTAAAGCAGCTCTGAGCTGGAGAACAGCTCTCACGTCATCGTAATTATTTCGTAAGTGCTGCCAGGATTGTTGTTGTTGTTTGGCCTTCGAGACTTTTGTGTCTTACGGTTAAATGTTTGCTTCAACTAACTTTATTAGTTTAGAGTTTTCTGAGGTATTTCTTTGTTAACCACGCGGCAATTTCTTATGTGAAGGCATAAGTCGTTATAGCTAGTCACAGCTTCACTACAAATTACTGTTAATACCATCGTGGACATAAGGTCTTCATTACTCCGTCTATACTTTACAAATTTATTTGCAACTGTATAGTTATATAAATTTATATTTTTTCAAAGTTATCGACAAGAATATTTGTACCGTGAATTGTTATTTTATGTTTCTGTGTTAAAAAAAATGTTTGTATTTAACTTGCATGTAACTTGGAGTTTAGAAAAATGTAAAACGCGTAGAAAATTTGAAACGCGTAAAAAGCGTAACGCATATAACGCATGGTATGGACTTTCAGCTTTACTTAGAGTTTACACATGCCACTGCCAGTTCGAAAAACTCAATACATGCACAATTTTTCACTAATACATCCACATTTTTCGCAATGGCAGCTCCAGTGGCAACAAATTTTGCACGCCAGTGAAAATTTGGCATTTGCATGCTATTGAATGTCAGGATGATAAACAATGTTACCTTGCCAAGAACTTAATGCAAATTAACTGGATTATAACAAAATGTAATTACAAATGTTAGCTTCTCATATGTATTATTAAGATTTATTTTTTAAAATATGCATAAAAATAACAATTTCGGTAATTATAAAGCATTAGATTATAAAAAATAATTTTAATAAATATAAATCTTAATCGTTTCCCCAAATATGTGTTCATCTGATGAACTGGGTAACTAAATTTTTTAAAGAGAATACAAATTCAAAATGGAGGCAAAATTCGAGAAGTAAACAAATTGCTTGAAGTATACGCTTCGAGGACATTTTAAAAATGAAATTTGAATGGTATGTGTAAACTGAAAAGCGAGTGGCAAGAGATTCGAGTATTTCGAATTGTTTTTAATTGATAACACGTATACAAAATTTACATGCCACTACTTGCGTGTGTAAATGCAACTTTAGGACAAAAATCGTCATTTTGCTTAATTTTAGCATAAAAATCGTCAAAATAACTATTTATTGTCAAATCTGGCAGCTATGATTACAACTTGTAATTCTGTAATAACGGCCTAATACGGCACACCAAGATGCATTAACATTTGCAAGATGGCAACGTTACTGGGGGTCTCCATTAGCCATTTTGTACGTGATGACCAACTTCATGGCGAACATTGATGCTCAGCCATATACTCGAGCATCAATGTAAGAGCATGAACGAAACATTGCCATGAGCGGTCCATATTAGTCATTTGCGATGTTCGCCATGATGATCATACCATGTTCATAGCTAATGGAGACCTCAGTCATTATGCCGACGTTTTCTCAGATATTATGTCAGAGTTAATGGTAGTTGTACACTTTTGAAAAAACCAGAAAGTCGTGACTTTTCTTTTAAACAAATAAAGTCACCATCACTAACTTGAAGTAAAAGTGATATCGATGATATTGCCAACAAGAACTACAGAGTTTTTAATTGCCTCATAACACAGAAAAAGTATAATTGTGCTTTAAGTTAAATGCATTTAAAATTTTTAAAGCATATAAGTTAATTGAATATTAAATAGTATTGTTATTACTTACAGATTGTTTTTTTGTCGAGTAACTACTTTTATGAAAGCGTATACGTTTGCAAATTTTAGTCTGGCATCTCCGTCTAAACTTACATAAGAGGAACGAATTTCTGTCACTGTTTCAGTCGTGTCGTGAGAATTTCTGGTAAAATTTTCCTTCAGTTTTGCATAACAATTTTTAATTGTTTAAAATAAAGGATTTTATTGCATTTTCAGATACTTGCACGGAGTTCCTGACATCAAAGCAATATGTTTATGCAACGCGCTGCAGCCAATTTGGTCCCTATGGCCGTTGAGGTCACTTTGCAGGGACAACAACAACGTGGTATGGCTACACTAAAGGCTATCTCTATTCGACTGAAGTCAGTAAAGAATATTCAAAAAATTACGCAATCCATGAAGATGGTATCAGCTGCCAAATACTCTCGTGCAGAACGAGAATTGAAAGCAGCACGGCCTTATGGCGTTGGGGCTCAGCAATTTTTTGAGAAAACCGAAATTAAGGCCGATGAAAAGGCTGAACCAAAGAAGCTAATGATCGCTATGACTTCAGATCGTGGCTTGTGCGGTGCGGTCCATACTGGTGTCGCTCGTTACATCCGTAATGAACTGGCAAAAGATGAATCAAACACAAAAATTATTTGTGTAGGCGACAAGTCGCGTGGTATTCTGTCCCGCTTATATGGCAAGAATATCTTGATGGTTGCCAATGAAGTTGGCCGTTTGCCTCCTACATTTTTGGATGCTTCTCGTATTGCCCATGAAGTTCTTAAGTGTGGTTATGATTTCACCGAAGGACAAATCGTTTATAACCGTTTTAAGTCGGTTGTTTCATACCAATGTACTCAACTGCCAATTTTCAGTGCTCCTGTGGTAGAAAAGTCAGACAAGTTGGCTGTCTACGATTCATTGGACGCTGATGTAGTTCAAAGCTATTTGGAATATTCCTTGGCGTCCCTTATTTTCTACACAATGAAAGAAGGCGCATGTTCCGAACAATCTTCCCGCATGACTGCCATGGATAATGCATCTAAGAATGCCGGTGAAATGATTGAAAAATTAACATTAACATTCAACCGTACTAGACAGGCTGTCATTACTCGCGAGTTGATTGAAATTATCTCTGGTGCTGCAGCTTTGGATTAAACATTCTTTGCTATTTCTTTACGCTTTAATCATCAAAATGAATTAAAAATTCGGCAGGATAGTATGGTTGCATTCAAATTAAAATTTAGATTAACTATTACAAAACTCCATGAAAATACATTCATATAAAAAAAACTCAAACGAGTTTTGGAAGTTGAACGAATAAAGTTAATAAAATGTAAAAGAGGATAGATACGTGTTTCTGTAAAAGAATTAACACCTTACATACTCAGTTTACACACATGGAAAGTTTCCTTTGCAAAATGTGGAGTTTGATGGTGGCAAGGGAAACTAAAGAGTGTAAGAGAGCCACTTTTTTCCTGCAACCATCAAACTCAAAACTGCAAAATGAACTTTCAGTGTGTGAGAGTGCATGCCGCTTCTGTACTAAAAGAACGTCATACCTCAAAAAAGCTTCTTTTTACACATAAATACTTCAGGGTTTAGTTTCCTTTTTTGAATTTAAGGACCGTTTCTTTATTATAATACCAATTTGTTGTGATAACAATTTTGATTGAAGAAAGCCAGAAGCTTGTTTTGAGAAAAATACGTTTTTTGTATCCATAGAATATGTGCAGCAGTTTCAGCATTATTTGAATAAATTTTTAGCACAGTGTAACTAACAATTATGTTAGTATTATTGTTAGCTCGAAAACCTTATTATTGAGTTATGACTGAGTAAATGTACTCAATGTAAACTATGAAAATTCTTAAAATATACGAGTCCTTTTAGACATACAGGCATGTTCCCACACTCGCAAGTTTTCAAAGTCGCCAGGCGACTTGAAAACGCCAAATTTATTTTTAGATTTTTAGGTGTTCTGTGACTCACGTGTTTTGCTTGCGAGTTGACATAATTTGAATGCTAAAAACACATGTTTTACCACGCAAATAAACTAAAAAATAAATTGATAATGCATTTTGGGTTAAAAATGTAATAAAAAATTGATTGTAAAAAAATTTCCAGAAATACATAAGTTTGGCTTGCGTTTTTAGACCATTTTTTAAATTGCATGTATTTAGCTAAAATTGTATGAAAAATCGTCTAGTTTTTATTCTAGTGCAAAGAAAACAAATTTAATTTAATATATACGTCATTTTATTATTTGTTTAAACGTTTGTTTAGTGCTAATTCATCAGTTCACTTTGGCATACTCTTGTGATTTGAAATCGCCAACAGTCTGGCGATTGCGATTTACAGAACACCTTTCTTGCGAGTTCAAGTCACAATCGCAAATATAATGCGAGATGCGAGTGTCAGAACATGCCCGATAAATTAAGCTAATAAGTTAAATCAAAATTGGTTCGATTGTTTCGGAGATTCCATAATCTACTCAATCCTAGTTTCGAAAAAGTGTAGAATTTTATACATACTCGTACAAATGCATATCTAGTTTTGCTCTTAATTTCTTCAAAGCAGTGCTTTTCAACTTTTGCTTTTGCGCAGTTTGGCATTTTTTTCAACTTTGTATTTCTATAAAGAAAACTGAAGGCAACAGTTTACAGCAAACATGCCCATGCCTATGCGCTTGATACTCAATTGTTTTTGTAAATGCGCTTAGCTATAGGGCTGTGCTCATTAATACACAAATACTGCGCTCAGCACTAGCAATGAAAAATACACAAACAACTTCGTCTTTCATATTTTTTTTCGTTCTTCACCACACACAAAAGCAAAGCAACAACACTTTCGCATGCTTTGTTAACCTAGTGTCTACAACTGCGATTAACTCTGAGATAATATCTAACAAAACGTCGGCAGAATGAGAGAACGAATTTCTTTATGTCCATTTTAATATCTAACAAGGAGTACACGTATTTTTGTTAATCTCATAAGAATTCATAAATCAATGAAAGCCGAGAAGAAAACACATCTTTGCGATGAAAGAAATCTTATATGAATTTTGTAAATGCACGCAATTTGTACGAAAGTAATCATTTATAGTGTTTATTTAATGCATAAAAACAATCTATTTTCCATTTAAAATGGTTTTTTTAAATATATTTTGCAAAACTATTATTCAGTAAAATTGCAATGGCGCCTTTCTGTAAACACACACACACAATCGCTTTTATGACAGCTCTTATTATAAGATCGTTGCCATGAGATTTCTCATAAGAACGCTGTCATAAAAATTATTATAAGACTGCGATAACACTGATTTTAAGTCTACACGTAACAGAATTCTCTCTGCGATTGAATTTGACGTTCTCATCTCAGATATTATCGCAGGTGTGGACACTAAGTAATAAACATTGACGACAGCGATTATCAGTGTGAATTTTGTTTTTGTAAATGTTTTGCTTTTTACAACAAAAAATATTAAATAAAAGTACCCAATGGCAAACTTTTGTAGACCTTCATTTATATGGCCTTCTGTAAGGCACATTTACACATTTTTGTGATCCAATACTCATTCTCGCTTGCCTTCTCAGGAAGGCCTTATAGAAGGCCTACTAAATCCCTTCTAAAGGAAGGCTTGTTTCTAATTATGTGTATATTGTACGAGTACTACATAGTACAAACGTACGTTTGTAGCAACAAAAATTGATGAACCGTTTAAATAAAAATTCCTAACAAAAACGGCAAACACCAAAATAGGAAAATGTAGAAAGGGAAAAATAAAAAAGATGTCGTAAACTTAAAAAAGTTTTGCTTAAAATGCGTTAAGCGTTTCTCCGCCCATGCTGTACATTTTATACTTTGCTAATTTATTTCCAATTGTACAGTTACATAAATAAATAATTTTCCGCTTGGTCAGGCGATAAACATGCTGAGAAACAAGAGGATTTGAGGGCAAATATCGTACTCACGTTGATTGGGTTTCATTCTTCCTCTTTCCTCCTTAAAACTGTTTTAATACAGCCCAATTACAAATTAGAATTCCGTGGGAGTTTTTTTCACTTTTCGCTTTCCTCCAATTATAAACAAAAATGAAATATAATACTGTTTATTTTTTCCTTCACCCCATTCACACAAAACGATAAAAGGAGATCAAGTCTTCAATTCCTACAAAAAATTATCTTTTCTTTTTAATTTCAATTGAAAATTCCGTGAGAAATAAATTCCGAGAGAATATTTATAATTGGGCTGATAGATTTCTTCGAAAAAATTGTTGATTTCACCATAAATGCTATTTTCGCGCAATTAAAATGAATTCTATTCGAAATACACACGTTTTTTTACTTAAGAGTTCATGGTGGAATCAGCGACATCACTAACATGCCCTCGCAACATTTCAATGATAACATAAGTTTTATTACATATATTTATTTAATTATACTGTTGCAAATAAATTAATTTGCATAGAATGGACGAAAGCCTTATGTTCACGATCTTATTAGCAGTAACCTGTAGCGGCGCTGTGCCTAACTACATTCGCTCTGCCGACGTTATGTTCATGTCATGTTCAAGTCGATGGCACGTGAAGGCGACAGTTAAATAATACAATTAGTTGAGGCAAACAGTTAACCAGTGAGAGCGAGACGCTAAACTCTCGAAGGCCAAGCAACAACAACAACAACAAGCCTGACCGCACTTAAGAAATAATTACGACGACGCGTGAGCTGTTCCCCAACCCTGAGCTGCGTTACGACTGTTTATTACAAATAATTTCTTATTTAAACTCAATTTTTGATTGATTGTATTTTAGTTTACTTTCTGATACTGCGATTTCATTATTCGAATATTTCCGTATTACTCTTCTCAAAGCAATTTTGAAAAAATAAAACTCAATACATTTTGGAACCAGTCTATAATATATTTTTTCAATGTTTAATTCTTGTTTAAATTTTTTTATATCGTTGAGTTGAAAAATATTTTTTCTTTTAGTTCATGTCCTGTTTGCAATACAAAAATTACTTTCACTTAAAATTACAGTAGAATATACATCTAATTATTAAAAACGTAACACAAAGTAAACTACTCTAAATTAAGAAATAAACAAAATAATAATAAAAATGTAAAATATATTTTAGAATAAAAAACATCACCCTATAGACGTGGAACTTTATAAAAATTTTGAATTAAACTAGCAATTTACAATTGCAATATGCAAAAATGCGGAGTTCATTTAAAAAGATTATGTTTGCATGATGTCAATTATTTATCAATTTCTTGCCATTTTATGGTTCAAAATTCTCTTGCCAAATTTTCAGACATACGAATACATTCACAGTTTGAAACAAAATTAAAGTAAAAATGCCAACAAACACGAAGTCAAATCTTTCATATAAAATTACTTTATCATTTCATATCAAGCATAATTTCAAGCCTTTTTCAATGGTTTGATTTAAACATTTGAGTTCAAATTGAAAATCATTTGATATTCATTGTTTTATCAATTTATTTTTGATTGTAATTCTCAAGCTTAAAACAAATGTGACGACACTAACTGAACAAATAAATTCAAGCAATTAATGTGGTGATGAAAGTCTGTTAAACAAGTGTTAAAAATTAAAAACAAGCTATTTAACAAAAAATTTGCGTGTGAAAAATATAGAATTAAATGTGGGTAAAAGTTAGTTACATCTGAAAATTATTTGTGGAAACTAAAAAGAAAGTTTAAAAGTAACAATATAGCAGCACAAGTTTATAACCGTTTAGTTGAAGAAATCCTAGCTCAACACAAATATATGACAACAACAATAGGAGTACACAAGGGGCATTTTAATAATAGAACTTTTTCTTTTATAAAAATTTAAAGCTTTTACTTTTCTATTAAAGAGCCAGTTAATTTTTATTGTATAAATAAACGCGGGTTTTAAGTTCATTCCTATAAATAGAGCTTATATGATCCCTTCGATACACTACTTCAACGAACAACAACACTTCCCCGTCAACAAAATGTTTTAAGTTCATTTGATGTATCTTATATTTTCAAAAGTATTTTATTTCAGTTATTTATTTCTACTAAAACACAAACCAATTTACGTATTTTTTTTTTTTTAGATTAAAAAGCTTTTGAAAAGAAAATAGCTCAACAATAGGTAGAAGAAAAAGTTTTAAATATCAGTTGTTTTTTTATTTAAGAAGTCACTTAGGCAGACTCTTACTCGTAGTAATGTCTAAGAGTTGTATTCTGCCAAAAGTTGCTTTTAAAAACCTTGATGAGTTTAAATCATTCGATATACAGGGCACCAAAACAAGTTCGATATAATGGTAAAAAATTAACTTAGCCAATTATAAATGCATATATTTATTTGGTTAATGATAAAACATAAAATTTTTATTAATGCTACTTTTATGTAGAAGAATTAACTTTAATAGCATATTCCCAAAAAAACATTTCTCAAATAAGCTTGGCGTAAGATTTTTAGTAATGAACTTGCTCAAAATCTGTGCTGGAAAGGTACAACAACAATAATGACGGTTAGAGCTTTAAGCGCTGCAGATGCTATAAAATTTACTTCAATTTATATATATATAGAAAAAATAATTATTTGCACTTTTAGGTTCATTTTCATGTAAATTTCCCGGTATAGATGATGCTTTCAAAAACATCCAATTAGATTCTTCCAACATGCTAAGACGTGGAATCAAAAGAAAGTCAAGTATTAAAAAAAGTTACAGGTCAACGATTAAGAACGATATCTTTTACATAAACATACATGTATATTTTAGTAAATAAAAAAAACGAACTAAACAAAAAAAAAAAAAAAACAAAATAAACAAAAAAAAAAGATATAAAGAAAAATTTGTTTACATTTTTGTTCCACCACATTGAATTACAATCCACGTTTGAAAAACATTTGAGAATAATGTTTTAATTGAAAATAGTTTTCAATTTTTGTTACGAATATTATGTTTTTCAATTTGATGTCAAATCAGTATCAAACGTTCGTCGTTTGTGAAAACGTTTGATTTCAAATCACTCTCAATCTGATATAAATCCTTAGTGTTTGTTGGGATGAATTGTATGATTTTTAATTGTATGTGTAAAATTATTTTATTTTGTTTGGTCGATGGTGAGAATAGTAAATTGAAGTAAGAAAAAATTTATATCTGGCACGTCTACCATTTTTTCTTATGTTCATCCATTGATACACCACCGGGTCCCAAGGACACAATCATCAATAAGCCGCCAATAACGGAAAGAGTCTTTAATCAATAAAGATACAATTGTTTAAAAAGTTTAAGGTTTTTTGTAAAAATACTTACTTGAAAAAAGTCGTATTTCAAAAAATCTCTGAGAGGCTTGTGAGAGGGAATGGTCCACCACGCGTTATGATACAGATTTAAAACAGTCAATAGCGCAACCAAAATCAGTGCAGACAATTTAGTTTTGTAGCCAATAGTCACCAGAACCATCAAAATTGAACCCACAATATCTTGTAAAATCTAGAAAAATGTACACACATACATAGTCGTCGGCAACCCAAAATTAAGTAAAATAAATTGTTTTATTATTGTAGTAATTATATTCTTGGCCAACTTATTTCGTTAAGTTATTTGCTTTTTTATATATTTAGTTCATGAGGCCTAACTTTCTTTATGTCAATAGAAATACAGAATGTTTTATTGCCGAAATTATAAATGCAATTTAATATACAGTCAAATCCCGATAACTCGTACCCCTATAAATCGTAGTTCCCGATAATTTGTAATAAACTGTCGGTCCCTGGAAAAAATCTCGACAATTCGTAAAATTTCCATTCATTTTGGTTCCCTCGATAATTCGTAATTTTTTCCCCAAATAAAAGCTTCTTCACCTCTTATAAATCGTAATTGTTTGCTAACTACCAGTTATAATTCGTAATAAAACAACACAAACATGGAAACATGGATTTTTGTTTACCGCTTTTTTTTCGTCTGTTTTTAGGTGTGTTCATTTACTAAAAATTTTCACAAATTTGTAACAATTTTTACTAGAAAGCGTTCATTAACCAAAAAAATTTGCAACGAGAGAGCGTCAAAAGAGCGTACAAAATTGAGAGACAGAAAAATTCTTGCAAGTTTTTGCAAGTAAAATTTTTATTTGCAATAATTATTCAAACAGCTGTTTTGCGTTTGTGTTTACAAAACAATATTTCTAAATTAAGTTAAAAATGAAAATATTTTGAAAAATTTAAGAAATTGTAAGTGTATGTAAACTTTTAAAACGAGTATAAATATTAAAAAGATAACAAATTGATTTTTGTGTAACTTAGGAACAACAGAGTTAAAATAAGACGTCTAGTGGCAATGAACTAAGCAACACAGTATGTAGCGCATCAATGGCAAAGGATGTTCCGGCAAATTTACTTGCTTGAATGTGTTTAAAACTTTTAGGGAAGCAATTAAATAGACACTTAGACACCTTCCATTTTTAATTATATTAATATTTTTGTAGTTTTAACCTCTGAAATGTTTTTGTTTCTTTAATTTTTACAGACCAACTATTATTTTTAGTATCGTAAATATTATGAGTACCTAGCTATTCGGTACTTTACAATTTGAAATTAATTTGAAATAAAAATGAAAATGCAGGCTGTTATAACGTATAAAGCAGCCCATACACATTTCAATTCAATTGTTAATTGAGTCTTTCAATTGAATTGATTCTTGGCCACACACTTCATAAACTGAATAGGAAGATTTTCATTCAACTATCAGATTTAATGAAATTAAAGACAATTTAAAAAATTATTAACGGTCTCCTTGCAAAAAAAAACTACTTCTTGAATTGCACAACGACCGACTCAGTTACGAATTGAAGTGAAACGTGTATGGGATGCTATTTGAAAATAGATATTTTATTCAAAAGTAGCTAATCACCCTTATAGTGCTTAGTGTATTTCCACTATGCCTAGTCCTAGATTAAATAAAATTGTAAAACTTTTCATTATTCTATTACAAGCTGTACTCGAAAAACACCAGTCAAGACAATGCTGAATATAAATGACCATAATCACATTATTTTTATAATAACATTCATATATGTATAATTTGTCCAATGGATATAATGGTAGTTATTAAGTACTTATATATACCTATACACAACAACACTACTCTAACTTGCAAATTTTTGCTAGTAAAGTGTTCATTTACTTTTTCACATTTTTGAGAGTAATTTTGAAAATTTTCTTGTTACTCTCTCGTTGCTAATTTTTACTAGTAAAGTAAATGAACACACCTTTTGCTTGAGTGAATGTTTGTTCTCTTAACGCTACCATTACACAAGAAAGTACTTTCATGAAATTTCTGTATACGTATTACAAATAAAAATTTCAATGAAATAGACGAATTTCATGAAAATTTCTTGTTCGTCTACACAGGATAGTGAAAGTCCATTTTAAAAATGTCGCCGAGGCAAAGAGTTGCAAAATTTGCCTCTGCTTCTCTACACTCTTATTTTGTTTGCTAACTAATCAGAGTTGCCGAACTTATTACATATACAAATTTATGAGGCAATAGTTGAAAAAACTTATCATTATAAATTTTTCTATGAAATTATTTTTATAAAAAGACTTTAATTGTTTTGTCATTGTATTGTATTAAATATACAATACAATGACAAATGATCATAATTATTTTCATAGTGCAAAAGAAGTTAATTTTATAATTATTATTATACTACAATACTGCAACTTTGTATAATTCTTTGTAAGTGGCAACAATGTTTAGCAATTTGTCATTTTACTTTCAGAAAACGTCAAAAAATTTGTTTCATGAAATTTTTGATGAAAGCTGAGTGGAAAGTAAGCAAAATGAGAGTGTTTAGTAAAAAAGTGTGAGTGTATTGCAACTTTCATGAAATTACTTTCCTGTCTAAAAACGATAGATAAGATCACTTTGTTATATGAATAATAAAAAAAATCTCAAAGCGCACGCATAAAACTCTGTCGGTATTACAAAAACAAAAATTTTTTGCAGCCATTGACAATGGAGAGAAAAAAGTAGATGTTTTTAAGCGATTTGAAATTGCTCCATCAACTCTTACTTCAATTCTTCAAGAAACACAATTTATTACGCAAAAATCTTCAAGCAATAAACTAAAGCGCTAAAAACTACATGAATATCCGAGCTTGAAAAGTGTTTAGTTATATATATGATTTACGCAGTCCCGCCAGTCTAACATTCCGATTACTATTTTTTGTTTGATATTAAAATTACACGTATTTTACGCTAATTAAATGAATTTGCTATTTTATTTTAAATATTTTCCATTTTATTTTTAATAATATTTTATGTTTGTTTTTAGTTTTAGTAAATAAATTAAAAACCGTCGTTAATTCGTATTTATTTCATTTTAACCCCGTTAAATCGAAACCTCGTTAAATCGAAAACCCCCATAATTCGTAAGAAATGGATGGTCCCTTGCGATTATGAATTATCGGGATTTGACTGTATTTGTATTTAAATGTTGTACCTGTTAAGTAACAAAAATACGAATCCTCTGAAGAAGTGAACACAAAACTCACGAAAAGGTGGAAAAATGTGTAATAAAAATTCAGCATTTTTATTGATATACAGAAAGTTAGGCCTCACTAACTTTTTTTCTGTATAAGTATATACAGAAAAACAAATAAATTGTTTTATATTTACGCAAGCAATAAAATGAAAAATACTTCAGATATAGGAACTAACGAAGCAATATAGTATTACGGCCGTATTCATAAAAAATATTTTAAGTTTATTAATAACAATTAAGTTTTTTATTCGCTCTTTAAGCTTCTAACATTTATACCAATAAAAAATTATAAATAGCCTGTTTTCTATGTTTCCCAGCTATCTATATGTCGACATTTCATAGGAACTACCCTCATCATCAAAGTCTACTGATGCTTAGGGTAGTTCCTATGAAATGTCGACATATAGATAGCTGGGAAACATAGAAAACAGGCTATTTATAATTTTTTATTGTTTATTAATAACTTATTTCACAAATTTTCTACAGAAATTTGCCAAATAACAGTTTAATAAACGGACAATATTTTTTTTATGAATAAGGCCATTAAACACTAGACTACTCTGAAGAAAACTAATAATTGATAGATGCATGTAACTTAACCTAACGAATAATACTCGATATTTTTTTGTTTGATGGCACGTGCTTTTAGTTTTTTTTTTTTTTTTTTTTTTTTTTTTGACGACCTTAAATTTACTTTACTTTGGATTTTTTTTTAAATAATAGGTAGTAAATTCACACAATTAAGTTTTTTATTCGCTATTTTTAGCTTCTACCATTTATACCAATAAAAATTATAAATAGCTTGTTTTCTATGTTTCCCAGCTATCTATATGTCGACATTTCATAGGAACTACCCTAATCATTAGTAGACTTTGGAAATTTTGGTGTTATTAGAGCATTTTTCTTTTAAATTCTCAACAATTTATTTATATTGTTAGGATATAAAGTTAAATGTTTGAGAATATCTTTCAAAAATTTCCAAAGTCTACTGATGATTAGGGTAGTTCCTATGAAATGTCGACATATAGATAGCTGGGAAACATAGAAAACAAGCTATTTATAATTTTTATTGGTAGTAAATTCACTTTAAAATAAAAATTTATTTATATGAGTTTGTAACAAACCTGCAAAAAGCTTAGTTCGAAACGTATTAAGGTAATAAACATGAATGCTAGCAATACACGACCAGCGAGTTGCATAACATTTTTCGGTTTATTGTCTCCTAATGAGGGTACACCAGCAAAAAGACTGCGACCTTCAACGCGGGATTCGGCTAACACCAAAAGCAGTGCCCCAATAAGAGCAAGGTTTCGTAGTAAAAACTGTATATCCCACAGTATAGAGTAGGCAATTGTCTACACAATAAATATATTGTTTGAATATTAATTAATTAGCATATTTCACGATTATAATAAATAATGAGAATAAATTACCTGCAACACAACAATGAAAAATAAAATACCAACGGCAATGTCAACCTTAAATCTAGCAATGACCATTCCACAGCCTCCAAGTTGTCCAAATAAATTAACTAAAACAAAAACAGTAGCCAAAAATTTACCACAACCCCAGCTTACGTCCATATATTCGCGCTGTTCGGTCCATTGGAAGTACATGCGTAAACCATCTTCAAAGAATGTTGCTATAAGACATAGTCGGGCAACTGTTGGAAGTATATTCTTTCCGCGACGGATAACCTAATGAACAAATAAGCAAATATTAATAAGGAGGTATACAGCTTTTAGGTTTTTGCGCTTTATTGTCAAAAACTGATGATATATACTAATTTCAAATTAAGTCTGTATATTACACCCATTATCGTTTTTAAAAATATTTAGTTTCAAAATTAATACTGGTACCAAAATGTAAATTTGGCTCATGACACTTTTTTAAAATAGTCTTCTGATGCGTTTTTGACAAATTAGTTATACTTTTTGCCACTTTTTTCCAGCATGGAACTTATGAGCCATTTTAACAACGCTGATATAAAATGTTCTTTGGTAATTAAATCTTCATTATTAAAATGTGATATGTATGTAAGTTTTTTAAGAGCTATGTGGCTGACTGTTTTAAGGCGGCCATTCATGATCTGTCATGATTCCCAGTACTCAAATCCAAGTGTGTGTGCGGCTTCAAAATAGCTAATTGTCCCCCAGCTAGAATGTTTACGACCAATTTCTGGTCTCCTTCAATCCTAATTATTGATCACAGCAATTGGTTTTGCCATAAAAAAAATATTTTTCTTTTTAAGAATTGAGATCTTTAAAAAATACCCTTTCCCCTTCTAGAAATTTCAAGGACAACACTGCTCGTATGATTAATATTTTACTAGACGTATTAAAATGCAATACTTTAATAGAAACAATTGCCCTATTCACAATCTTGTGCAAATGGCATTGCATCATTGTAGTTGCAAAATAATGGAGTATATTCTTGCTTTACACTAACAAAATACACCCAAAATGTCACTTTTGCAATTGCAGAAATATGCAACCTCAAATGCACAAGATTGTGAATCGGGCTAATATATTCTTACTAATATTATGTGATGGTATTAATCTGGCTCGAGTTTAAACCTGGCTGAGCCAGACAAATACCATCATATAATATTAGAAATATTCAATAAGGTTCAACTATTTATCATTACTATACATACATATAAACAAAATATTATTTAATCGTTAATTAGATTCGATATTAGTTTATATAACTACATAAACACACGTTTGTACATTGACATATAATTCTTTAAAGCCACATACAGTGCGAACAGCAACCCCCGATTATCGCACAAGGCAAATTTTTTACATTACATGTCTTGATCACAGCAACCATTTTCAACAAAAAAAAAAAAAAAAAAAGTCTCAATCAGTGCAGCATAAAGTTTGTTTTATTAATTATGATTTTTCTCTTTGTATTTATTGTTCAGAAACGTAGTTTTATCAAATTATTTGTTTATAATTTTTAGTTAAATGAAAGAGAATGGATCTTATATTGATAAACATTTTATTTAATGTCGGCAATTATATATGGAATACAATATCAGATAAATATCCTCCTCTGTTAGCCTCAGAAAAGCGAGTCATATTTTTCATTGCATTCTCACACATTCCACGCGGTATTTCATTAGTTTAGTCACGAGTTATGCGTTTCAAACTTAAACCTTACTTTTCATATATCCCAGAAGCCTAGAGCAGTCAAATCAGGAGCTCAATCAACATCACCATTTCTTGAAATAACTTGTAGTAGAAAGAGGTCTCACAGTAATTCCATTGAAATCTTGTTGATATCACATGTTAATCAAGCTCAAAACATGAAGTTGTGGCGTTATAAAATGTTCAATCAGTTACCGTTACACCGTTTTCATTGTCAAACAAGTAAGTTGCAAAGATTCCTCCCGACCAAACTGCCACTTTTAATGGATGCAAAGGTGACTGATGAATAATTTGAGGATTTTTCATTGTCCAGAACTGACTATTCTGTTTATTCATACATTCACCTACATATCCGCCACTCATTATGAATTTTTCTTGAAAATCGAGGTTGTCATGGACGAGCTGCAACATCCTATTGGCATATGTACGGTGGCGATATTTTCAACCGATCTTGCAGTATGTTGTGGTTCATGTTTGGGCATATCACGTATCATTCACTACACGATATATAGTGCGTTTTGTTTGTACGTTGTTTCTCCCACAAATTTCACATAATTTTTTCCTTGTCACAATAATCGACGATCAATTTTAATAAAATGTTTTAACGATTAAAACACGTTGGTTTATCGAATATTTTTCCATAATAAACTTGCCACGTGTCTACTTCCTGTATTAAAATATGTGTATGTATGCAGATATATTTGGAGTTAATATATAAAAAATGAGAGATTTTTTTTATATTTCATCCAAATTTTCGCCTGCGGCATAATTTTCATATCCAAATTAATTCCAAACATTTCTACATAAATTTATTTTAATATTACAACTAAACTCCTATTCGCATATGTTTAAATCTCAAATATAATAATCATATACATATATACATATCTTCTATACTTGGTTTTGATTACATAAAATAAATTTACACTAAATACATATATCAACGTTAACAAACTCTACATAAATAATGAGTAGTGTTTACAAAATCCGTTTTATTTTCTTAGATTGTACAGTTTAACGCAAAAATTACAACCAGTGCGCTATTTATAAAGACAACGTTCCAAATATTGTGTTCATTCCATGCAAATATGCAGTGAATGCAATGCCAAATTAATGACAAATGTTATATCTAAAGGCCTTCTGTTGCCGCGTTGTAGATAAGGAAACTATTCAAATATTTACTTAACATTTGTACATTTTTTTTTGCAAATTTATATAAACTTTTTATTTTGGAGTTAAAAATTTGTTTAGGGAGTTATTTTATTTAAAAATTTGGGGTTTTATTTTAAATGAAATAAGATCCCAATAATGGCGCAATATCTCATTTCTGTCTGGGATATTATTTCATCTTGTTGGGGGTTTATTTCATTCTAAAAATTGGAGCTTTGTTTCAAATGAAATAATGTCCAAAACTTGTGGGTATTATTTCATTTTTAATTTGGAGGTTTATTTCTGGGGGGTGATTACCTACCACCAATTAATTACCATAAACTACAAGCCATGATATAAAAAATACACATAATTTATGTCATATTACAAATTGTTCAGAACATGTTTTCAAAATGTTTCTGTAAAATATTTTGTTTGTGACACTTTTTTATGTTAAGTGTTAAGCGGCCCATACACGTTTCAATTCAATTGTCAACAGAGTCTTTCAATTGAATTGATTCTTGGCCAGACACTTCATAAACTGAATTGAAAGATTTTCATTCAACCATCAAATTCAATGAAATTAAGACAATTTTAAAAATTTTTTACGTTATCTTTGCAAAAAAAGCTACAAATACAAATTTTAATAGCTGATCAACACAACACAACACAATCGAATTGAAAGATTTGAAAAAATCAACATATTTTGATTTTTCTTCAACCAAGTCTACAACTGCCAAACTAATCAATTGACAAAGCCATACACGCCTTGATTTTCAGAACAACCGACTCAGTTGCCAATTCCGTTGAAACGTGTATGGGGTGCTTTATTGTGCGTTAAAATTTTACTCATGTTATTTCATTTATTTTCCAAATGATTAATTTGCGGAATTTATTTCTGAAGAAGTTTTCCAAAGAAAAACGAAATATTGAATAAAAATTTTTTAAAAGTTTTTATAAAAACCAAACAGCTTGCTGATAAATATGAAGGAAAAAATATGCTTTATATAAAATATAAATTTTGTTCATAAGGAATTTTTAAACCTGTCCCATAGAGAAGAAGTAAGTATATTTTATTGCTCACAAAAATTAAATATTTTACAAATATTTGTTATATTTTTCGATTGGACATATGTAGGAGGGCTGTTATAAAAATAACAGTTATTTTCAATTTTTTCAATAAGTGTTTATTCATCAATAACTGTCTTGTTCCCTTTAAAGTAATCCCCCTCAGATCCGAATCCTCGAAACACTTCTGTAACGTGCTTTTTGTATAGCTCCAGTTTCGATTTTTCTTTTATCTCCTCAATCGTAGCAAAACGCTTTCCTTTCATTGGTATCTTCAGTTTTGGGAGAAGAATAAGACAGCGGGGGCCAAGTCCGGTAAATACGGTTTGTTTTTGGCCAAAAATTCACGTACAAGCATCGATGTGTGAGCAGGTGCGTTATCATGGTGCAAAATCCATGATGGTTTTTTCCACAATTCTGTGCGTTTCTGACGAATTGCTTCAAGGTAGTATTCCGTATTCACCGTACGATTTTGTGGCATGAATTCATGGTGCACCACACCATTGCAGTCGAAGAAAACAGTGCACAAAACCTTCACATTTGACAGAACTTGACATGCTTTTTTCTTCTGGACGTTTCCATTGATATGATTGGGATTTGGTTTCAATGTCATAGCCATACACCCTTGATTCGTCACTAGTTATGACCTTTTTGAGGAAATATGGACCGTCGTTGGCGACGTTCAACAGCTTCTGAGCGATGACCATGCGACATTGTTGTTGCTAAAAATTTAGTAAAAAATCGAAGAGCGCACCAAAACACGACTAATCTTTTTATCTGCCAAAAACAAACTGACATTCCGAAATGGCTGCTATTGCCAACATATATAACAGACATGTGTACCAACATAAAAAAAATCTAACGAAATCTGAAAATAACGGTCATTTGTTGATCAGACCATGTACATTGTATGTATACATACATGCGGGAATGTACGTAAAACATTTCGGAAACCATATTTAAATCTAAATACCAACGTTAGAACGTAAGAGTTTCACATAATTGCTTATTTAGTTATTTAACTTAACATTTTTATTATTATCGACATCTTTTTATTGAACTGTTTGATAATTTACCAAAGTTATTTTTTGTTAGTCTTATCTCTTGAAAAATCTTAGCAAAACCAAAGCATACTAATTTTTATTTACTAAAGTGCATACTAACATCGCAGCACGTTTCAAAAACCTAATCTTATTTGAACATGCTCGTTCATATTGATAAGCCTTTCTTTTAACTGATAAAGAGAAATCAATATGATAAAGAGCCAATATGCTCATATTTGAGCTCTTAAGCTTTAGTTTTTAAATAAAAGGTAAATGTGAATAATATCGAAGTTTATTTCATACAAATATTAACAAGTAACAAATAAGCGTCCAATGTTTAAATACCGGCAAAACCCCATAAATTATTTTGCTTTTTTTTTCTTTTGCTTTTGTTTCTAATACAAAGAGACCAGTTTTATGTTTGAAACATAATGTACTTATGTATAACAACGTGGGTAAAATTTGTGACGTGTCTTTTGATCGTATATAGAAAGTGAAACCTGCCGCTGTTTGCTTTATAAATTTATTTTTTGTGTATACACATACATACACACATGTATACATACATATGCATATAGAAATGTTACGCAAATCTACTTTCCTTTAAAATTTATTACTTTTTTAAAGAGACTTGTATGATTTTAACAAGAACAAACATTTATTTGCCTAAAATTCTTGGTGTTAAGAATATATTTCACAATTGAATGTTAAACTTTGTTTTCAAATTCAGATTTTATACTTTTCTTGGGAACTTAATTTCACCGTGAAAAAAGATACATTTCAATGATCCTTACCGAAATGCATTTTGTACTCCTAGGTTTGCAGTGCCACCTCTATTATTAATATCAGTTTTCACATTTAACAATTTGCCTATAGCTTACGCGTGTCACAAAGATTTGCAGATTAGAAGTATGTAAGCCGTCTTCGAAGGAGCATACATATATTGTTATCTTATAACATGTACATATTTACGTAATTTTATGATTAAAACTTTTCCTCCATAGATACGAGTATATCATTTTCTAAAAAACCACGTCCAACTTGCTAAAAAAATTTCTTCGAATATCCCTGTTTGGCCTATCGTGTAGAAAAACTTGAAGATACTGTCATTACACTGCCAATATCTTGTGTTAAAGGTCATGTACAGAAAAATAATTGGAGGCACGGCTTAAATTTACAACACATTGTCAAAATTCAAAGACGACAAAACAAAATTCTTCGAACGATTACTGCAGTTTTACGTACTGCATTTGTGTTCCACTGGCAAAAGACGAATTTTCAAAGTACGTGACAAGGTTCTACATCAGTAAACTGGAACTTCACCCAAATCCTCTTGCACGCAATATACTTAATTTTGGCGGCCAAGCTCGGTTGAGAAGAAGTGATACCTTTGCAATATCAGAGCGTTAGATGAGTGATTTTAGCGATCTAATTCGTGCAAAAGAAAACGTTTTGTTTGCCTAGACTTAGTTTTAATTTTTTTTTAGTATTAAGATTTGAATATCTATTGTTAGATCACATTGTGAAGATTCAATAAATAAATAAAAGCTAAAAAAAATCTTGTGTTACAATAGATACCTAAATGGGCAATACAGTAGAATTTTATCTGATAAGTAGCTCGTAAAAAACACGAATATTTCCCCATAATAAATTTGTCACTTGTCACGTTCACATCTGCCAAATATGAACTATCACGACAAATTTTACGAAAACGGCGGTAAAACACCTTCTGCCCGGTGGACAACCAGTATGAATTATTATGTATGTTTTACAATAATAAAGAATATCATCAAATGAACTCGCGAAATAATTAAATAAATAACAATTGTAAGAGGATGTATAGGTATCTCTGTGCAAAAAATTTAAAAATTGCATGAAATAAGAAATTAACCGTTCAAATGCCTGTGTAAATACTAATTTGTCAGTTATAGAATCACAGAAACAGATGTTATTTGTCTTATGTTCGATTTAGAATTGTTGCGTTTTTTGATCAGATATAAGTTGTGTTCGACGTCGTTACCGCGGGAATCTGCGGGCTCCCAATTTGCACGAAAAGTGTTTCTTGTATTGAAAATTGGGTAAATGAGAAAGCTACTGAGAGAGTAATTTGTGTTTCTCATTTTACCAGACTTTGTTTCCGTGCTAAATGGTAAAATTGTTAAACCATTTTATCAGCTGTTTCTTATGTTATACTAAGAGCAACGCGAAAAGTATACCAAAAATTACATCAAAACCACAATGAGATATAAATCTCACGAAAAATTTTGTTATCGACAACCAATTTAAAAAAATTCAATGCAAATTCGGTATAAGCTCATATTATGAAAACTGCTCGGCTATGCTAGAATCCAGAGTTAATTGGCAAATGAATTGTAATAAAACTCAATCAATATTTAATTTAATTAATGCACATTTTATATCACGAAATATCAATAATTTTCATAAGTCTGAAAAGAAAATATTGAGCAACAGTTCCAAAGAAGAGGAATGGATATTAAAACTACAATAAATACCCTACAACGAAACCAATTCCTACTAAAAAAGTCGGGCGATGGCTTCATATACATACATACATATCATCTAATATTCAAGTCCCCAATTGTTATGCTCTACCAGCAACGAAACATACGAAATGAAAAGTTTCACTCCGGAAACTGTAACGATTTAAAAAAGGAAAAATTAAAACGAGTGTTTTAAATAAGACAAGAAAGAAAGTAACAAGATGTGTTTCATTATTAAATACTACAAAAAGTGCGATCATAATAACTTTGCACCACTGGTACAGAATAACAAAATACACTTTAAAGAGATGAAAAAGGGCAGAAAGTGAAATCTTTTACGGTATGAATCTAATCCTCGTTTACAATACTCCTATTATTACAACTAAATCACAAAATACAATGTACATATAACTTACATAGGTATTAACTAACCGCTACAGGTCGTGCGCCAATGGATGACGTTGACAGTTTTTTCGTAACCCAAAACTATAATATACTTTAGAATACGAACCCCTATTACTTTTCATTCTCTTAAAACAATTTTTTAAGAGATTAAATATGTAATTTTTTATGCTGGTATTTTCACATTTGTTATATTTATTTTGCCAATGTAAGAAATAAAAATATCAGTGAACCATTCAGTTCATAGCGATAATCAAATTTACCTGATCCGCCACATCTTCCGTTTTTGAGATATATTCGTTTGGGATGTTCATTTCTATTTTTTTTTAAATTTCTCTTAGTTTTCCTAATGATGTTTGACTGGATTTATGTTTTACAGATTTGCGCTTAATGTGAATGAAGTTGAGCTCACAGTGTCTTTATTAATTGATCTTTAGTCAAATTTGTTTATTTCCTGTTACTTGAAACACTTTTTAGTTATAAAAAAAATAAAAAATATCTTCAACAAATTTATAAAAAGAAAACAGCAGAAAATCCACGTAAAACACGGAACACGGGAGAAAACAAGACATATAATGGCGAGTAAAAGTGAGTGGTGTCAAAAAAGTTTACACCGTAGTATGGTTACTTTTTGGGGAAGAATGCGCTTGTATAATTCAAGCCAGCTGTCAAAGATAATTTATTTTACTAACACCCAATTTTCACGATGATTTTTTCAAACGTCTTTAAGTTATGTCTTTCATGTTTGTAAGCAAATTTGATAGAAAAGAAAGAGGGGTAAACTAAAAGGCACGAACTCTGTTGTGCGTTTTTTTCCTAATTCCCTTTTGTTATCATTTGTAATATTATTATTTTTCATTTACCTTCGTTCGGCAAGATGACTACATCGATGCTAACAAAAAGATAAAAAGAGACAAACGATATGATTTTGCACCTACAATTGAAAAAAAGACATGTCTTAAAAAATCATGATGAAAATGTAACATGATTTTGATAGCAGCTTTAAAATAAAATAAAATAAAAAACAAACATGTCTTTAAAAGTCGTCGTGCAAATTTGGTGTAAGTGAAACTGATATTTCTATAAATAAGTACACCAAAGGAAAAACAATATGGAGCCCTTATGCCAAAAATTGTACAAAGTGTGTGTTTAAGATGCACACACATTAACAGTATTTGACTTTTGATTACTTTAAGCTGGATTCGCCCATGGTTTCGAAACAAAATTTTTGTTTTGAAAAATATTTTTTTTATATGTAGCTTGGCGTTTCTCTTATTAAGAGAGAGATGGAAAGAGAGCTAATTTTGTTCGGAATAATTTTAGCTTGAATTGTTTAATTTTATTTTGTGTTCTAAACCAATTGTACTGTGCTGCCAGCTACTTTAACTTTTGAAGCAAAATTGTACTATTTATATTTTGGAAACTTCATATGGCGATCAAATAGACGCAAAACAATGACCGTCTACTCTCATTGAAAAAGTGATTAGTGTGTGTTTGTATTTGTATGGTTTAGGTGCAAGTGGAAAGCATGTGTTTGCCAAACGATTTGCGTAGTTTGTTTGGCCCTTACCTCCTTGTGTGTGTGTGACATCGACTTGAACATGACATGAACCAAATGTCGGCAGAGCAAAATTCATAAGTTCATGTGCTTGTATAATTTAAATTGTTATGTGTTGTTGAGCTAGTGGTCTTCTTGTTTTGGTAAAAAGTATGGTTTTTATTTTTCAATATTTCGACACTCCATTGTGTGTCTTCTTCAGGAAGTGCTTGTATAATATTTAGTATGTCAGTTCGAGGAAGTACTGTGTATTTTTCGCGAGATTTTGCATAGTTTTTGATCGTCAGCCCAAAATATCAAACAGTAAATGGCAATGATAATCAACTTCATGGGGAACACCTATGCTCAGCCATATGCTGAAACGATTTGAAAACGCCAAATAGGTGTTCTGAGAAACGTATAACGCAAGAAATATGGTTTTGCGATTTGAAATCGCCAAATAGGTGTTCTGGAAAACGCATATCGCTTAAAATTGGCGACTTCAACTCGCATGTTTATTTGATTGAATTTGCTAAAACTGAACTTGCAAAAGGCAATAAAATTATTCAGAATTAAAATTTAACATGTTTTCTTTTTATTTCAATTAGAAGTTTAAAGAATTTTACACATTTTCATTAAGAAAACTAAATTGAAAAATTTTTCTATATGTTGTCAATTTTTTTTTTCGTTTTACCACATACATATAGACGTATGTAAAACACATGTTGTATTTTTTCGGAAAAAACTGTTAAACGCCAGTAAAACGCGCGTTCCTCAGAACACCTAAAAATCAATTAAGCGTTTTTCAAAACACATTGCGGTTTCGGAACACGCGTTCTCGGAACATGGCTGTATAAAAGAATAAAATGTTAAAAGTTTGGTTAGAAGAAGAAGTTTTATATATATTAAATGAAGTCAAGCAAGTGCCTTATATTTGGGATTAAAACTCGGTGCAATACCGAAACAAATTTAAGAAAATTTGGTTTTGGGAAAAGCTGACCATAAAACTTGCTCTCTTGCTTTGTAATATATGGCTTTACTTTTGCTAAATTTTCGTAAATTGATGAGGAGTTATCCTCAAAATGAGTCTTCACATTCAATTTCTAGTCTATGTTTCAATTCTTCGTCTTCTCTGAGAAGGAACTACCGGGAAGAATTTACATTTTTAAATTTTTTTTTTACTCCTGCTTGCCATTAATATGCTTATTGTATTTAAGGTATTTACTGCAATGGAATCTATAACGGTATCATCCATTTTATAAACGTTTATCTTTTTGAAACTTTCGTTTTTTGAGTTTTTTATACAAATATTAGATATAGTTTAGTTTTTTCACTGTAGTAATATTATGATGGGTCTAAGTGTCGTTCATTTCTTATTCATGAAACAAAACGCACAGGTTAGAAAAAAAATCACGTAAAAGCGATGTGTTTGAAAATAAATTGCTGAGTTAGCAGCAATTTTAAATTTCCAAGCTGGATTTCTCAATTTTAATGTGAACATTGTTACATTTTTTTACACTTATTCATTTTTTATCGATAACCAGCACACAATTTTTGACATTATAACATTTTGTTCAATATATCTGAACTCTTCGAACTTATTTAATTATTCTATTACAATATGTTCTTACTACTTTCCAATACTAGAAAAATGAAGAAAAAATGAAGTGTCATACAACCTTTATAAATATGTACACGCAACTTGTTACAAGTTACTTGCACGTGTAAACTCAGTGTTAGTCAGTTATATGCACTTGGGAGTCCGTGAAATTGTGTAGAAACGTCCACATTACAAAAAAATACATCACTTTTTGTGTACATCCAAAGAAGGAAGTATTGTGTAGAAGCGTTCCCTTGATTTATCTGAAATCCGCCATTGTTAATAGTGATTTGCTAGTAAAAGGTGTAGAGATTCAACGGTATCCGTGATATAAAGAGTATTAGTTAAAGAGTTATTAAAAGCTGTAAATTAAAATTTTCGGGAGTATTTAAATCATACAATTTTCATCATTTCGAGGTAAAGTATTATAAGCATATTTCTATGATAAACTTGGGCGTGCATTTTGCTTGAGAATTACGCAAAGGTCTGAAAAATTTCCGCCATCTTGTTTTCTATAGATACATAAAAATAGGTCTAAACTATCGATCTAAAAATTGCGTTTTAAAAAAAAATTGAACTTTTCACACAAACATCTTAGATCTAAAGATACTACACAAAAAATGCCACGCTATCGTGAATGGGAATTGGCATGTAAAGTTTATGTTGGAAACTTGGGATCATCAGCGTCAAAATATGAAATAGAGAATGCCTTCAGTAAATACGGGCCACTGCGTAATGTATGGGTCGCACGTAATCCGCCAGGTTTTGCTTTTGTTGAATTTGAAGACAGACGTGATGCCGAAGATGCAACCAGAGGATTAGATGGAACGTAAGTTCAATTAAAATGTTATATATATACTTGAAGTTTCCTTTAGAGAATAAAACTTTCCGTTCATAGGCGTTGTTGTGGCACACGCATCCGCGTTGAAATGTCATCCGGTCGCTCCCGTCGAGACAATAGACGCCGTGGTGGTACTAGCAGTGGTGGACGTGGAGGAGGCGGCGAAAGTAGCAGTGGTGGTCGTGGCGGTGGCGGTCGTTACAGGTATGTTTTGCAACATTTCGCTATTTAAAAATTTTTAATTTCTATTGAATAATTTATGTGATATTTTTTTTATAAATGTAAATAATATAAAAAGTAATATCTAATTACTTTAATCATTTATGAGTTAATATTTAATCACACATTGAAAACTATAGTATATAAAAATTTGGCAGTCAAGGCCGAAAGCTTCCGTGTTGAGAATAATTTTTTTTTGTCGCTCAAATAGCAAGCACATTCCAAAGTAATATGTGTGCTATAAATATTTTTCTTAACCTTGAAAAATCTAAACGATTGCTAAAGTGCTATAACTTGTCAAATAAAAAAAAGAATTTTAATTCAAATTAAAGCATGCCATCATTAATTTTTAAGTGTTTCCGTTTACATTCTATCATATTTATTTTTATTAAACACCTTGCCACCACACATTGTCATTTTTTCATAGTATTTTGTTTTGCTAATAATGTCGTACTTTGTTTATACCTTTGATTATGTGTCTTAAAAATTAAACAGAACAAACAAGTCCTTGTTAAATTTATTATGTACACTTTGCAATTATTTAAAAAAATGTTCTCTATTGGATAATTACTTTAAATGTGGTAAACGCTCCTCATTTTTGCAGGATAAAGCCAACTTTTGCTTCTACTACTACCTCTACTCGTACTTCAAGTACTTCTACTACCAACTCCTCTTCCTACTACTACTTCTACAACAAACCAATCAACAACTTCAACAACAACGACTACAACTTCTACTACTGCTACAACAATATTATAAACAGTTTCATCAGAACAATTACTCCCCTCATCAAAATTACTAATACTTTCAACAATACCAACACTAAACAATATACACAGAACAGCAACAACTACACGACACTAGAGAATTTTCAAATCGTGATGAGCAATAAAATTGCATACCCTTTAATTTTACTGTCAAGTAAAATTGTTTTTAAGAACGTCTTTGTAATTTTTGTTTTAAATTTTTATTTAAGAATGCCTTGTAATCAACACAAGTCAACACTGACATTTTTACGAAAACTTTATACGATTGACGCAAATGTAGTTGTTGTTGTCGTCGTTTGTAAACAATATCATCAAAATCTCAACTTTCACCAAAACCAATACCACCACCACTGCCAACACAACCAAAAACATCTCTACAATTGTAGTAGATTCCCGCAACGTAATTGTTGTAACTCTTCCAAAACTTCAACTTCAACGTTGACAATTTTGCTCTCTCCTTCATCAGCAACTTCAACTTCAAATGCTTCTACTTCAGTCGCCATTATAAGCACCACCAAAACTTCTACCAAAAACATCAAAACAATCACCAAAACAACTACCTCCGCTACTACTACCACCACTATCAATATTAAATCGTCCCCTTTTAACAGTAGTATAAAATTTATTAACAACACCACCACAACTATCACATTCACCACCACCACCACCACTTCTACAGTCAGATTCTTGCTCAAACGACTAGATCTTCTACGAGTACTTCAATTGCTGCTGCAATTCAACGCAGTTTATTATTGGTCGTCTACTGCTGCCTGTTTTGGGTTTTTGGCTTGTTTATCATTACTGAACAACATTTCAACAACTCAATTAGCAGCCGTCTTCTTCCAACAACAACTACAACAACACCAATCACCATTAATAAATAGCCTTATATATCATCATTTTCACCAATATTTTAAGAAAAAAGCAACAAGTCTTGAAATCCAATCAAGTTACTTCAACAACGGATAATCTATCATCATTTGACTTTAGTAAAGACTAAAAATAACAATGACTACCCAGAACTACATGGTTTACAACATGTCCTTGGAATTTCAATAATGACAAAACCTATTTTTCAACATACTAGGGAGGGCTGTGTCATAGCCATTAATAATTTAATTTACATATAAACTTTTTATATCAGTTAAAATCTTAACAACATGGTCAGCCAGTCCGTCAAAAATATTTATGATAATCATAATACAGTTGTTCCTAATAGTTGCAAAATTATGATATGGGTGACCAGGACTAGCCTTACGTTGGGGCTTGTTTCGCTAAATGTGTTGTTAGAGCTTATGAATGTTATGCGAGTGAGACGCAACTTTACTGAGGCTTCATCACACGTTAGAAATCCTTTCAACGGTTATCTTCAAGTAATCATCGTTACTACAATGAATCTCATCCGCAAATCGACGCATGTGCCGTTATGATATTTAATGAAGGGTATAGTATACTTAAAATACATGTCTGAAGAATAGTTTCCTTTAGTAAATTGGCCGGTTCAAGAGAGTTCAATACGGATTAGATTTCTATAGATAACGTAAACTTTTTTTTTTATTTTACTGAGAAAATCAATTTGTGTTGTATTCTAAGAACAGGCTAAATATTTTCAATATACTATTGTATAAAACTTCTACTCTAACCTTTTATGAGTGTTTTAAGAAATGTGTATTCTCTAAAGAAAAGTTTAAAAAAAGTTTTTCTACTGTAATGAAAACAATTTCGATGTAAATGACAATAATATTTTTTATTTTTATTTTATTTTTGTTCTTTTTAAACAAATCAAAAAAGTGTTACCAACCTGCAACAGAACATAAAATAACGTTCCGTAAAATGTTAAATTATCATCCTGCTTTATACTTCACATCGTTTTTGGGACACACCAATCAACAAAACACACAAGATCAGAAAAGCAAAAAATTAACATTAAACAACATTTTTAAATAATGTCATCATTATTTTGTCAACGAAATTTAAAAGTTCTCTACTTTATTTTATTTTAAACCACAACAATCATCATCTTCAAGTAGCAATTAATGTAGAAACCTTTTGAGTCATTTTCAAATATAAGGCCAGAGTTTTGTGCCAACCAACCTGCTCTAAAAATAATCCGCTTTCTGCAAATGGGGAACACAAAGGAGTTTGCGTTTTTCAGTTTTAATTCACGGTTGGCTCGGTTGTCTTCACCACTCTACTTACATCCTATGCCCCTAATTTCCTACAACAACATTTAGCAAACAAAACTGCAAAAAAAAAAAAAAAAAATTCATCAAAACCAACCAAGTCAAATCAATCAACACCCAACCCTACTGATTTCAATAATTTAATCAACAAGCCAATCAATCAGCAAACGTTACAACAAGCAAATTTAATTCTAGAATATTGTTTGCATATTTCAACATCATTTATTTTTAACGAATTTATCTTCTCACTGCCAAAAGAGTATAAAAAGAAAACGCAACCATTTAACGCTATAAAAATCTCAATCAACCAAATATCAACCAAGACAACTGGGTTGTTTTTTTGAAAAACCATGACAGTGGCATCGGTACCGGGTTTAACGGTTTGAAGTTTATTAGCTGTCACTTTTTTTTTTTATCAATATTCATATATTTTTTGTTTTAGTTGTTTGCCGTTTAATTTGCTATAAGCAAGTGGCTTATATTATTTTTTAACGCTTTTTAGTTTTTAACTATCTACAACTGATCAAACTTTCTAAAACTATTTATTCTTGCTTTTTTTTGCCTTAATGATTATTATTGCAGATCCCGTTCACCAAGACGCAGTTCACGATCCCGCTCTCGTAGCTTTTCACGTGATAGACGAAGCCGATCGGATTCACGTGATCGTCACTGAAATAATTGATGTTTCATTTGAAAATTTTCAAATGCAAGGTCTATGGAAAAATTAAATTTATTTATTATTTTCAAAGAAAAAAAAAACACCATTAAAAATTTGAGTTTGCCCGTTCCAAAAATGTATAAATGTAATTTCCTGATTATTTTCATTTAGAAAGTATTCAGTATTTTTTTTTTGCCTTTTTCCATAACTCTTCTCTTAATTTTAAGTTAAGTATGTACATTTTACCTTTTAAAATATTAAGTAAATTTTTTAAGAGCTCTACTTCATTAAACATGTTCTGTACTCAAATTATTTGTGTATGCAACACACAAAAAAAAAAAATTGGAATATTTACCAACTTTTGTTATAAGTAATATCATCATTATAATCAACACAATTCAATAGTAACTTCGCCAACAACAGCAAGGTAATTTTTCCTTTTTTTTTAATATATTTTTTTTAATAAAGTAGGACTTGAACATTAAATACTTTAATGATTTAAATAAAAAAAAAACCCACTGAAAAGCATAATTGTTTTATTTAAAAATGCTGTGGAATAATAATTTAATGTCATATGCACGTTACAAGAATTTATTAACGTGTTTGTTTTTCATTTCATGAAAGCAGGACGAAATAAAACAAAAAAAAAAAAATACACATTCAACAAATTGTACGCAATTCACTATATTAATATAATAATACAGTCGTAAAGCAGCTGTGGGGTCTAATCACCGCATACGATATCGAATTAACTATCGTATCGAATAACATTTCGATACATTAAATTATGGCAAACGATGCACATCGGATCGTAATTTAAACAAAATGTAATAGATTCAAGACCATACGTTTCCTAAAAGTACGAATACAAAAAATAAATCCTTTAACTTTTTTTTTATTATTGCAATACAATTTATTCGATATCGTATGCCATGATACCAAAATGAAAAATTTCGATAATTTTGCTCGATATCGTATGCGGTGATTTGGCCCCTGGACTGGAAAAAAGCTCGCGTCATCGTAATTATTTCTTAAGTGTGATCAGTCAGGCTTGTGTTTGCTGTTTGGCCTTCGACCGTCTCGCTCCCACGGTTAACTGTTTGCCTCAACTATTAGTTTACAGTTTTTTGAGCTATTTGTTAACCACAGAGTCATTTCTTATGTGGAGACATAAGTCGTTATAGTTAAGTCGCAGTGCCGCAGCAAATTACTGTTAATACCATCGTGAGCATAAGATCTTCGTTACTCCGAAAATGCTGTGCTTCCTATACTTTGCTAATTTATTTGCAACTGTGTAGTTAATTAATAAAACTAGATCGTCAAAGTAAAACGGTCAAGTTTTTGCCTAGCAGATGTCGGCAGAGTTACCTGTTATGAATCTTTTTTTATTTATTTAAAGAATAGCTATCTTAAGCGGCCCATACACGTTTCAATTCAATTGTGAATTGAGTCTTTCAACTGAATTGATTATTGCCCACATACTTCATAAACTGAATTGAAACATTTTCATTCAACTTTAATTTTTCTTCAACCAACTCGACAACTGACAAAGCCATACACGCTTTGATTTGGACAACAACCGACTCAGTTGCCAACTGAGTTAAAACGTGTATGGGGTGCTTTAAAAACAAGTTAAAATAACTTACGTTTATAAAGCAATGGCTACTTTGGCCTTCAGCTTGTATATTTAGTAAATAACTATGTGTGTACGTTTTTGTTATACATTGTCGCTAGTTTATGTAGTGAAGAGGAAATACCCTGAATATCGCTGAAGAGGCTCTGCTGACCCAGCATTTGGGGCAGAGTTCGGACGTATTGCGATCTACAAGAAGTTTATGTGTGATTAAGGTGTGATGTAGTCTAATCCGTAAGTATTTTTTGTGATCTACCGTATATTGGAGTGCTTTGGCGCTCCGGATAAGATAGTTTTTGTTTTCGTTAATTTCTTTGTACCAAATCGGTGTTGCTCGCCATATATCGCTCCGTTCCGACAATAATTTGTTAACATAACAAGTAAAGGTGTTGTTGTAAATATAAGGGGGATGTGAGGGAAAGTTTAGCTATCCGTTCGGCCATTTCGTTTCCTGGGGCCAAATCGCCGCACACGATATCGAGCAAAATTATCGAAATTTTTCATTTTGGTATCATGGCATACGGTATCGAATAAATTGTATTGCAATAATATAAAAAAGTTAAAGGATTTATTTTTTGTATTCGTACTTTTAGGAAACGTATGATCTTCAATCTATTACATTTTGTTTAAATTACGATCCGATATGCTTCGTTTGCCATAATCTAGATGAATCGTAATGTTATTCGATACGATAGTTAATTCGATATCGTATGCGGTGATTAGACCCCTAGTATGTAGCAGTGGCTTAGCACTCACATAATGACAATGTTTGGAAACGAGGCTACTAAAAATTTCTTATTTGAGAGGCATACAAGTTTTGGTTGTTTATATATATAATGGCTTTAGAGAAGAATGATTTTTTTCAATTTGAAGGTAAAAAATAGTTTGATGCAACCGTTACTGAAACTGGAAAAAATTGTCAGCTGCTTTTAAATTAGCTGTTGAGAAATCGCTATCTTAAAGGACTAGTAAAGTTCAATTGCCCGGTATTGGTGATAAAAATATATCAATTTCGAAAGCGAAAATTTCTTTCGAAATGTAGCCATGTGTTAGAATATAACTTAAGACAGTTCCTGTCATCTATTTTCCGTAGGGCTTGGGCGTATCCCAAAAAATAAAAATTTTTTTAGTAATTACGGACCAGCTTTATTAGATAAATTTTGTTAAATTTAATAATGCGTCTTAAAATTTCGTCTCTTCTAACACATTCAGAGAGGCACACCTTAATGTGAATTGAATAAAATTATCAAGTGAGCAATTTGTTGCGAATTACTATTTCAGTGGTGATTCGGGAGAACACCTGGAAAGGTCAGGATTTTTATTGAGATCCAGGACCTACAACAATTGGTATATCATCGTTCAAGTTCATATCATCACCAGGCGAGTATAGTTCTAAAGCAGAACGTTCTGGCAAACCTGGTATAGCTCGATCATTAGTGTCATCATCTTCATCATCATGACTATCAGAGTCATCGCTATCATCATTGCCTAAATATCAAAAAAACATTATTACTTAAAAATAATCCTTTCCGAAATTGTTTAACCATCTTCATCGTCAGTTTCTAGACCAGGCATAGTCAAAACTTTTCCTAATGGGTGCAAATCTGCAGCGGCATTTTTCATTGCATCTAGCTAAAAAACTTAATAATTAGCAAGGACATTACATTATTGCAAAAAAAATTTACCCAACTGTGATGTTCACGTTCATACTTAAGTACTTCCGCTTCTTCATTAGTGGAAGCACTATCAAACCATATTCGATTGGCTATTGGAGGCCGCAGCGATGGAAAAAATGGCAGCATAGACATGATGACTTGTAAACCTAAAAATATTTTATTTAACTCTCCTGTTTGTTTTTAAATTTTTTCCCAAAATGAAAATAAACCTTTAGAACAGAGATGCTAACCGTTGTCTAAGGTTGTAACCAACTCTGTTTAAGTTTGTGGATTATTTTTGGATCCTGTTTACTGTTTTGAAGAAATGCGTATTAATTGTCGGCGGTGAGTAACAGCGTTTTCTTTTGCTCTGCTTTTTTTAAGTCCCCAACGTTTATTTTTATTATAAATAAACTACTATAAGGTTTTTAACTTTAGTTTACAGTTTAAAAACAAATTTCATACCTATGTATGTATGATGAAAGGAAGGAAGAACTGACCCATGAACAAAAACAAGTAGCAAAACATTTAGTAGTTTAGCGCTTGAACTAGTAGGCGGCAGCGCACTACCGCCAGCTGACGGTTGACTTTGACTTCTTTAACTTCTATACTCGTCTAAATATCAAACAAACAATTTTTGTTTTAATTACAGAAAAGATGATCGAAATTACCTGCAATGATCGCTTGGGTAAAAAGGTATGTAACATTTAAGAAAAACTATAAATTTGATATTTTACTGAAAATGTTTTTCCGAAGGTACGAGTAAAATGTAATCCTGATGACACAATTGGCGATCTCAAGAAATTGATTGCTGCTCAAACTGGAACAAAATATGATAAAATTGTTTTAAAGAAATGGTATACTATTTATAAGGATAATATAAAACTATCTGATTGTGAGTACATATATGCATATATTCGTATATACTTGTTTTTTATATTGTTTCTGTTGACAGATGAGATTCACGATGGTATGAACTTGGAATTATATTACCAATAAAACTGCAAAATAAAGTTACAAATTATTTATAATACCGGATTTTTATACGTCATATAATAGAAATTAAATAATTGATGAGAAAACTAAGTGTTGTATTTAACTTTAATTTCCATGCACCAATCCTCTCGTTTCTACGTAAGAAGTTAAAAAGTGCCAACAGCTTGTTTCTTATGCTTAACTGTTTATATGTCGGCATTTCCTAATCATCAGTAGGAGAGAGAAATGCTCGAAAGATATGTTCAAACATTTAGCTTTATATCTTAATATTTTAAATAATGAATTATTGAGAACTTGTAAAGAAAAATGTTCTACTAATGGCTTAAAAAGCCACAAAAAGCAAGCATTTCCTTTTGCACACTCTTAGCTGATGAAGTTAATAAACTCAATTTTTTCAAGTGCATCCACTTGAAAAATTTTAGGATGCTCTGATGTTACATTTTTGCTTCTCATATAGGACTGCCTAAAAAATCAAAACAACCATATTTGAGACCAGTATATTTAAATTTATAAATCCTTTTTGTTAAAAATGTATTTCTTTTTGTAAAAACTTTTTCTTTTATCAATTAGCATTTTGTTAAACTTTTCCAAGCGCAAAAAGTATAGTTACCCGGCGCTTTTATTATGTACATATGTATGTATTTTTTGTAAATTAATTTATAAAATACAATTGAAGTAAACTATTTCATGTTCCAAAATCGTAAAGATGCAAATATAGTATTAAGTACCTTGGTAAACGAGTTCTAAATCTGATATAAACTTTCTCGCGATTTCCACCATGCAAGTTTTATTGGCTGAACTGGTTTAACTTTTAGAGAACGGCGTGAGGTATTGCACCTCATCAGGTAAAATACCTCTGGGAGTTTGTAAAATGAAAACCATAAATTTTTGAAGATAAAAAATGGTTTAAAACAAAAAATTCAATGGACAGAACTAAAGCACTCCCTTGTGTAGGCGAAACCAAATATGTACATATATTACAAAATATTTTCTTGTAAAACCTACCAACAATTTCAACTGTTCGAAAAATTGTTAATGGTGAAGTTGACTCCAGTACTGAATGATGTATAATATATCCTTAATCATCAATTTGGCATTCGGTCTAAACACAGCTCCATAGACAAACACATATACCAAGGCAGCTTTATACAGGTAGTGACAGAATTAACAATAAATACAACACCAACAAACATCAACATGTATTTTGTTGGTAGAATTTTCGAATAGTTATCCAAATTTTGACAACTATTCGCTAAAAATAGCGAATAAAAAACTTAATTGTTTGAATTTTTGTTCTCTGCTTTTCGATACTTTCAAAAAGCAAATCGTAGCAACCAACGGTTGTTCATTTGTTTGAAAGGTGTAAAGAAATGTTAGAGACGTGTATAAATGACAAAGCTTGTTTTTTGTGTTTTGACAGGTATTATTAGAGCATTTTTCTTTTTAAATTCTCAGCAATTTATTTAGATTGTTGGGATATAAAGTTAAATGTTTGAGAATATCTTTCAAAAATTTCCAAAGTCTACTGATGATTAGGGTAGTTCCTATGAAATGTCGACATATAGATAGCTGGGAAACATAGAAAACAAGCTATTTATAATTTTTTATTGGTAGAAATTTTTTATTAATGAAATAAAAGCTTTTTTTTGCAACAAGATTAAACGCAAAATAAAACTTGTTGTCTAGCATTGGCTGGACTTAGTTAATTTTTTGTATTTAGTATTAAGATTTGAATACTTATTGTTAGTTCACATTGTGAAGATTCAATAAATAAATAAAAGCTAAAAAAAAAAATTTTGCAATAAAAACAGGTGTTTGGTTTTTCTTGTTTTTTATTTAAATTTATTTATTTATAATTAAATCTGACGAGCAACTCGATTGCTGCTCAAGCTGGTGAAGAATTATGATTGATTTTAAAACTAAAATTATATGCCCCGGCTCTTTGTCGCATTCCAACATATAAAAAAACATATAAAGTAATTTTGAAACTCAACAACACCAAGCCTAGTAATGTTTTAATAAAACGTAGCATTATATAATAAAACATTTGCAATAATAAATGTGTACTTATAAGCAGCCAACTCGTATAAAAAAATCCGCACAGATGAGTGTACGCTAATGAGAGGTTTCACTGTATTTATGGAAGAAAAAATTAATTAATGAAAATAATATTCGTTTCTCCACATTGAAGAAAAATATTACCAATTGCTCACGCCGTTTACAAAAGGCTCACTTCTCATAATGGGTGATTTTATAAGAACTATTGGAAATTTAAAAAAAAAAACACATAAAATTCAGAAAAATGCATGAAATATTTATTTGGATCGATAGTTGGGTCGATATAATTTAATGTTTGAAGATTATTTCATGCAAATGTTGGCCGCGGCTGCGCTTCAAATGGTCCATCCGCTTAGTCCAATTTTGGCATACTCTTTCCAACATTTCGGCCGGTATCTCACGAATAATGTAGGCAGTGCCAGAGCGTCAATCGAAGCCGGCTTGTCGCTATAGACATTAGCCTTAACATAGCCCCACAAAAAATAGTCTAGAGGCGTTAAATCGCACGATCTGGGCGGCCAATTGACTGGTCCCAAGCGTGAAATAAACTGTTCACCGAACTCGCCTCTCAATTGGTCCATTGTTTCGCGTGCTGTGTGGCATGTGGCACCGTCTTGTTGAAACCACATGTCATGCAAGTCAAGCTCTTCCATTTTGGGCAAAAAAAAAATTGTTATCATCGCACGGTAGCGCTCACCATTCACAGTAACGTTGTGATTCGCATCATCTTTGAAGAAATACGGCCCAATGATGCCGCCAGCCCATAATCCGCACCAAACGGTTGTTTTCTGTGGATGCATTGGTAGCTCTTGCAATGCTTCTGGCTGCTCTTCACTCCAAATACGGCAGTTTTGCTTGTTCAGGTATCCATTCAACCAGAAATGAGCCTCGTCGCTGAACACAATTCTTCGATAAAAGAGTGGATCTTCATCTAACTTTTCAAGAGCTCATTCAGCAAAAATTTGGCGTTGTGGTAGGTCGTTTGGCTTCAATTTTTGCACCAGCTGTATCTTATAAGGCTTCACACCCAAATCCTTCCGCAAAATTTTTCACGTAGTGGAGTAACAGAGGCCCAATTGCTGCGAACGGCGCCGAATCGATAATTCACGGTCATCACCAACACTGGCCGATACGGCTGCGATATTTTCTTCAGTTCGCACTCTACGTAAGCGTGTTGGTGGTTTAATGTCCAACAATGTAAATTTGGTGCGAAATTTTTTTACAATAGCCCGAATAGAAGCCTCAGTAGGTCGATTAAACTGACCATAAAATGGAAGAAGCGCGCGATGAACTTTCTTAACAGAGCACGCATTTTGGTAATAAAATTCAATAATTTGCAAGCGTTGTTCGTTTGTAAGACGATTCATGATTAAATTATAGACCAAACTGAAGATGTTTGACAGTGACACAAGATACAAAACGTGCGTGAGCTGTCAAAACTAGTGTTGCCAAAAAGATAATAGCAAAAAAATCACTCGTTATAACAGTGACCGCACATGATTCTACCAATGCAACTAAAGGTGATGATTGCAATGAGTAGTACTACAACAATCGTTTTTTCTCGAGAAGGAAAAAGAATACATATCAATAAGTTGAGACTCCATTAAAACATCATTATATTATATCTTAAAACTTTACTTAAAAAAAAAAACTTTAACTCATATTATTGAATTATAAAGCTAATGTAAAAAGTAAATTAAATAAATACCGCTTATTGCACCATTTACCAAAAAGTTATGTAGTCTTTTATTTATTTTTGTCACCCTAAAACTCGTTAAAATACCAATTTTGTTTAAAATTACTAAAAACGGCAGCTCTGATTATGACAACTCTTAGCACAGAATCTTTTTTCTCCATTGTTACTTATATAAACTTTTGTTTATAACAAACAGAGCTTTAAGCTTTTCAGAACTTCAAATACTTAAGCAAAAGTCTTTGCTTACAAACTGAGCTTATAACAAAATATTTATATAAGGGACAGCATTCTACAGGTTATAAAGCTTTCCTTTCGGGACTTTTTACTGTTGCTTTTCATTGCCAAATAAGCATTTAAGTATACATTTATATGTTCAGACTATACACATACTCATACATAAATATATACGTATGCATGTGCGAAAACAAATTTCTTACAATACACACATACACGAAGTTGTTATCAAAAAAATGAAATGAAATTTTTGTATCCTTGCGAAACATTTGAACATTTCACATCACAAACACAGTTATGTGTTTGTATTCTATATTAACAGGATACATCTGGAAAACACTTTCAGTCTTTGGAGATTCTTTGAACATTTAACAACGTTTTGAGAAATTAGAAATATATTAATAATATTGAAAACCTCATTTGAAACAGGAGTGCATAGTAATAAAACAGAAATGTACATACATACATATGTACATACATATATATACATACATATGTATCTACATAGATGCAGACAGTGAAAGAATTTAAAAAAGCAACAGTTGGATTCGATTTATAGGAATGAGAAATAATAAAAACGAAAAAAAAAAATTTATTGAAAATAAATTAATGATATAATTTAAAATTAATTAAAATTATTAGACGAAAAATCTAAAAGTGAGAAAAAAATTTAAGAGTTGTAAAATAAATTAAGAATAAATTGTGAATAAAAAGTGTAATTAAAACTAAAGCTGAAATTCAATATAAAAATTATTATAAAAAGATGAATTGATTGTTTTAAAAATTAAATAATAAATCATTTTGAAAATTTAACATTGTAAAAGGAGTTATAACAATAAAAGCAGTTATGAAAATAAATGTTTTAAAGTAAAGTTAAATTGTTTAAAAGTTATATAATATTCAATTGCATTGTTGTTTAAGCAGACAAAACGAAATTAAATTTCATAATTAAAGTGATTTTTTAAAATTTAATTACACTGGATTGGATATTGTTTTAAGAGATTAAAAATATATTTATTGAAATAATGGTAAGTTATAGTGTGAGAAATGGCAGCTTCTAGTGGTTAAAGTTATTTTTTTTTATTGATTAAGAGGCTGGAACTCAAAAACCCCAATAGTGTTACGACTCCAAAAGTTCTCGAATAGTCAAGACATTTGCATTTTAAAAAGGCTTAATTGTTTTGCTTAAAAAAAAAAATATTAAATTAATAATATTAAAAGTAGCTCATGCTAAATTCAAATGAATATTTATTGATACCAATTTAATCTCAGAATAACCATAAACAAACTACTGTTGATAGCAGTGTTGTCAACTATTTAGAGACAAAACACGCTGTGAAATTACTCAAAAGGCGCTAGAAAGCGCTAAGTTATACATATTCCTAAGAAAAGCAAAATAAATTTTTTAAATTAAACATTTTTTGGTTTGTACATATCGCTCCTTTATTGCAACACAGTCATAACTAAACAACGCTTGTTTCGAGAAAAACGCATTTCAAGTTTTTAGTTTCCTTACAAGTCTTAGAAAATTTCTTTAGAAAATATCTCTTAAAGTAAACAGTTTAAAAATAATTTGAATAAATTTTTGGCACAATATAAAAGGTAGTTGCAATAAAGGAGCAATATGTACATCGGGTTTAAGTTCAAGTTTTTCCTTTCTTAAGTTAAACTTGAGCTAAAACCCGATGTACATATGTACAAACCAAAAAATTTTTAATTTAAAAAATTATAAAGTTCAACAAAAATTTAACAAAGCAAAATAAATTGTTTATACAAGTTATTTTAAGATATACATATTATTTTGCACTTTGGTGAAAGATCATTTCCACTTAAATGCTTCTCGGCTTACTGGTTATTTTTATGGCCCGCGTGAAACCTTATATCGACAATACTACAGTTTTTAATTTAACTTTAATAACATAGCTAATAATAGAATTTTGTGGTCAAGTAAGAAACTTTGGCGCATATTCAGATATCATAATTAAAGTCGAAACTAATAAAACAGAAACTACAAAATAGTTCACAAATAGATAAGGATGTAATTTACAAATCATAACTAAGTTAAAAACTGTTTTCAGCTATTGAAAGCAATACAACACTGCTTTCAATAGAATTTTATAGACAAAAACACATCTTTAGTTTGTTTTCTTTTTTTTTCTGATTTTTTTCTTTGATGAAATGGACTCAATTTGCATAGGAAATGAAGTAAGTTTTGTGTTATTGTTAAAAAAAATATGTATTTATTGCTTTATGTATTGAGAGGGACACAAGTTGGTCACCAGATGAAAAAATCATGTTTAAAGAATTGGTGTCCAAATATGTAAACATCATTGATGACCAGAGGAACGACACAAAGATGATATACAAGAAAAAGAAAGCTTGGCACCACATCCACGAGCAAATGAAGTCAATAGGATATATAAGAGACACGAGCCGTTTGAAGCAGCCATAGAATAGGATGAAAGCGCAGTCTAAAACACTAAATCTATTATAAAAGAGGCTGTTTCTTTATCAAAACGGTATCTTTCGTAAAAGTCTTTGTCATCCATTTCAAATGGATTGATGCGAATTTTATATATTCTAACTTTTTTCGTCAATTTTTCATATGCCAATATTTGAGTGTCTCTTATAATGTTTTTCATTTTTTTTTCAATTTTCAAATATATAAGTAAACAATAAAATGAAATCAATCAGCTATTGTTTAAATGTATTTGTTAATCGACATTTAGTTACAGCTTCACCAATAATTTTTTTTTTTTGTCATCCATTTATTTATTGAATCTTCAAAATATTAACTAACAATAAGTATTCAAATCTTAATACTACATACAAAAGTTATTTAAGTCCAGCCACTGCTAGACAAAAGAGTTTCATTTCGCGCGAATAATATCGGTAGAATCACCTATTTAACGTTCTGATGGTGGCCAGGGAATCCCTTCTTCTCAACCGAGAGTGGCCGCCAAAATTAAGTATGTTGCGTGCAAGAGGATTTGGGTGAAGTTCCAGTTTACTGATATACCTTGTGGCATACTTAGAGAACTCATCAGTTACCAGCGGAACACACAGATCCTTGTGAATTCGTGAGTTTCTTACGTACCATGGAGCTGCAGTAATCGTACGAAGAATTTGGTTTTGTCATCTTTGAATTTTTTCAATGTTAGATGTTGAGGCGGTTCCCCATAATTGAACTCCATAGCACCATATAGGCTTTAAAACTGCGTTATATAACAAAAGTTTGCAGTCCAACTTCAATGTCGAATTTCTGCCCATAAGCCAATTTAGTTGCGCTGCTTTTAATTTCAACTGAGTGACTTTTGTATCAATGTGAGGCTTCCACGTTAGCCTACGGTCGAGGTAAATACCAAGGTATTTAACTTCATTATGCTGCGGAATAGGTGTATTGTTAATTTGGAGAGCCGAACATGTTTGCTTACGCAGTGTGAATGTAACGTGGGTACATTTTTGTTCATTAACTTTTATTTTCCAAAGTTTCAACCATTTCTCTAATATTGAAATATACTGCTGCAAGTTTCGTGAAGCTTCTTGATGGTTTACCAATAATTAAGTTAAAATTTTTCGTGCTGAAAGTAATCAATTAAAAATAACTTAAGTAGGTACTTCAAAAAGTTAACAAATAGATATCGTTTCTGAATATGCGCGCTTGTAACTAACAAACAGTCAAAAAACTCAATGACAATCTTAAAACTGAAATTATTTTTTTACATTTTTGAAGTTCAGGCACCCAAAAGAGCCGGATATATTTAGCGTTTTTTTTCAATTTATAAAGTAGTATGCCTATTATATCTTTATTTCGACCTTTTTTTTTCTTCTTACTCGTAATATTGTGCAATTGTTCGAGCTTAAGGTATTTTGGAAGTTTTTGATTTTTTGGTTTTTAATTATCTGGCAATATTTCGCTTTCCCTTGGATAGCTTCTTCAGGCCGAACAATATCAGCCAGTTTACCAAACTCGACAGCGTGCTTCCGTTCGCAATCTAAGCGAAAGAAAATTGATTTGGGTTTGTTTAACTTTTTCTATGCGAACGATGTGTCAAAACTCAATCAAAATACATAAGAATATGCGAACGAATAGTAGTGAGATAGACAAACCCAAATTGATTCGAATGTGAGTGACAGGCTTTCTTTCGCATTCATTTTCTTTCGAAATCGGTAAACTGGCTGTATTACTCAAGTTTAATGAGTTACGTATGTTCGATTTTCGCATTTGTTTTTCTGTTATATTGGTACGCATGTCTGTTATTTATGTTGGCAATATCAGTCATTTTGGATTGTCAGTGTGTTTTTGACAGATAAAAAAGTTAGCCATGTTTTGGTGTGCTCTTCGATTTTTTACTATTCGAAAATATGGATCAAAGAAACTGTATTAAATTTTGTGTAAAAAATTTAATTAAATGCACGAGGACATTTGAAATGTTGACTGTTTCGTTTGGCGAGTTTACAATGAGCAGAACAAAAGATCAATTGTGGCATAACCGTTTTGAGGAAGGCCGAGATGATGTCAATGACGATGCTCGTCCTGGTCGCCCGAGCAACAACCGATGAAATCACTGAAACAGTGAAGTAAATAATTTTGGATAATCGTCGAATCACTATCAGAGTGGTTGCTGGCGACGTTGGCATATCGTTCGGTTCATGACAAGCAATTTTTACGGATGTTTTAGGCATGAAACGTGCGGCAGCGAAGATTGTTCCGAAATTGCTAAATAAAAGAAAGTCGCATGGACATCACTCAGGAGCTGTTGAACATCGTCAACGACGATCCAGATTTCCTCAAAAATGTCATAACTGGTGATGAATCATAGGCATTATGACATTGAAATCAAAGCCCAATCATCCCAATGGAAGTGTCCAGAAGAGCCAAAACCGAAAAAAGCACGTCAACTTCGATCAAATTTGAAGGGTTTGCTCACTGTTTTCTTTGACAGCAATGACGTGGAGCATCATGAAGCTTTAAACACATATACAACAGCAGACAGCAAGCAGCAATCTGTCATATATAAATAAAATACATGTGTTTAAATGCACACGATTATTTTAACGACTTCACAGCAGCACGACATGACAACAGCATTTGCTGCTGCTGCCAACTTAGGCTCAGTTTTTGAGTTCGTATTTAAATGTTATTTAGCTTTAAGTTCCATTTAAATATGAAAATCAGTTTTTCACTACAAATTTGAATCAAACTTAAATGCCCAAACTTCTTCATTTAAGTTTTTCTCATAGTCCATATGGTTTTTGTGTGCTTGCATTTGTATTAGTGCAAAAAAGGTAAACAAAACACACATACGAGCTATTGCCTGCAGAAGATATTCGAAAATTAGTTGCTAATTTTGTACTAAACAACAGCACAGTATAATAATTTATTAAAAATAACTTAGCGTAAAATAAAATTGTTAAGTTTTTCTATGCCGTTAATAAATTTAATATTTTTCTTTAAGAATTTTTCTATTCTTCCACTTACAAACATCTGTTCTATGGAACACTTTCCATAATATTTGGAATTAAAGTAGAGCTGCCACATTTTCATCGCATTTAAACAAGAACAAAAATTTAATAGTGATAAACTGAACTAGCATTTAAATACAACTTAAATTTTAATGAAAATTAACTAATTTTGTATTTAAATACGCAGTCAAAAACTGGGCCTTAGACTAATTTCTATTTTCATAGGCAGCAAAAAGTAAATGTAGTGCTGCCACTATAAATATAAATTGCCAGCAATAAGAACTAAAATTAGTTTGAAATATTTAATAGAAATAAACATCACACAAATAAAATAAACCAATAAATTGATGGGTTTTTACAGTTTTACGTGATATTATTACGTTTTCAGTCAGCAATTTTAATTTTATTCCTGTAAAATATATATGTGGCACCTCTGAAATTTGCATTGTTTAAATACACATAGTGCTGCTGTTGTCTTTAAAATAATTATGTTGCTGACCAGACGCAGCATTTGAAGCTAAGTTCATTTGTACTCGTGAAGTTGTGAAGTCTGCTGTCGTCCAAGTGTTTAGAGCTTGAGTTCTTGTCGCAAGAATTCATACGGCTAATAACGGTGATACCAACCCATCATATAATATTAGAGTTAATAAGGAATACTACTTTGAAGTTATATGCCGTTTGCGCGAAGCAATTCGTCAGAAACGCATAGAATTATGATAACGCACCAGCTTACACATCGATGCTTTTGCATGAGTTTTTGGCCAAATACAAAATCGTTATCATGCCTCAACCACCGCGTTATTAACCGGACTTGGCCCTCGCTGACTTTTTCCTCTTCTCAAAACTGAAGATACCGAGGAAAAGAAATTGTTTTGTTACGACTGAGGTGATAAAAGCAAAAACGAAACAGAAGCTGTTGGCGATACCAAAAAGCGCATTTCAGAAGTGTTTCGAGAATTGGAAAATAGCCCTGTAGTGCAATTCACTAACTTTACACCCCAATTAGAAGTGTTAACTGTAACCACACATTTTGTTGTTTGCACTAACCCCAACGTTATTCACTAACTATATTTAGCCACCGTAGAGGGGTTTATTTTTCTTCACGTTCAGATTGTTATAACGTGGCAACTCTCCATTTCATTTTTATTAGCTATTGTACTGAATCTCTTTTTGTTTATTTGTTTTCTTCATCTTTTGTAACTTTGACCTTTTTATATACATACATACATATATATAAAAATCTTGAAAATAATATGTGAGCTCGAGATCCTTTCTATATAAAACAATAATTAAAAGTTTTTTTATTGAATATTTCGTTTTGCTTTAGAAAACTTCTTAACTTATTTGTTGATTAATTATAAAATCAAAAACATTTTTGTGATAGGAAATAAAATAACATGAAGAGCTTTAGCACATACATCCATACATAATTACATTTAACATAAAAATTATGTTATTGCCTATCAAAACATTTTTGATTTTATAATCGATCAACAAATACTTTCCTTAAGAAGTTTTCTAAAGGAAAACGAAATACATAATGAATAAAAATTTTTTTAATTATTGTTTTATACAAAAATATTATTTCCAAGATTTATTTTTGTTGTTTGCTAACTTTTATTGTTTTTTTTTATTAGACAAATAGTTTATTACATAAATTAAATGAAATGAATATGTAAACAATATCAACACTTTTTTTAAACCCACAAAAAATTGGGGTGTTAATTAACACCTATTTATGTGGTTAAATACAACAGCTGCCTCAAACAGCTGACTTTAAACCCCAGTATATGGTGTTTAAAGTACTTGTGAATAGGAAAAAGGTTAATTTTGTGGTTAATAATTTTAACCGAAATAATTGGGGCTTAAATAGCATAGTGAATCGAACTACTGGCATAAGTGCATTATATCTGAGGGGGATTACTTTGAAGGGACCAAGATAGTTATTGATGAATAAATAAATACTTTTTGAAAAAGTTTAAAATAACGGTTATTTTTTTTATCAGCCCTCGTACAATAATTGCTGTTGAGTTGGGTTTGAATTGCCAGTGCGAACAACTTTACTAGAGTGGTGAGAGATGGTGGATTTAAAGTAACGGTTAATTTTTGATCACACCTCGTACACCAAATGGAATACTATGATGTTTACAGCAAGTATATTTCGTTCTACGCCATTATTTTTACGAATTAATGAATTGATGGTAACAAGTGGCATTCCCTTTTTATTTTTGATTATTTTTTATTTTATTTTGATTTTGGCGGTTCTTGAAATTGAAAAAAAACTCGGAACGCGTTATTTGGATAACTATTTGGTTAAATGAATAATTAGTTTGATATCTAAGCGTGTTTTTTTAATTTTTAAACTTTAATTTTTAAATAAACATATTTTATTATTTTTTCATTACTACGTGTTCAATAAATATTTGTAAATCTAACTTTAAATGTGTTTTATATTTAACATATTGAAGTCGGTGGTATGCTCGTTTCAATGTATTTAACTTAGAAATATGGAACACACTTTACAATTACATAAAATCGTTGAAATACATACATACTACAGGACTATGTATATGTGTGTGTAGGTACGACAGCGATGAACAAGAGACCTCAATGATTGTCATGCGATGAACCAAATGTTCCATGTGGTTTTTAACTGCCTACCTCTTTCTTTTATCATGTACTTATTTATATCTTTTTGTTTTCTGTTTTAATTGAATACGTTACTGAACAATTTTGCGGATTTTTACTGACAGCTGAATATGATGTTAACAAAACGATACATATGTATATATATTTTATATGACACAACTTCTAATAGCATCCATTAAGAGGAAAAATGTGAATTTGTTTCGTTTTTTAGCTGCTATCGAAACAATAAAAAGGAAATAAAATGTTTTAAAATGTAACGTATTAATTTTATTATTCTGTAATGGCAGAAGCTTATAATATACGAGTACCATTACATTGAAACACGTAAAACATACATAAGCGTGTTCATGCTCCAAGTTACCCAACCAACCAAAACAATTTGAAAATATCTTGTAACCAGTGCCTCGTTTCTGTATTACTCGCATCGAGAAATTTCTCACAAGAAACAAAGGAATTGAGAGAAAAACTATGCGAACTGAAACAAAAAATGGAGTTTCTCACACAAATATTTCTGTATCTTTGAGAAGTGACAGCTCACGCACGTTTTGTATCTTGTGTCACTGTCAAACATCTTCAGTTTGGTCTATAATTTAATCATGAATCGTCTTACAAACGAACAACGCTTGCAAATTATTGAATTTTATTACCAAAATGCGTGCTCTGTTAAGAAAGTTCATCGCGCGCTTCTTTCATTTTATGGTCAGTTTAATCGACCTACTGAGGCTTCTATTCGGGCTATTGTAAAAAAACTACGCACCAAATTTACATTGTTGGACATTAAACCACCAACACGCTTACGTAGAGTGCGAACTGAAGAAAATATCGCAGCCGTATCGGCCAGTGTTGGTGATGACCGATACGAGTTATCGATTCGGCGCCGTTCGCAGCAATTGGGCCTCTGTTACTCCACTACGTGGAAAATTTTGCGAAAGGATTTGGGTGTGAAGCCTTATAAGATACAGCTGGTGCAAGAATTGAAGCCAAACGACCTACCACAACGCCAAATTTTTGGTGAATGGGCTCTTGAAAAGTTAGATGAAGATCCACTTTTTTATCGAAGAATTGTGTTCAGCGACGAGGCTCATTTCTGGTTGAATGGATACGTGAACAAGCAAAACTGCCGTATTTGGAGTGAAGAGCAGCCAGAAGCATTGCAAGAGCTACCAATGCATCCATTGGTAGCTCCGCACCAACAACCGTTTGGTGCGGACTATGTGCTGGCGGCATCATTGGGCCGTATTTCTTCAAAGATGATGCGAATCACAACGTTACTGTGAATGGTGAGCGCTACCGTGCGATGATAACAAACTTTTTTTGCCCAAAATGGAAGAGCTTGACTTGCATGACATGTGGTTTCAACAAGGCGGTGCCACATGCCACACAGCACGCGAAACAATGGACCAATTGAGAGGCGAGTTCGGTGAACAGTTTATTTCACGCTTGGGACCAGTCAATTGGCCGCCCAGATCGTGCGACTTAACGCCTCTAGACTATTTTTTGTGGGGCTATGTTAAGGCTAATGTCTATAGCGACAAGGCCGCTTCGATTGATGAACTGGAAGCCAACATTGCCAACATTATTCGTGAGATACCGGCCGAATTGTTGGAAAGAGTATGCCAAAATTGAACTAAGCGGATGGACCATTTGAGGCGCAGCCGCGGCCAACATTTGCATGAAATAATCTTCAAACATTAAATTATATCGACCCAACTACCGATCCAAATAAATATTTCATGCATTTTTCTGAATTTTATGTGTTTTTTTTTTAATTTCCGATAGTTCTTATAAAATCACCCATTATATAAAAATTATGAATTATTATTTTTTGATTTTTCCTTTATTTCTTAATATTTATATACATACACACAGTATGGTAAATTAAAAATTTAATGGCAAAATCTTAATTTTAGCCTGTCTCGAATGCGAGAAGCTTCTCTCTTCGGTTCAGGAATTGAAAAAGGGTGAGTTGCATCCCTTAATATCTGCCTGTAAATGCGCAACATGCTTCGCCGGTCATATTGGTCAGCAACCATCACCACAAAACTAAACCTTATTGAAAGTTTTTATGAAATTTATTTATGATTTGAATGTGTTTTTATTTATGTACACATGTTATTGATTGACACAATTTAATTTTATTTATAACACTACTGAATTAAATTGTTTTATTTATTCACTGCTAAACAATTGTTTCTTAAATTTTCTTTTCGTTTGATAATTTTTTCCTATATGCTTCTTCTTATTTGTTTACTTTTTGCATATTGACAGCTGCTTAATGGAAATATTCCAATAAAGACGTAACTAGTGTTGCCTGTTTTCGATTTAATATACAGAAACGCTGTTTATCTCGATAGTCGAGAAACGGTGGAATTTTATGTTTCATAGTTTTCGGTGCGAGAAACTTCTCACAAATATTACAGAAACGAGGCACAGCTTACTAACATAAGCTTTATAGTGAAAGGCCAATGTAAGCGGACTGCGGCAGCGGGCGGCAACAAAAACAAAAACTTTGTTTTTTTATAAAAATATTCATACTAAAATTTCAGCATGTTGAATTTAATTTAATTTGGCAATGCCGTTAAAGGCGGCCGAGCGGCAATGTTGAATTCAATTTAACTTTTTCCTTTGCCGCTTCAATTGGTCAAACCAAAAAGTAAAGGAACAAAACATAGAGCAAATAGAAGAAAAAATAATAATTTTTCTTTATAGTGAAAGGTCAATGAAAGCGGCATGCGGCAGCGGGCGGCAACAATGTGATCCATCTACAAAAAATTATATTTTTTATAAAAATATTCGTACATAAATTTCAACATATTGAATTTAATTTAATTTAATTTAATTTAATTTAATTTGGCAATGCCGTTAAAGGCGGCCGAGCGGCAATGTTGAATTCAATTTAACTTTTTCCTTTGCCGCTTCAATTGGTCAAACCAAAAAGTAAAGGAACAAAACATAGAGCAAATAGAAGAAAAAATAATAATTTTTCTTTATAGTGAAAGGTCAATGAAAGCGGCATGCGGCAGCGGGCGGCAACAATGTGATCCATCTACAAAAAATTATATTTTTTATAAAAATATTCGTACATAAATTTCAACATATTGAATTTAATTTAATTTAATTTGGCAATGCCGTTAAAGGCGGCCGAGCGGCAATGTTGAATTCAGTTTAACTTTTTGTTTTGCCGCTTCAATTTGTCAAATCAAAAAGTAAAGGAAAAAAAATAGAAGGCAGAAATTAATTTTCCGTTTTGAAATTTCAACAATTGAATTTGTTTATTTATTTTGGCTTAAAAAAAAAATCAAAATGGTTTTTGTTTAATCTTTGAAGCACAAATTTTTCTTCAATTAGCCGCGTTCATTTGCCTACAACAAATAAACTCAAGCGGCAAATAGAACAGGTGGTTGCCGCTCGTTGCCGCAAGCCGCTTACATTGGCCTTTCGCTATTATTTTCGGGTTTAAAATTTTTAACAACTAAGTTTATTTATTTACTTTTGCGTAAAAAAAATAAAAATGTTTTTTGTTTAAATTCCGATACATAAATTTTTACTTCGATTAGTCGCGTTCATTTGCCTATATCAAACAAATTCAAGCGGCAAATAGAACGGTTGGTTGCCGCCCGTTGTCGTATGCCGCTTACATTGGCCTTTCACTATTAATCTTTGAAAAGTGTTGTGAATACTATTGTAAAAGGCTCGTTAAAAATTGTTTAATAACGAAAATTGAACCCTTGCAGTAATAATTTTCATTTAGCTATAAAATAAGATTACAGAAAAATTGTTTTTTAATCATGCTTATAATAAGCTTACGAGTACATTTGTACAATTTTTGTAAGTTTAAGACAGTAAACAAACGACTAGCGTCAGAGGTGTAATTTTTGCGCACGACGACGAGTTGGACGGCTTTTCAGCCACTCTATCACGAACAGCAACAATATTTTCTACAGACCGAGCTGTACGAGTACGAGACAGACACGGTTTGCTAAAACTTTTTGATTGTATGCATATTTGGACAATTAAATTGACCGAAAATATCACGAAGTGCACGATGAGCACTTTAATTTGTACGCCCATTTTCATAATAAGCCTGAATAACTTTACCGTATTGCTCGATTGTGCATCTTTTCATGATTCAAATTGAATTTCTCTGCTATTGAAATGCATAAAAAGATTTGACTTTTAGGTGTGTTTCACATGCAATATCAGCTCTTAAAATTTGATCACCAAAAATTATTGTAAAGGATGTTATGTTCTGAGGCATTTTCAAAGTTTGTAATAAATGAGCATATAAAAAATTGTAGAAAATATCTTATGATAACTTTGTTCTACAACTTCTTTGCATTTTGCTTGTGGAAAGGTTTGTTGGGTATTTGATTTCAGAAATTTTATATATAAACACTCATATAAACATACAAATACATATCTATGTATGCCTGGTGTAAATATTAAAAAAAAATTATACCACAATCAAAAGTACACAAACCACTTTATACACTTCTGAGTATCATCTTATATACAATATAAATTAATATAAAGCGCAATTTGACATAAGTTTAATTCCAATTATTTTAAATACATGTTCTTTTTATAAATTTAACTTTTATAATAATAGGTGTAGAAGTTTGCTTCTGCTTTTTTCCCCTGAAATTCGTGCCTTTATTATAAAAAACCGTTATAAAATTATGATTTATTACATATTTATGATTCAAAGTATACTTGTTGCGTTTGCTACCAGTCTTGATCAAGTAATGCCTCCAATTCTGCAGCTTTGAAAAATTTCTCCTCCATCGCTATGTGACATCACCGTTCTTGACGCATAAAAACGATCTCATCATAGGAGAATTCTCCAATAGTTCAGTTTACAAAACCACGAAATGTATTAAATGTTACGAAAGCTGTCCGTCTCAAAATGAAGTTTGCTTTAAGAAGCAATCCAGAATCATTCTATTGGACTCTGCCATTGAATTAGTTATAAAGGGTGTTTTTATAGAATAATCTTTGATCCTTTGAAATGGAATAAAACAAAGATGCATTTTTATCGCGCTTATACATATTAGCTTCACTTGTATGTTTGAGAGTTTCTATGTTTGTATCTCCTGCAGATCTTATCGTATGAGTGATTATTCATGGTGAGATATAAGAAATTTATTACTTATACGCACATACACGCTTTCTTATCACGTCAAACTAACAAGTAATAAATAAATATAGTTAAAAAAAAATTTTGCAAATGCATTTTAGTATTGTGAGACAGCCGACAAGCGTCAGGGAAGTGTAAAAAATTTGCATGAAATGTACTCAATTTTTTGAGTGCTTTGCGTACAAATTTTCTAGACGAGTTGCTTGTTTGTTTCCTGTAAACAGCTGGTTAATTAAAAAAAATAAGCTTAAAATAATAGTGAACGAAAAATGCTAATATTAAGCGTGGGGCGCTCTGTGCCACATTTTTTTTATATGCAGTACCCGACACTTTTTTCACAATAATACTGTTTTTTTTCTTAATTTTTAAAATCATCTTTATTCAATTAGGTTTGTTTTTTTTTGAGACGAATGTTTTTCCCGTGCGATGCTTCCACGTAAGGCACTTTCATTAAACCTCCGTCGAATACTTCTAGATGATACTCGATGGATACCATATGACTCTAATTCAACTTTTAGCTGTTTAGAGCTTTTAATTCTGTCAGTTTTAGTGGCACTTACGACTATTCTGTCATCTCTGGCTGAAAGTCGGGATTTAAAAGATCCTGGTACATTATTTGAGTTCCCAAATTTATTAAAATAGTTTATTGTATTATAAATTTTTACTCTAGAGCAAATAAGCAATTTAGAAAATTCATTCACCGTACACTCGTAGTCTCATTAACCTAATGATTGCCTTCCTTTCTTCTTCTGAGCAACTTGGTCTTTTTCCCATAGCTAGTGGCTAATATTCGGTATACAATTTTACGGATATCATTTAAAACATACCTTTCAACAAATTTTCGCAGCAAAACGTAATTAGATATTAGAATAACTTTATTTAAATAGCAAAACTGAAAATGTTTTAATTATGTGTCCACTTGAAAAACACGACTTTCACTAAATAATGGCTTATTTTTAAGAAAATCAGACAAAAAATTAATGTAAAGAAAGAGCCAAGTGCAAAACGTATCAAACTTATCTTTGTAGTGGAAAAGTTCCGTTGAAACATATAAAACATCGAAAGAATGAAAGATCACATTAATGTTTTAATTGCATGTCCACCACTGAATATATTTATCTAAATTGCATTTTATTTAAATCGGACTTTCAATTTCATATTTATTTATATAATGTTAAACTTAAGAAGGACAAACTTTTAAGTTATTGCTTGAGACAAGAAACATAAATATGAGCATCTGTAGTTAAGAATTTTGATCCATAAATAATGCTACAGAAATATTATAATACCTTATAATACTTAATCGCAAGTGTTGAAGGTTATGGCAATCTTAATTCATTGAAATTTAAAGAACAAAATAATTTGAGAAAAAACAACACATGTAGTTAAAGGTAACACTGACATATACTCGTACATATCTATGAGTAATCAACGATAAATTGTTGCAAACTAAAATTAAAGTTGCAAAAAACTATTAACAAATGTTTTTTGTTTTTACTTGTTGTGGAGTGTTTAAAATTTGAAAAATTTCTTAAAACTTTCTTTTCCAACTAGATTTTTTCAGCAACTTTTCTAAATAATTTGTTTCGGACAAAAGCAATAACAACTTAAAGAGATGTATGTATTAAAACTTTGATAAGTTTTTTTTTTCACAATTATATTGTAGTTAAACATTGCAAAACAGAATTAAATAAAAATCGAAATCCTGAGACGAAATTTGAAGGGAATGTTCTTGTAGCAACACTCATGCCGTACTCGTAAGTTAAAGTAGCATAGAGAAAAGTAAAAATATGTTTTATTTAAACAAAAGTTAAACTAGGATTTGCTTAGAGTATAAATAAGTGATAAGTCTAGAAAATTTGTAAGAAATACACTGAAAATATTATTTGCGATATACGGTCACAAATGTTGGAAAAAAGTATAGAAATTTGGAGCTTCAGATTAGACTATGACAGAAGTCATGTTTAAATTATAATACCACAACATAATCTTATGAACTAAACTAAAGTTCATGCCAATGTTAAAAATTCACCTTAGCTTTATTCCATTTCTAAGTTCTACATCTCTATGAAAAACACCCTATACTTGCCAGATATGCAGGACATATGGTCATAATCGCATTTAAACATCAATGGCATATAATTTTCAATCCAATGAAAAATAAATAAATAAAAATTATATTCTTACTTATGCCATTAATAAATTTTTAATGACTTTAGAAATAAATTTTTTATCTAATTTAATCAATTTTATTCACTATATTAGCTTCTCATATGTGATTCTATAATAGATGAATATAGACAGAGAATAATGAATTAAATAAACAATTTTTTAAAAAATTTTTATAAAAAAGACCTCAAGCTTGACGATCATTATATCTTAATAGACAGAGAATACTTTAATAGCAGCAGTTCATGATACGTCATGACCCGAGTTCAAATCCGAATGGCTGCTGATGAGTAGTGTAGCGACTACGAAACAGCTAGTTGTGTCTCCCAGCTTAAAGATTTGATTATTATTTTTCTTGTCATCTTCAATCAAAAATTTGTATTGTAAAAAAACCTTCGTAAGAAAAACTTAAGAAAGGAAAAACTTGAACTAAAGCCCGATGTACAAATGTACAAAAACTAAAAATCTAATATTTCTTTTTAAATTCTCAATAATTTATTTCGATTGTTGGGATATAAAGTTGAATGTTTGAGAAAAACTTTTAAATTTTCCAAAGTCTACTGATGTTTAGGGTAGCTCCTATGAAATGTAGACAGCTGGGAAACATAAAAATTTTATTTTATTATTTAATTGTATTTTATGCAAACAAAAATAATCTTTAAATATCTATGGCAGTGGGGTTTGTTTACCTATTGCTGAGTGATATTATTTTCAAGGAACTTTTTTAAAGGTGGCTAAAAAAGCGTAATACCAAATGTATCAATATGTTTCCTCCTTTTTCACATAAGTTTTCATCGTTTAATCTTGTTTGATTTTTGCAAACATTTGTTTTTGATTGCGATTAAAATTCACTTTCAAAACAATTTTTCATTTATTTTAATTCTTTGTTGACACTGACTGATTGGTAAGTTTTTAGCTATAAAAAGTCTTTTTTCTCTATAATACTAAAATAAATGTTGTTGTATAAAACAATATCTATATCAGATGAAGTTAGAGTTTTTCGTTTCGTACAACAAATAAAACACCGAAAAAAATTATGCTTATTCTCTTTTATTACGCTCTCTAGTTATTTCGGGGCTCTTTAAAGATACAAATAATTTTGAACATCTTTAAAGAGCCCCGAATTAACTAGAGAGCGTAATAAAAGAGATTGAGTGTAATTAATATATATATATATATATATATATATATATATATATATATATATATATATATATATATATATATATATATATATATATATATATATATATATATATATATATATATATATATATATATATATATATATATATATATATATATATATATATATATATATATATATATATATATATATATATATATATATATATATATATATATATATATATATATATATATATATATATATATATATATATATATATATATATATATATATAATTGTTGTCACTCTATCTTTAATACTGAAACAATTTTTTTCGGACCACTTTAATGACCACTCCAGTGTTTTTTTGATGGGGAAACGCTGAATGACGCCTTTTGGAATATGGGGGAATATAACTAACTACATCCGTTTTATATTGCCGTGTCAACCACTTGCTTTTTTTCTACGTGTGTTATCGTTTATTCTTTTGCTCTTTTTTCAATTTCTCATATGATAGCTTAACGATTTCAGTCCAACCTTCAATTTTAACAGACAGTATATCCATTCTACTCAAAAATACGAGAATATTCATTTTTTATATAGATAATGTTCTCATTTTTCATCAGTACAAATTAGTTTATTTTATTTAAATTAAACAACTTTTATCCTCTACCATTGTCAACCTTTTTCTTCTTCTAAAAGATGCAAGATTGATGAACAAGCTGATTGGTCTGGCAGTTATGAACAGTTTTATTTCAACATTGAGGAAAGAGAAATAAAAACAGTACACCGTAATAAAAAATAAACTATAATTTTCTAAAAAAAAACATTCACAACTGTCATTATGCTGTTCTCAGAAATAAAATATATTTTTTATACCGCCTTGTAGAAAAATATTTCGGAAATCATTTATTGCTTGAATACAAACTGAAGAAGGAGCCATAAAAATGAATCGTACAATTAATAAAAATGATTGCTTGCTTTGCAACTATTTAAAGAATATAGAACTTTTTCTATTTTATATTGGCCTTGATTGTTAATTTGTTTCTTAGACAAAAATGAAAACCTTTAGATGTTGGTTACAGTATGTCAAGAAAATGTTTTACCATAGCGAAAAGAAGCTTTTGTTTTGACTTTTACCATTCGAAACAGCAAACATAATCCCTACAACTGCGGTAAAGTACGGTATAATTCTAACTATAGCTCTGATTTAAGCTCAATTATATTTCTACACTTGAGTCAGGAATTACCATTAGCAAATAACTAGAAAGCATACGAAAAATGCAGAAGGTATTAAAGAAGTGTAAATAGCCGCCAGAGATTTAACTTTAAATATTGTGAAAGACAGTCATAAGTCAGAAAAATAATCAAGTCTAGTGTTTTAATACACAGTAATATTAAGTGTAAATAAAGTTGTGAAGTACTTAAATATTGTGTAACAAATAAGTACCAGTGTCATTATTGCATTTGCAATTGAAGAATCAACAAAAAACGTAACAATATGTATTAATAAATACATTAATACTGATTAATAAATAACTAATACTGAGTTACGTTAGAATATAACTGAAAATTAAACGGATGCTGTTGCAAGCCAAAACAATAACCTTTTCCATCGTACGAAAACATTTTCTTGACAACCTGTATGTCTCTTGTAGCCAAATTTTAGCGGTTATAAAACACATTCGGTGTCATTATGACTTATTACGACCAAATGAAGAATAGAAAGAAATACGAAAAACTAAATGTTAAAAATCATAAACATTTTACATTGAATGAGTACTGAAGCCAAATTAAGAACTGGAGGCTACAACCAATTAACAAAATTTAATTTTATGATTGAAGAAACCATAAAATAAAATTTTAAATTTGAGCAGCATAAAGACTCTGAAACAACCTTTTATCAAGCTAAAGAGTTTAGTTATTGTAATTCAAACTAATTAGTCGTAAAACAAAAATATATATAAGTATATACTCATTTCAATAAAGGAAAATTACTTTAAGCTTTGTTTACATGGTTGTCAGATTTGATAATATTGTTTGATCTAGCAATGTGCTGACAATTGCAGGACAAAGAAAATTTGTTTTTACAATGTAGATTGCTGCACAATTGGCAGAAATTCTAGCGAATTCATTTTAAGACAATTAGCTGCCAATTAAATTATCGGACAATGAAAAGGGGGGGAAAAGTACTCATCAATGCTAGAGTTGTGAACTATTCCCAATAGTTAACTATTCTAAGAATGTAAAAAACTAAAAAAACGATTAAATCTAAAAAATTATTCGATTAATTGATGAGTGTAATGAATAAGAACACGTAAGAGTCTAGTTTATTTGGCTGAGCCGAATCTAAAATACCCTTTACGATAGTCACGTATATATATATATATATATATATATATATATATATATATATATATATATATATATATATATATATATATATATATATATATATATATATATATATATATATATATATATATATATATATATATATATATATAATATATATATTACAAATTTGAAAAAAGGGAAAAATTTTGTTTGCCTTGTAATCGCCAAGCCAAAAAAGTGATCTTAAATGGAAATTTTCATGGAAAAATCGGTTTAGGCTCTATCTCGCGTATATATGGACCGATGTTGGTAATGTTTATTTTCTATATTTTAGTAGCTTTACTAACGTCCTTTTATTATCAGAACTGCTTTTAGGTCAAACAAAGTTGTTTAAGTTCGCTAACGCAACATTTTCATGAAAAGATCGTTTTAGGCTATATCTTGGGTATATATGTACATACCGATATCCGAATTTTTTATTTTTTGTATTTTAGTAACCTCCTTTTATAAGCAGAACTGCTTTTACGAAAAAAAAAAAAAAAAAAAAAAAAAAAAAAAAACCTTAGAAAAAATCGGCTTAGACTGTATCACGGGTATGTATGGACCGATATCGGAAATTTTTATTTTCCGTATTTTACTAAGCCTCTATTATAACGAGAACTGTGAAAAAATTGTTTAAGTTTGCTTACGCGAAATTTTTATGAAAAAATTAGTTTAGGCTATATCTCGAGTATATATGGATCCATATCGCAAGTTTCAATTTTCTATATTTTAGTAACATTCTTTTATAATTAGAACTGCTTTCAAGCAAAAAAGTTGTTTAAGTTTGCTTATGTAACATTGTCATAAAAAAATCGGTTCAAGCTAAATCTCTGGTATGGTATGGACCGATATCGGAAAATTTAATTTTCTATGTTTAAGTAACCTCCTTATATTACTAGATCTGCTTTTAAGCTAAACACGTTGTTTAAGTTTGCTTACGCAACATTTTCATGGAAAAATCGCTTTAGGCTATATCACAGATATATATGGACCGATATCAGAAAAACACTGTTTTTGGCTTTTAATCACCATGCCAAATAAACATATCAAGTTTGAAGCAGAACAAACATTTTTTTTTTCAATGTTCATAAAAAATTGGGAAAAAATTTGAACCGATTTAACTGAATTTCAATAGAATTCCCATCAATCGATTTAGTAATAGAATGCTGAAAGAAAAAAGTTTCTGAGTCTAATGGTTTTTTTAAAAACGGACGGACTGGCGGACATTGCTTAATCGCATTTTCTATCAATGCTGATTTAGAATATGTATACTTTATAGCAGAAGTGCCCAAGCCTTATGTGCTCATTTGTTTTTATAAAAGCACTTAGCTATAGGCTGTGCGCTTCAATATACACATGTCTGTGTACACACACAAGTGCAAAACAACTACACTTTATGCTTTGCTTATTAAATAAAATTAGTTTTTCCTTAAATGTATTGATGGTTGCTCTTCCAAATAAATCTTTTGGGCAGCTCTGCACAAACTTATATATACAATTACCATTTTTGTGTAGGTTATATAAAGGTTGAAAAATTGTTCACAAAATGCATACAAAATCAAAATAACTTTAAACTTAATTTTCTAATATTTTTGTTAACAGATAAAAATGTGTAAAAAATTTGTGTGTTATTTACAGACTGCAGACGAGGGAAAATCACTCGATAATTTGCGATATTTCAATTAAATTTTTTTAGGTTGTTGAACTGTTGTATGATTTAAAGAACCCAAAGTTCCAAGTATATCAATCACTATTGATTTTCTTGTTGTTGTTGTGTTTTTATTACTACGTCCTTATTTTTTATTGTTGTTGCGTTCTTATTATTTCCAAAGCATGTGTGTGTGTGAATGTGTATGTACATAGGCAATTATGCTTGTAAATTTGAGTCTAGAATTATCAATAGCTAGAAGCCTCACGAACAATATAGAAGGTGATACAGAAGTATAAATAGCAGCCTGATGTTTGCAAGACAGATATAAGTGACATAGTGTGTCAATATGCAGATGTATTAAGTGTAAATAAAGTTGTGAATTATTTAAGTACTGTTTTAAGAGCAAATGTACATCATCTGCTGTTGAAGAATCTATAAAAGCGTGTTAAAGGTAAAAACGTAACAATGTGTAGACTTTTATATTTGTAGAGAAATAATTCAAGCATATATACATACATATATTGTTGAAGCCTTTAATGAAAAGGGCGTTCAATTTAAAATGCATGTCGTGCACTTCATGACTTTTTTGGTCAGCAAAACCAACCAAACGTGTCCAAAATTGGAAGAATTGTGCGAAAATTTCAACAAACGGGATCTGTATGAAATGTTAAAACAGCTGTGCGTGCTCGCCCAGTGCGTTCTCTGGATAATGTGGCAGAAGAGCCGTCATTCTTGTCTCCAGATGATAACGGACTTCTTGTCGTCAGAAATTAAGAATATGAACCTGTGGCTGTGTTCTGTAACTCTCGCCACGAGAAACTTTTCGACTGAAACGTGCGAAATGAAACAAAGTTGAAACAAACAGCTGCTTTTCTCACTAAACTGTAGCTATAACTTTTTTTGGTGAGTAATAGCTGTCACGTAAGGAAATTACTCGCCATTTTACAGAAAAACTGTGTCTGTAAAACTTTTGCGAAAAAATTTCCCGCATTCAACTGTCATTATTTCTCGCAAATAAAAAGGCTGTGAGATAGTATTTCAAACAACAATAATCATCATTAAATGAATAATTATGCTGAAAAAAAAGTATTTTGTTGTTATATTAAGTTTGATATATGTATATATTTACACTGTTTAGAATGATATTTTTTTATTTTAACTTTTTAATTAATTCACACAATAAGTTTTAAGGGAACACTCATATAAGTTTGAAATTTCTATAATTTTAATTTCCGTCCCGACAAAGTATATTGTAATACTTTTATAATGTTTTTTTCAGAATTCACAAATTGCAATTGTTTTTTAATGTTACAAAATTTTGTGCATAAGTATGTATGTATGTATTTGTAAATAAAATGTAAACATTAGAGCCATACCATACATTTTCTAGAATAGCCGGCGGTTATAATATGACGCCGTCGAACAAAATTTCTTAAATTTAGAAATTTTTGGTCGGCGGCGGTACTAATTGTGGCTGGCGCTTTCATTTTTAAAATTGCATGACGGCTTCGTTTTATATTTTTAGACATTTCTAACGTAACGACGTAATCACTTTGGATAGTTTTCGACATGAGTTACAGACGCAGTTTTTTCTCACTTTTCGAGAAACAATGGAATAATTTGTTTCACAAGTTTTCGACGCGAGAACTTCTCGCCAAAGTTACAGAACACAGCCACTGGTCGATATATGGTTCCTACAGAATACTGCCACTTGATACAAAGCTGACGACACAATGGCTCTTTTGCACAAAAACTTCAATGGCCGTGTTATCACATGTCGTGGCGATTTTAATTGGCCGCCACAATCATGCGATTTGACACCATTGGAATACTTTCTTTGGAGATATTTAAAAGAAAACATATACTTACGTCAATAAGTCAAGAATAATTCAAGAGAATGAGATAAACCCAATTACGTCTCAGGATCGTTGCAAATAAGGACCATAGGATAGAGCTATGCCACCGAAGCCGTGGCGAATATTTTGCCTATATCTTGTTTCATACAAAATTTTCATAGATCCTTTTATCACAATAAATAAAAAAATATTACGATAAAACTCTGTAAAGTTTTTGTTTCATATACGAGTACACATAACCTCGTGAGTTTTGGTTGCACCATGACTCTTTATTTACTTGTTTTTAAAGAAAAGGATTTTTTTTAATTCAATATAATATTTACAGTGCTTTTACAACGCAATAAAAACAAGTTTTTTATTTTGCAACCAAAATTTATTTGTTTTGAATTTAAGCAAATATAAAATATAATATAGACATTCCTTTTAAATAAGTTTGCAAATCAATCATCATTATTTTGCGCAAAACCACTTGTTACTTTTTCTAATTTAATTTTAATAAAAATAGTCCAACAAATAGAAGCCAATTTTCTTGAACATACAAATTGAATTTAAAAAGTTTTTCCACAATGTTGGCATAAAAGTAAAATGGTAAAAAACAACTATGAAAAAATTCTTCTGTAAACAAATTTGTTTAAATAATAATACTCCCGCTCTTTCCAGATCTTTTGTACACATTTCACAACAATTTCACTCAAAGCGGGTGGAATTTGTTTGAATACGAGTATGTGTGTTTGCTACTTACACACATACATACATACATTGATATTATCTTACAGTAGAAGCTCGTAAATTAGAACCACTTTCAAGCTGGCAATTACTAAAAGCACGTTTACATGGTAATACAAGATATTTAGATTTTGTGGTTGCGAAATATTACGAAATTCTCTCCGTACTTAAAAGCAAATAAAAATATGTTGTAACTATTTTTCATGTTTGCATTTGTATGATAAATAAAATCAAAGTATTATTATGAAAGTCTAATCAAATTACTGATGGTTACAGTTCTAAAACATTTACAAAACAATGCAATATTATTGAGCTGCAATTGTTTGGGTTTATAAGTGTTGTAACATCTTCAATAAACACTCGAAGTGCTGCTAAAGGCACCTTTACATGGTAATACAGTACTTAGATCTGTCAAAAATGTGTGTAGAATAAAGAAAATCTTACCGTGTAAAAACAATATATATTCAATATGAGAGAAATCCAAATGCAAAAATTGACAAGCGGTCGCTAAATCTTTATTTCTAAATCATTTCAGAAAACTCTGTATTCTGTACAACATTTACAAACTCAAACAATTGTTTTTGTAAATGTTGTAGAATTGTAATCATCAGTAAATTTATTACACTTTCATAATATACTATTACTATACTTATCTCACCTACTCCGCAGCAAAATGAAGTCAAGTACCTTGGTATTCATCTCGACCATAGATTAACGTTGAAGTCTCACATTGATATGAAAGTTACTCAGTTAAAGTTAAAAGCAGCGCAAGTAAAATGGCTAATGGGCAGAAATTCGACATTGAAGCTGGATTGCAAACTTTTGCTATACAATACAATTCTAAAGCCTATATGGTGCTATGGAATTCAATTATGAGGTACCGCCTCAACTTCTAACATTGAAAAAATTCAAAGGCGACAAAATCAAATTCTTCGGACGATTACTGCAGCTCCATGGATTCATAAGGATCTCTGTGTTCCTCTCGTAAAAGACGAATTCTCTAAGTATGCGACAAGGTATATCAGTAAATTGGAACTTAACCCAAATCGTCTTGCACGCAATACACTTAATTTTGAAAGTCACTCTCGGTTAAGAAGGAGGCATACCCTTGCCACCATAAGAACGTTAAAAAGGTGATTTTACCGATATTGACCGTACAAAATAAAACATTTTTGTCTAGCATTGGCTGGACTTAACTAATTTTATGTATTTAGTATTAAGATTTGAATACTAATTGTTAGTTCACTTTGTGAAGATTCAGTAAATAAATGAAAGAGAAAAAAAATATACATTCCCACAATGCTTACAATACATTTTTGTTAATTATTTTTAAGTACGGAGAGAATTTCATAATATTTTGCTCTCACAAAATCTAATTATCTTGTATTACCATGTACACTGAATCAAATTTCGTTGGTATTATTAACTAAAAAATCTAGTAAAACCTCCACGAAAAAAATTCGTTCAAATCAAAACATTATTTTTCAAATTGGAACAAATTTTATTTAAATAAACAAATATTATTCGATTCAACTCCAATGGGGTTTGTTAAAAATATAAATTTGTATATTTCAAAAAAGATTTCTTAAAAATGTGGGCAAAATTTTGTTGAATTAAGGGCCAAATAAACTACGCAAACTGTTTGCCAAACACATGCTTTTCGCTTGCAGCCATACTATACAAATACAACACATGTAAATTTAATTTAATCACACATACATATACAAATTAATCACTTTTTCTTTGCTTTCAATGAGAGTAGACGGCCATAATGTTGCTGCATGTTACTCGCCATATGAATTTTCCAAGATACAAATTGATATTCTGTTTTTTAATCTTTATTTTTTAATTTCCACAATTAAAATGAGTTTTTACGCCATTCTAAACATTATTACAAAAAATCATTTTCTTAATTCACACTGTATGCTTCTTCTTCCACCACCTCATTCTGCAAAAATTTCTTTGAAATGACAAAATTTATATACACATTCGCAATGTTTGCACTCTAGACTCCCGAACAAGTTTTGAAATTGAGAAGAAGTCATTTCTAAAACGTTTCTATAGTTTTCCGCATTCATGCGTGACAATAAAAACTGCAATCCGCAGGTGCCATAGCAGGATATATATAGCTTCCCACACCATCACACCTCCCTGTCGGCTGGGCAGCCTACATAAATTAAAAAATGAAGTATACGATTATATATTGTTGTAAAATCAAGATGACTTCAAAGATATGAAAGTAATAAGCTGATCTACAAAAATCGCCAAAATCAGATATTTTCAGCACCCAAAATCGTCAAATATCAATACAAGTTGAATCTAATACTTTAAAGATTGCATTCTGTGTTTGTGTTATGATATAACGGTCTTATTCATAAAAAATATTTTATGTTTATTAAACGGTTTATTTAACACATTTCTATAGGAAATTTGTCAACTAACAGCCTTATTTATAAAAAAATTTTTCATCTTTATTAAGCTGTTATTGCACTGATTTCTATACAAAATATAGACACACAGAAAAAATTATAGTTATAATAAAATCACCAAAATTTTTGTCTGAAATGCATATAGTTATATTTGTATGTATATAAATATCAAATATATTTCCTTGGATATCGTATTTTGTTCTTGTTTAAAAAAATAGTTGTTTTCGATCAATAATTATTTTTACTAAACTTTTGTTTTTTTACAAAAGTAAAAAATTTTTTACAAATGTAAAAAATTCTCGAATTCACAAGGACCTAAACGTACCTTTAGTAAAAAATGAATTTGCCAAATATGCTGGAAGGTATATAACCAAACTTGAAATCCACCCAAATCTACTTGCTCGAGACATCCTTACCTTTGGTGGTCACACACGGTTAAAAAGAAGGGACCCCCTGGCTTCCATTCGGGAGCATAACAGATGATGTCCTGTGGCACGGTATTCTGATACATTCGCTGAATCATAATTTTTTGTCTAGCATTGGCTGGACTTAAAGAAAATTTTTTAGTTATTAAGATTCGAATAATTGTTGTTAGTTCTTCTTGAAGATTCAACAAATAAATAAAAATTGATAAAAAAAAAAAAAAAAAAAAACTAAACTTTTGTTTGAATCCACGAAATCCTTTACAGGTCCGCATTCAAACAATTTGCTAAATGATTCAACGAATTTCGCTATTGAACACGAAAAATTTTTTTTTTCTGTGAATAAACATGAACAAATTTTTATAAATAAGGCCGTAAGTGTTTAATAAACATACAATATTTTTTTATGAATACGGCCGTAAGTATATAGTATTGTGGTGTTATCAAATGAGAGTCGAAAGGGACTCTCTTGCGCGCCACGATGGCTGATGTGGTAGAGTACGCGAACAACAGTTTTGATTCCGGTCTAAGGCTCTCGGTGTTACTGCAGATAAACAAAGAGCTTCGCAATTGTTGTGTTTGTTAAAAAGAAAGTTGTGTTCCATAAGAACCTTAACTCATATGTGTTTTAATTTGCGAGTGCCTACTGTATTTCTCCACTGCTATTTAAATACTGTCAGATACTACATGAAAAGCCAAAGTTTGGAATTCAGCAAACATTTAGTGAAAATTAAATGAAAGTAAATAAAATTTAAAAGTTTCTATGCTTCTTTTGATGTTAGAAACGGATACTTCTACTCGTATCATTTTTTTCTTGTTATGAAAATAACAAAGCAAAATAGAAAACACAACCAATAACAGTCGAAGTTATACATTGGACAAAATTTTGTTAAGAGTAATGAATTTGTCCGTGCCTAGTGGCAAATATATAAATGATGAAGTATAAACATATTGAGCTTTTACTATTGTTTTCAACTTTAATATTTAAATTTAAATTTATACTTTTGCCACTTTTTCCTTGTTAACAAATTTCGATGAATAGCAAGTTCCAGAGAAAGTTTACTATTTGAATTATCAATCCAGCAAAACAATTAGAATGAATATTACATAGACATGTAAAATACATTTCCACTGCAAAATATATTTTACATATGTACATTGAATTAATAAAAGAATGAATGTTGCTAATGTTTTGTGCTCAATGCTTCAATAAATAATATTAATGAGATTCAAAATTCTTTTTTGCACACACAAACAAAATTAAAGTAAAAAGAATTAATAACATTTTTGTCCAGAAAAAACATTTTTTCCAATAAATAAATATTTTTTTCAGATTCAATAGAATTTTCTGGACTTTCGTAATATGTCCATAACGTTGCTTTATGTAGTATATTTTCCGCTTACAGCTACATAACGGGTAGTTCTGCCAAACCCCACGATGTTGATTTTATATAAAACAATATGTTTTCGCAGAATTATCTTAATATTTTTTATTATTTATATGCACAGAAAAAAAATTTGTTCGTGTTTAATAACGAATTTCGTTGAATCAATTAATAAATTATTTGAATGCGGACCTGTAAAGGAATTCGTGAATTATTGATCGAAAACAAAAATTTTTTTAAACAACAGCAAAATACGATATTCAAGGCTATTTTTTTGAAACTTATGTATATGTATACAAATTATTTTTTCAGACAAAAATTTCGTTGATTTTATTTTTGCTTTAATATTTTCTGTGTGCAAAAATTATGTGGAAACAAAATATGGGCAAACTGCTCACCACGGCTTCGGTGGCATACCTTCTATGCGAAGGTCCATCCATATTATCAATGATTCTGAGACATAACTAAGGTTCAGTGTCGTTAATGTGCCGCATGCACGCGTTTTGCTCTTCTCCACCGTGGAGCGGGCAGCATACTGGGGCACTCTGCTTTCTGGGGCACAGAAAGAAATTTGTACAGAAATCATTTGTTTGTTGTAGCAAATAAAACTCTACACGTAAAAAAAATATATGGTTGATACGACAATATTCTGAGGGCAACATACTATTGTAGAATTATATGGTTGTACCCAATATTGTTATATTTAAAACATCAAAACATATCATAGTATTGTAAAAAAATATATTATAAGTAACCATACTATATTTGGGCTTATAACTGTTATAATAATGGTATTAATACCATGGTTACTACTCAACTATATAATTATACCAGCCAGTCATACTTTTCTCATATGCCTTCATTAAGTAACCATACTAATGTAGTAAATAACATTATTGTAAACATATTTTTTTCTTATATTTTGCACAATTCATATACATATATAATTTTATAATAATTATTTTGTTAAGTAAATACAAATAAATAATTAATTTTATTTACTTCATTTGATTAAAAACATCTCGCAAAATAGCTGTAAATATAATCGGGCTGCATCTCAACCGAATTAAAGCACGAATTTCTTCTCAGAAGTTGAAATATCCATTAGCTGTAAAAAAAAAAAATAGCTATTAAGTATTTCGTTGCGATTTGAATTATATCAGTCATATTTAAGCATATTAATATGGTTGCACATATTATTGGATTCACGATGTACATATATTTATGTTTACATCTTAATATTATACATACTTACATTTTTAATTTCGCGAATTTGTTATTTGAATATGGGCTTTTTCTACTATGTCGCGTTTTTCCTTTTGTTTATAATATATATGTATTTATTTTTGTTAATTTTTTTTTTTTAATTGAAAACAAAAAACATTTTTTTTCTTCCAAAGAAAAACCGAAACTGAAAGAAAATTTTATGTCAACGACTAGAATGAAAATATCGTTAATGACAACAAAAGCAAGTTTATACTATAAACTCACTTTTGTTGCATGAGAATCAGCGTATTATACATATGGTAATAACAATTATTTTAGTATTGCGTGTGATAAAAGCTATCGTTGTTTTTAAAAAATTTTCACAATTTTTATTATTGTATGTAACCATATATTGGAATATATAGATGTTAACAATAGAATTATAGAAATGTAAACAGTAAAATATTTGTAGAGAAACAAACTATAATTATATTGATAATACAAAGTTTTTAACAATAATACATAATGTTATAGAATATATACTAGTGTTGTTGCAACCATATTTCAATCTGCCTTTTTTCTGCGTGTAGGAAGCCGCCTGACTTATATTATGTTGAACTTCCGAAACTCTCACCCAGCTTTAATAGACAGAACGGAGGTCAGCAAAACCACTGGGAGGTTCTGTTAGCAAACCGTCCCTTAGCTAAAACGTGCTGGCTGTAGTTTAAACATAAAACCGCGGGAAGGAGAATTGGTTTCTTTGATAAGTACCGGGTGTCCGCCGAAAATACTACTTCCTTTGCCGCCATTTAAGTAGACATTAGTCTTGACAGTTCATATTTGGTAGTCGTGAAGTAGACACAATAGTGGCAAAGTTATTATGGGAAAATATTCGTATTTTAATCGTTAAAACATTTTATCAAAATCAATCATTGAAGACTGTAACGATGACAAAGTTATGTGAAATTTTTGGAAGAAACAACGTGTCACCAAAACGCACCTTTTATCGTGTAGTGAATGATTTCGAAGAAAGATGATCTGTAGGTCTAAGAATACGAGTAGACCAGAACGTAGTGCATGATCGGCTCAAAACAATATTGCTGCTCAAGAGTCATTATTATTTTCATTTTATTTTTAGCTTTATTTAATTAAAACGAAGATAGCGTAATATACATATGACATTTTTTTTCGATATCAGTTTGAGTTCAAATATTGCTGAATTTTATCGTACAAAATTTACCGATCAACTGAGATGTTATTACAAAAAACCATTCGATAGTCATTTTTTTTAACTCAGTCTATAAATTTACATATTTTTTACATGAACTTTTAATACATGTCGCGTTAATTGGCTATAGATGTTTCTTGAAATATGATTTTAATGGTTATTGTATTTCTGACAAATCACATTAATTTGTTTTCTTTTTCTTTTTCTTTTTCTTTTTCTTTTTCTTTTTCTTTTTCTTTTTCTTTTTCTTTTTCTTTTTCTTTTTCTTTTTCTTTTTCTTTTTCTTTTTCTTTTTCTTTTTCTTTTTCTTTTTCTTTTTCTTTTTCTTTTTCTTTTTCTTTTTCTTTTTCTTTTTCTTTTTCTTTTTCGTTTTCTTTTTCTTTTTCTTTTTCTTTTTCTTTTCATTCATTTATTTATTGAATCTTCAAAATATAAGCTAACAATAAGTATTTAAATCTTAATACTAAACATAAAACGTTCTTTGCCGGAATCAACTGAATTCCAAATTATAATCTTTACTGTAAATTAACATTTGTCCGTAAAAAAATTATTGTAACTTTAAGGACAATTGTTTTAAGTATCTTTTTACTTAAAGGATTTTGTTTTCCGGTTATTTGATTTCAATTTTCTTATTGCTGTTGTTCTTAGAGGTATTAAAGCTGTTGGAGAAATCACTATTAATTGTCAAACAGCTCTTCCGAAAATACATATTAGAGCAAATATTCTAAATTAATTTACGAATAAGTAAAACAACTTCAAAGCAAAAAGTTGAATAGAATCTTTTTGGAATACTGGAAAACTTTTCTGGTCTGTTCGGTAAATTAAGTACGAGTATGAAATTGATATCACTTCTATGGTAGAAATGATAATAGTGTTGATGATACGAAGAAGTATGCTTTGTTTTGTAAACAGGTGATGTGATTAGTGCTGCCACAGTCAAAAAAATGATTACAACCAAAAATAACTAAATGTGCAGAAAAAAAATTACCAAAATTAATAGGAATTTATTTTTACTTGGCAATCAAAAAAATTTAATTTGCTCTATAATACAAAAAAAAAAAAAAAAGAATTTCCAACTTATAGTTAAATAGTATTATCAGCCATGTTCTGAGAAACGCGCGATCTGAAACCGCAAAGCGTTCTGAAAAAACGCTTAATTCACTTTTAGGTGCTGTAAGGAACGCGTGTTTTACTGGCGTTTCGGAGTTTTTTCCGAAAAATACAACATGTGTTTTATATTCGTAAATACATTAAAGCGACTCACAAAAAAAAAGTGCTCGAACAAAAAATCCAAAAACCGGTATTTTTACAGAGTATCCTTTAAAAAAGGGCGTGGATACACAGTTACAGTTGGACACGCCTTAAAAAAATCTTTACACATAGCGTATATGTTGGTAAGGAAACAGATTCTCAAATTAACAAAATCTGCAAAAATAGACCCTTCTTCGAAATGGTCCCGCTCACTAGAGGTCAAACCAAGAGCCGAAATATTATAGATGTCAAATAATATTGTTCATTTTGAGGGGCCACCCCTTGCAGGAATTTCGCTTCCATACAACTTGAGTCGCTCTAATATACATATGTATGTGGTAGTAATATAAAACGAAAAAAAATTTGACAACAAATAGAAAAATTTTTCAATTTAGTTTTCTTAATGAAAATGTGTAAAATTATTTCAACTTTTTAATGAAATGAAAAGAAAACATAATAAATTTTAATTGTGAATAATTTTATTGCCTTTTGCAAGTTCAGTTTTAGCAAATTCAATCAGTTCACTTCAATATATACATGCGAGTTGAAGTCGCCAATTTTAAGCGATATGTGATTTTCAGAACACCTATTTGGCGATTTGAAATCGCAAAACCATATTTTTGCGTTATAGGTTTCTCAGAACACCTATTTGGCGTTTTCAAATCGAAAACGCTAAATTTAAGCGATTTGCGTTTCTCAGAACATGCATGTTTGTTTTTAAATTTGAAATTAAATTTTTGGTTTGTACATTTGTACAAAAAAAAAAAAATTTAATTTTTATTCTGAATAATTATAAAGCAAATTCAATCAGTTCACTTCAATATACACATGCGGATTGATGTCGCTAATTTTAAGCGATCCGCGTTTTCCAGAACATGCCTGTATATTTATAAAGCAAGAAAACAACAAATATTTTAACATTTGTTTCAAATTGGCTGTAAACTTGAATTATTACTAATGTTAAAGGTATATGTAGAAAATAAATAAAATATATGTAGATACTCAGTCGTAAAGCAGCTCTGGGCTGAAGAACAGCTCTCGCGTCATCGTAATTATTTCTTAAGTGCGGTCAGGCTTGTGTTTGTTGTTCGGTCTTCGAGAGTTTTACGTCTCGCTCGCACTGGTTAACGGTTTGCCTCAACTAACTGTATTGGTTTACAGTTTTTTAGAGGTTATTCATTGTTAACCACGTGGAAACTTCCTATGTGAAGGCATATGTCGTTATAGTTAGTCACAGCGATGCTACAAAAGTACTGTTAATACCATCATGGGCATTATGGTCTTTGTCACCCCGCCCATGCTGTGCATCCTATACATTGCAAATTTACTTTGCAACTGTATAGTTACTAAATAAATAAATAAATATGTAGATACTTTTAAACTTGAATCGCACAAATACCTTTGTTCAATCAAACGACTTATTATATTTTATGATGCTAGCAACCGTTGCGTTAAAGAAATGTAAAATATGTTGTGTGGAATAATCTTAAGTTATAATCTAGTATTGTCAGGCACTTTAATAACCAGACGTCTCACACAATATTTATAAAACTTGTGCTCAAAATATCTTTAAAAAAATTAGCCCATTTTGCTTGAAACTCTCTTGGCGTGTTTGCCAACAAGAAAAAATAGTATTTAATTTAATAAAACCGTTCGGTCAATCAACTGACTTTGACGAACTTTAAAAGCCGCTGAAAGTATCCGCATTGAATATGGCTATTTCAAAACATTCATCTCCAGAGCTGTTGTGGAGATAAATCTGGCTGAAAACTATACTATATATAGAACTACAAAATTCTTATATTTTCCTAAAACATTTTACGAGAGACGATTTTGTCGCATTGCAAGACATAAAACATTAAAAGTCATTTTGAAACTCAACAACTCATTTTGCAAAATTTTTTCAAAGTCTTGCACTGTTTTAATAAAGTATAGTAGCATTATATAATAAAATATTTCAAATAATAATTACGTACTTCGCGTAGATGCATATCCGGTTATGAGAGGTTTCGCTGTATTAGTGGAAGGAAAAATTAACCAAAACGAAAAAAAAATATACGCATCTCCACATTGGAGAAAAATACTCCCAATTTTGCTTAAAATTGCCAAAAACGGCAGCACTAGATGTGATATTAGAATACATTTCTTTTGTACTGGGTTTTCGAATAGAAAAAAGAAAAGCCATGTACAGTGGAGATTTATTTATGAATATAAAAAGTTTCCGTATTTTAAAACGCATGTTTTGAAAAAGATTGTTTTTCCAAGAAGTAATTTGCTAAAAGCTATTCAATTTCAGAGCCTTTGGCGAATTATGTATCCAGACTTCAGTTATTAAATTGTCTATACAATATTTGATACGCTTTCTCGTTGCCCTCAAAAAGTAACAAATCCAACAAAATATTCTTTGTAGACTTCATGGAATGCATTCAAACACACAATTAAAAAAAAAATTGTCTAGCTCTAAGTCTTGCCAAACTAAAGGTATTAATTGCGCTGACCATATGAATAAAAAGAGATATATACCATGAAAAGCCATTGACAAATCTTTATTTTGTTCAGAGTTTAAAGCAAGTATAAGTATATTGAAAATGATGTCAGTAAAAACTATTGAAATGATGGAAGTTGTTTTATCTAAATAATGTAGAAAATATAATAGATAAAATTTATGTAATAAAATATATTACTTGACTTTAAATTAAGATATAAAATCTATTTTTATAAATTCGGTTTAACGAAAATATTTTTTTCAAAATTACTTCTGTCAAAAATAAATTTTTGGTTAAAGAGACGTACTAAATTTCATAAGAATACCACTTAAACGCAACATTTTTCTAACAAAATACTTTTCGTATAAACGTGACACGAATACTAAAATTGACAAAAACACAGAATTTCTTAAAGCAGACATTGATTTACTACATTTTTGCCCTTCAAAAATTTTTAAACGATTTCTTTTTGGATTCAACAAATCTAAGTGTTACTCAAATTCTTTTATTAAATTTTCTTTGTAAATATTTTAGAAGTATATACGCCAATAATACCCAGTTGGCCGTGTCATGCGCGCGTCGTCGACAGAGAGTACAAGACTTGCCGTATTTGCTCGACGACACAATGACGTGTTGGCCAATTACCGACGACTTTTTCAAACAAAGGACACTTTATTCGTACACTACAATTAGTGTAACACTTTCATGACGACAATAATTGTCGACAATGTCATCGATTTTGACATTCAGGACCTGAACAAATTGTTGCTTTTTGAGTTTTAAAAGTAAACTTTTGGGTTAACCAACTCTGTGCCTCGTTTCTGTATTACTCGATGCGAGTAATTTCTCATAAGAAACAAAGGAACTGAGAGAAAAACTATGCGAATTGAAACAAAAAATGGAGTTTCTCACAAAAATGTATCTGTATCTTTGAGAAGCGAGAAATATCTGTCAAAATAGCTTTTTTAACGTAATTCATTGGAAGTTTGTGAGTAAACTAGTTTCTGTATTAAAATTTTGCGAGAAGTATCTCGCTAGAGCTGTCAAAACTTTTCACAAATAAAAGAGTTGCGGAAGTTATAAATTTAAATATTATTTGTTATGAATACGGCAGATATTGAATGTAGTTCATTTTTTATTTCTTCTTTTTATTTTAGAAAACTGAAAGAATTTCCACGGAGCAGAACCTTTTTTATTTTTATAATAAATATATAAAAATTATGAATTATTATTTTTTGATTTTTCCTTTATTTCTTAATATTTATATACATACACACAGTATGATAGATTAAAAATTTAATGGCAAAATCTTAATTTTAGCCTGCCTCGAATGCGAGAAGCTTGTCTCTTCGGTTCAGGAATTGAAAAAGGGTGAGTTGCATCCCTTAATATCTGACTGTAAATGCGCAACATGCTTCGCCGGTCATATTGGTCAGCAACCATCATCACGAAACTATACATTATTGGAATTTTTTATGAAATTTATTTATGATTTGAATGTGTTTTTATTTATGTACACATGTTATTGATTGACACAATTTTATTTTATTTATAACACTACTGAATTAAATTGTTTTATTTATTCACTGCTAAACAATTGTTTCTTAAATTTTCTTTTCGTTTGATAATTTTTTCCTATATGCTTCTTCTTATTTGTTTACTTTTTGCATTTTGACAGCTGCTTAATGGAAATATTCCAATAAAGACGTAACTAGTGTTGCCTGTTTTCGATTTAATATACAGAAACGCTGTTTATCTCGATAGTCGAGAAACGGTGGAATTTTATGTTTCATAGTTTTCGGTGCGAGAAACTTCTCACTAATATTACAGAAACGAGGCACTGCTTTATTCAAAGCAGAATTGCGAATATGATTAACTCGGGTTGAGTTAATGATAATGATTTGGGGGAAAAGAAATAAAATAAAAGAGTATTTATTATTTCTTTTCAATAAATATACGAGGATTTATGTATTATTCACCTGCTATGAAAGATTATGGGATGAACGGGAGATCCAAGTGGGGAACAACTAGAGTTGATCGCACTAGCAGTTTTCAGTCTACCTCGATGGCAAGTGTTGTAATTGAATATACCGCAAATGATCCCAATTGACACTTGGAAAGTTTCCAATTGATTCGACTTGCCACTGCGATCAACTTTACATAGTGGTGAGTACATGTGTATGCTCACCAATTCAAATAAATAATTCGTAAGTATTAAGTAAGTTAATATAATGGTAAGTATTAGATAACTAAATTCATTAAACACTTCATAATTAGTAATTCATTATAATAATTCATAATTAATCATTGCCACAATATAAGTACAGATATAAACCTTGAAAACCATAATATAGTAATATTTTTAAATCCAAAATAGTTTTGCCCAAAGTAGTTTGGATACGACCAATGTAATGACAGTGTTATCAATTATATCAACAAAGAATTAATACGCTGCTTAGTACTTACCAGATTTTTTAATGAAAAAACATGCAAAACTTCTTTCACTCCATTGTACATTTAAAAAATGAATAGTTTTTATTTATTCTTGAGCTAACTTGCTTCTACATTTGTTAAAATTTCGTTAGTTGCTTTCTATTTTTTTCGAAGCATCTAAATTAACAAAGACAAAAACAGTCAATTTGTTGTAATTCATGAAAAAGAATAGCAAATTCTATTCAAAAAAGTTTACTTTTTGTAAGTTAAACTCCGAACACGACAAAATAAATGATAATACTTTAGATGTTGTGGGAATCATAACAGCTTGCATGCAATCGTCGTTTACTCTGTCTTGTTTTATTCTTCGTTAAAGTGAATACAATAGATCAGTAGTGCGATTCTGTAACTTATATAACGATAATCGAATCGTTAAAATAATTATAATGATATTTGATCGAATTTGCTATTCTGTAATATGTTTTTAACGATATTCGCCGTCGATCAAAATCAGCTGTTAATTTTACTGCCGATTGTCGATATCTTAAAGACAAACATTTTCTTGCTGTTTATTTAATCGTTAAAGTGTATTTTTTTAAACTGTGCTTCCAGGAAGTAAAGTGCTAATAATCAGATTTTTGATAACTACATACAAATATATTTTAAATACATAAATAAATGAATAAAATATTTATTAAACACATTTTTAAAAACAAAAATTTCAATATATATTTTAACCGGTAAAGTGTGTTTTGTGTTGAAATAGCTATTGAACGTTTGGCAGTCGGACTTGCAATGGATGAAACAAGTTTGAACGCTTTAAGGGATAATTAGTGTATTTATCGGGAGTTGGGCAATTCCTTTGAGTTGACAGTTAATGAATTTAAAAAGTTATATTGATTATCACCAGCCATACAGAAATTAGTACATACATGTATAAACGAATAAATGAAACGTATGATCTCAGATATTTTATTTTACTTACTTTATTACAAATTAAATAATATTTATTGCCACTTAAAAACTAAAATCACAAATAATCAATATGTATACATATTTTTAAGGGAAAATGTATTGTTTTTTCTTTTCTTCTTTGTGATTTTCGCTTTTTTCTGGCAGAGATGCCACGTGATGTTTATATGAATGAACAGAAAAATACAGCTGTTTACCATCGTTAGAGTTAAGCGATGAAATTTGATGACAAAAGTTGCGATTATCGGATCGTTAAAAGTTAGAGAATCGCACTACAGAATTTTTTGTCATCACAATTGTGTAAAATTTATTAATATATATATATATATATATATATATATATATATATATATATATATATATATATATATATATATATATATATATATATATATATATATATATATATATATATATATATATATATATATATATATATATATATATATATATATATATATATATATATATATATATATATATATATATATATATATATATATATATATATATATATATATATATCCTCAAGTCATTACTAGACTACTTGCAAGCTGTCGATAAATACCATAATGTTGAAAAATATATTTTTAGGTAAGTGCAACACATTACGAAGTTTCGCTGAGATCAAACATACGCCAAAGTCGTATCGAATTTCATTGATTTCTTACCGTCTGACTTTCTCAGCACAATTATTAAAAATACTCCCTATATGACTGAGTAATTAAATACTTTTTTATTGACTTGAGAACACATGTTGTTATTATAAAGTCGTAATCTTCTACTTAATAATAAAATATTAAGAAAACCATTTTTGGAAATAAAAAAAGAAAAGAAATCTTTAAAAGGCCCTTTTGTAATTACGCACCAAAGCAAAACAAATAAATCTATTGGATTTTTTGTTAAGAAATCTTCCAGAAGGAATAAAAAGTACACACAGCTTTATGTTTTTGAACTTTAATTAAAAAAGGAACAGGATACAAAAGCAGCGTGATAAAAAGGAACAAAATCAAAGTCCGGTTAGATAAATTACGAAGAAAGTGTTTCTAGAGAAATGATTGTGTTAAACCTACAAATAAACATAAAGTCTCCCAGCAAACAACGCACAACGGCATTAAAATTGCTTATAAGCGAATAAAGTTTTTATATTATTCGAATGCTTGAAATGTTTTCTATATTAAAAAAAAAAAAAATGAAAAACGCTGAACAAATGGGTGGTGCAGCCAAAAGGGGCGATGTTAATTGCAAATAAAACAAAAAGTTTACAGAAAATTATCTTAATACTTTTTTATTATCTATAGCAATTATATGTTAAATAAACTATCGGCCAAACACTAGACACCGAGCTCTTATTTATTTTTTCGTCTATATTTGTCTCATATGTAATCTGCTATAATCCCAGTTTTTTGCTTAAAAGTTGTTCTGGTAATAAAAGGAGGCTACCGAAACAGAGAAAACGAAAATTTCCGATATCGGTCCATATATACCCAAGATATAGCCTATACTGATTTTCCATGAATATGTCGCGTAAGCGATCTCACAATTTTTTTGCTTAAAATCAGTTCTAGTAATAAAAGGAGGTTACTTAAATACAGAAAATTAAAATTTTCAATATCGGTTTAGAAAACTTCCGAGATATAGCCTAAACCGATTTTTTCATGAAACAATGTTTTTTGCTTAAAAAGAGCTCTGATTATAAAAGGAGGTTACTAAAATACAGAAAAGGAAAATTTCCTATATCTGTCCATATATAGCCGAGATATAGTATAAACCGGATTTTCCATGAAAGATTACCTTTTTGGTATGGCGATTACAAGGCAGAAAATTTTTCCCCCGATATCGGTCCATATCATGTATCCGAGCATATTTAACTCAAATTTGTAATATATACTATATATTTACGTGACTATAGTGAAGAGTGTTTTAGATTCGGCCTAGCCGAATATACTACACTCTTACTTGTTTCTTTTATATATAGACAAACAAAGGAGTGAAACGGTCGTGACAGCAAATTAACATCACCACCACATGAAATAACACGTCTACTGAATTTCTTGCACAAAAGAGCCATTGTTTTGTCATATTTGTAGCAAGTGGCACCATGCTGTTGAAACCACATATAATCCAGATTCTAAGTTTTTGGCCCATTATAACTGCAGAAAGCAGCAGTTGCAAATTGCAAGGCACTAAAACAATTGTGCGCTTATATTAATATATGTGTCACGTATGGCAACCTTGATACGACCATGACATTACAGCAGTACTCATAATTTATTGCAAACATTCAGTCAGTATTAAACCACCAAACAATACTCACATCAATTTAAAACATTCGACTTATTAAAACTATTCGTTTTCTTTTATTAATATTGAGTTTAATTTCTCGGCTGTCTCCGATAAATGTTTGACAGTTAATTTCTAGCTAGTCGGATCCGCTGTATGTGCTTTCTGTTGCATATAAGCACACTTTTATCAGCTAAATTTGTTGTACGTGGAAGCACTTTTTTAGACAAGAGAGTTTTAACAAAATTATATCTGAACAAAAACTTAACGATTACAATATATAACGGTAATCGGTGTGGGCACAGTAAGAGGTTGTCAAGTTTTTATTGATTACTATTAGGTGTACAACTTTGCTTCCACCATTTTTTCCCCCGAAATTCGAGGCTTCAGGATTCAAAGTATTATCCATCGCTGACCACTGCTTACTTCCATCTTTTGGACAGTGTACGAATATCGTGTTGAAAAAACTGGTAATCTTTGGAGCGATCGATGAATCGATCAAATTTTTTACTTCTTCATAAGATCGGAAGTGCTGGTCAGCCAGGCCGTGTGCCATTGATCGAAACAAGTGATAGTCCGAGCGAGCAACATCAGCAAAATATGTTTACAGTGATGTACATAAATGAAATTTTCGTGGTCGCTAGAGATTTGATCTGTAAGCTAATTTATAAGAAAATAAATTTTATAATTTGGTGTGTGATATGATCATACACTTTGTCGATTTTCCACCACAGGACGAACTCTAGTTTAGATAAAATCCTTGTGTATAAATATGTATTATAAGAGTGGTGTTTTGCGTTCTGTATCAACAGTTTGTAAAAATCTTATGACTGCTGGGCATTGCTGGGATTTAAACATTTCTTATACTAGCAACTCAATGGAAAAATTAGCACAAATAGAGAAAAACATAAAAATAACAAGGGTGGTAATAACAAATAATGATTGTAGACCGCCTGAGCTTATTTGCCTTGAAGAGGGGAAAACTATAATTTAAAAAATATACAGGGAGAAAAATATTAAAGCAGGTCAACATATTACTCGTATTACTTTATTTTATGTGTACTAAACAAAAATTATCTTTAAATTGATAACACCTCTTTAATACACAGAAAAAAAAAAAGTTTTTTGTGTTCAATAACGGAGTTCGTTGAATCAATTAATAAATTATTTGAATGCGGACCTGTAAAGGAATTCGTGGATTCAAACAAAAGTTTAGTAAAAATAATTATTCATCGAAAACAAATATTTTTTTAAACAACAACAAAATACGACATCCAAGGTTATTTTTTGATATATATATATATATATATATATATATATATATATATATATATATATATATATATATATATATATATATATATATATATATATATATATATATATATATATATATATATATATATATATATATATATATATATATATATATATATATATATATATATATATATATATATATATATATATATATATATATATATATATATATATATATATATATATCTATATATGCTTACAAATTATTTTTTCAGACAAAAATTTTGTTGATTTTATTTTTACTATAATTTTTTCTGTGTATAAACATAAAAGCATTTTTTCCAAAATTTTTTGCAAAGTTTTTTTTTTTACTGGTGAAACAATACGAGTATGCATAAATATTTGAATGAGTGTATGCAAAGCAACTTACCCAGATTTTATTTGCTTTTCTTCTTTGTGTGTTGGCAAGAAAAACACATTAAAGCCACAAGAAAACTTGTATAAAAAAGAAATAAGGAAAAACTTGATTATATGAATAACAAACTAGTTGCTTCCTAAAATGTATCGCCAACTAAAATGCCAAAGGTAATATATATTAAAGAATACAAAAAATATATATTTTTTCGATTTAAGTGTAATTGCCGAAATCCATTGAAATTTTTCGAGCCGTAACGGCTAAAAATATCATTCTGAAAATTTTATGTCAATCATTACTTCTTGAGTTTTATTTTTCACTTAGAAAATATAAGTAAATTTTTCAGTTTTTTCTATTTCTCAGAAAATAATGGCTATTTTTTGTAAGTTTTATTTATTCCTCAGAAAATAAAACTTTTTTGCTTAGAAAAATATTAATTTTTAAAGTTTTTTTTTACTTTATTATTTTATTTATTGAATCTACATAAGAAATGTAATGACAATAAGTATTCAAGTCTTAATACTAAAAAAAATTGTGATTAAAGTCCTGCCAGTGCTGGACAAAAATTTATTTTTATGCGAGTATTATTTTAGAATTCAGTCATCTGATAGAGCTCTAATGGTAGCCAAAGCATCCCTCCTTGTCAGACGGGTATGACCACCAAAGTTAAGAATATTAACTGCAAGAGGATTTGGATGGAATTCAAGTTTGTTAATATATCTTGTTGCATACTTCACAAATTCAGATTTCACAAAAGGTACGTTCAGATCTGCATGAAAGTGAATAAAAAAACTTTAATTTCATGTTACAAATATTAGTACTTGGAGGGTCTGTGCCAATAAAATCAATCCTTAATCGGATAATAATAATTTTAGCAGAGACCTGTGCTGGAGGGCTCCGCAAAACGTGTACCAACCTATAAAAGTGTGAATGCTTACATTTTTATACCCTTCACAAAAATGCAAATGGGATTTATAAGTTTGTGATTCTGTTTGTAATTTCTAAAATTTTCATTTTCTATAAAATATACATATTCTGAATCAGTATTGAAAGAAAAGTCGATTAGGGGATAGAACTGTGCCGGGTCGTTCATTTCAGTGACCGGTCACTTTCGTTCAATTACAAAAGACTGATCCGTTCATTCATATCGTTCAATCGGTCACTTTGAACGAAAGGCACGGTGCCGACACTACAATTTTCCGGTCATTTTTCAACACAGCTCTTTAAAATAAACAAAACAAAATGGCGAAATTAAAAGTGATAAAATTTTATTGTTTTAAAAAGGAGAAAATAATTTTAAATAAAAACCATTTAGGTGGGATCAATTTTGATTAATTTCATATTGTATTTTTGGTTTATTTCAGATAATATAATACAAAAAACCCCCACTATTGTTAAACAAAACAACAAAAACAAAAGAACATGACATAAAAAGAATGAAAGATATTTGAACGAAAGCTATCCAAATTGCACGGCTCACTATTGAACGAAAAGTGGTCATTTTAATGACCGGCTCATTTCGTTCAATGAGATGATCCGTTCAGTTTAACCCGTTCGTGCATGAACGACACAGCTCTGTTAGGGGATTAGAGTCCGCCGTTGAAATACCGTTTCTGAGAAAACCATTAGACTTGGAAACTTTTTCTTTCACCATTCGATTCATGGGTTTGATATTGAAACTCAGTAAAATCGGTTCACGTACAGCTGAGATATATTAAAAATTCCGAAAGAAGCCGTTTGTTTTTGCAATTTTGTATGAAATTAAAAAAAAAGAAATATATGTTTTGCTTCAAACTTGAAACAATTATTTGACATGGCGATTAAAATGCAAAAAAAAAAACAGATATCGGTCCATATATATCCGAAATATAGCCTAATCTGATTTTTCCGTGAAAACGTCGCGTTAGCGGACTTAAACAACTTTATTTGCTTAAAAGCAGTTCTGGTAATAAAAGCAGGTTATAAAAATACAGAAAATGGTCGATATAAGTCCAAATATAACCGAGATATAGCTTAAACCGATTTTCCATGAAAAAAAAATTTTTTTTTGCTTAAAAGCAATTCTGGTTATAAACGGAGGTTACTAAAATATAGAAAATGAAAAACTCCGATATCGATCCATATATATCCGAGATATAGTCTACACCGATTTGAAAAAAAAGGTTTTCGCTTAAAAGCACTTCTGATTATAAAAGCAGGTTGCTAAAATACAGAAAACGAAAATTTCCGATATCGGTCCATATACATATGTATATCTGAGATATAGGCTAAACCGATTTTTTCATGAAACATTTTTTTTTGCTTAAAAGCAGTTGTTATAATAACAGAATGTTATACAAATACATAAATGAAAATTTCCGATATCTGTCCATATATACCAGAAATATAAACACAACCGATTTTCCCTGAATTCTTTCTTTTTATTAAAAAGCAGGTTACCAAATACGGATAATAAAAATTTCCGATATCGCTGGATATATGTATATCTGAGATATAGTCTAAACCGATTTTTCCACGAAAAATTTTTTTTGCTTAAAAGCAGTTCTGGTTGTAAAAGGAGGTTACTAAAATATAGAAAATGAAAAACTCCGATATCGATTCATATATACCCGAGATATAGTCTAAACCGATTTTTTTCATGAAACAATTTTTTTTGCTTCAAATCAGTTGTGGTAATAAAAGGGGTTACTAAAATACATAAATTGAAATTTTCCGATATCAGTCCATATATATTCGAGCATATTTAGTTCAAATTTTTAATATATACTATATATTTACGTGACTATCGTGAAGGGTATTTCAGATTCGGCCCGGCCGAATATACTACACTTCTATTTGTTTGTAATGTTTTTGGGAACTTTTTACGTTTAGTACTAATTTTGTTAATTAAAATTTTTGCAGCGATATTTGACAAAAGTCGACGAATGCGAAATTTACATCTATAAAATTAAATAAAAAGTTAATAAAACGAAAATTTACATACTCGTACGCACATTTAAATTTAAAAATGAATGTTGAGAAAGAGTCATAAAATTTAATCTTAGGAGTCTAAGTTTTTATCAAAAGGAAGTATCTTTAAGTGCAAATATTTTTGTTTAAATCACCGAAATGAATTCCGAGTTGTTAAACCTCACTGCAACTTTAACACGTATGGGATTTTGGTTGACGATATGAATTTACATATATATTCTCGTAAAAAAGATACATTGCGCACTTGTATGCTTGAGTAAATTTCACCAAATGTTTGTATAAAAGTGCGCATTTAGAAGCAATTTTTAGTCTTTGAAAGAAGAAAAACGTTTGTTTGCAATGCTAACTAAGTAATATTCGTATGTGATTCACTTGGGTATTTTGACATTAATTCATATTATTATATGATAGTATGACTTTTTTCATATTGTTTCTATACAGACTTTGCAGGGCGAAAAATTTAACTAAACTTCAGTTTATTCTTTTGACTTTAAAAATACTCGTAATTTAATCACAAAGCTTTTGTAATTCAAGAATGATGGAATACAAAAATAAGTGTTGCGCATGATTTCCCGTTCGATGACGTTTTTAGAAGACAGTAGAGCTTGGACGATATTAACTAATCATCAGTACGCAAAGAAAAAGCATTTTGGAATATTGTTGTAGCAACATTACTATTTACTCTGTCATAATGTATATTGTTGCCTCTAGCGGCATATTATGGTTTTGAATATAGTTTAATCCTCTATGAGAGATTTCCACATTTCTATTGTTATATTTCTATAATTTATAATATGGTTATATGTAATAATAATGTTTAAAAAATAATTTGTACACAACAATAACTTTTGTTATGTACAATAATACACTATTGTTGTATGCAATGTATGTATCTATAACATAGATCCGTTAAACTAACTATTGTTGTTAAACATATACATACATATTTTTATTTTATTTTTTCAATTTTTAAAACAATCAGTTTATTTGTGTGTATGCGTTTTTTTTATATTAACAATATTAAAAATAATGAAGACTATATAAATATTTATTTATTGAATAAAATGATCATAAAGTTAGAGAAGGTTTGTATATGAATTTATGTACATAGGCAAATGCATGTATGTATGTGTATTTTTACAAATTTATTTGGCCAGACTACATCAATCTTCCACGAGCACCAAATTTGGACAAATTGACAAATTTGTAATCCATTTTTCAAAATATGAATTGGACTAAATATACTAAATAAATTACAAAAGTGTTGTTTTAATTCAAGATGTTATGTGTTTATATATATATATATATATATATATATATATATATATATATATATATATATATATATATATATATATATATATATATATATATATATATATATATATATATATATATATATATATATATATATATATATATATATATATATATATACATATATATATATACATATATATATAGATATAGCTATCTGTTATATAGAGTCACGTTCAGCAGTAGTACATGACAATAGAATATACAATTTTTCAAAAATATTGGCAGGAGTGATAATATTATATGGTGAGACATGACAGCTACATTTTCATTTCAACAATATTAGGCATAATACAAAAATTTTAACTTTTACCAAATATATGGTTTAATTTTGGTTTTTGGCTGTACTAAATTTTGTATATAAATTTCGGGTTGAAACCATATTATGTTGTTGTGTTCAACCATATAATTCAACAATATAATTTGCCCTTAAAATATTGTCATATCAACCATATTTTTTCTTCTACGTGAGTAGACCCGAAAATCGTTGAAAAATATTTTCAAATATCCTGTATACATGGTTCCCCAGAACTCAATGTAAAGCCGAAACAGCTTCCTTCGGATAGCCTGAAGAAGCGAAATATTGCCAGATAAAAGACATTTAAAAAAACCAAGACAGACCTTAAGCTCAAAAATATATAATATTAAAAAGAAAAAGAGGGTCGATATTAAGAAATAATAAGTTTTGTTATATTATTTAAAAAATGTAAAATGTATATTATTTAAAAAATGTCAATAGACTTTGGTGATTAGGGTAGTTCCTATGAAATGTCGATATATAGATAGCTGGCAGACATAAAAAACAAGCTATTTATAATTTTTTATTGGTATAAATGTTAGAAGCTAAAATAGCGAATAAAAAACTTAATTGTTTGAATTTTTGTTCTCTGCTTTTCGATACTTTCAAAAAACAAATCATAGCAAACAACGGGTGTTCATTTGTTTGAAAGGTGCAAAGAAATGTTACAGACGTGTATAAATGAAAAAGCGTGTTTTTTGTGTTTTGACAGATATTATAAGAGCATTTTTCTTTTTATTAAATTCTCAACAATTTATTTAGATTGTTGGGATATAAAGTTGATTGTTTGAGAATATCTTTCAAAAATTTCCAAAGTCTACTGATGATTAGGGTAGTTCCTATGAAATGTCGACATATAGATAGCTGGCAGACATAGAAACCAAGCTATTTATAATTTTTTATTGGTATATTTTTATGTATGTTATATTCAATATTTCGTTGACAATTTGTTAGCATTCTCTACAAATTGTACTATGACAATATAAATAATTTTGAAAAAAATTTCTGATGATTTAAAAGACATCGATAGCTGAAAAAAATTAATACTTTTCATTAAATTAATTAAAACTTTTCATTAAATCACTATCATTTACGAGAGTTTAGTGAAGATATAGTCCGAATAATCGTCAATGATTATGTGGTCGATGATACAGTGGTGGAAATCGTCGCCTACACAATCGTTGATGAGTTAGTGTGGATATTGTCACTTATGTATTCGTTGATGACATGGTAGAGGAAAAAGTCAATATGTCTTCCACGATTTTCTATTCTATTGTACCCATCGTTTAAGATGTCTTTAAGACATGGCCAACTGGGAAAGTACGCTCATGTGCCAATGTGTTAGTGGCAATATTTTAGTGCATTCGCTATGTTTTGCTATGAGTCATCGTTTATTTGCTTCAGTTTGATATTTTGTTTTGGTTTTTGCTAAAAAACAGAATTAGTACTTGAATTCAAGCACTGTTTCAAAACTACGAGGGCGGTTCGGAAGTTTCTTAGCCTAGCACAAAAAGCGCGGTATAAACCGAAAAAAGTGAAGTCTTTTGAAACTTCCATCTCTGCTATGAACAAATGTTACATGTCAATTTTGTTTCGATCTGGTAACTCCTTCATATAGAAACAGGTGTTCACATCACAAAAATCGCATCCGTGATTTTTTTACAACGGAAAAATTAGAAATGCGTGGCTTCATTAAATATTTACATAAAAAAGCCTTATCGGGACAAGAAATTCATAATGATATGGTGAATGTGTTAGGTGAAAGTGCTCCTTCATATGCAAAGTAAAAAATTGGGTTGCTGAATTTAAACGTGGTCGTACAAGCATTGAGGATGAACCACGTAGTGGACATCCAAAAACAGCAACAACAACAGAACTTGTAGCCAAAGTGCATTATATGATATTAAATGATCGACGAATAAAAGTGCGTGAAATAGCTAATATCATGGGCATCTCAAATGATCGAGTCCATTTAATTTTGCATGAAGAACTACAGATGAAGAAGCTTTCTGCAAGATGGATGCCGCATTTGTTAACAGTCGACCAAAAATGCATAAGAATGAACATTTCTCAAGTTTATTTGGATTGTTTTAAGCGAAATAAAAAGGATTTTAAGCATCGTTTCATAACTATTGATGACATATGGATCCAGCACTATACTCCAGAGACAAAAGAACAATCCAAACAATGGACTGAAGCTGGAGGAAGTGCCCCAAAGAAGGCAAAAACAATTCAGTCGGCTGGTAAGGTTATGGCAACGGTTTTTTGGGATTTCAAAGGTATTTTATTGATTGACTATCTGCAAAAGGGTAAAACAATAAATTCAGAGTAATATCGCAACCTTTTGGATCAATTAAATATACAAATTCGAGAAAAACGTCCTGGCTTATAACACAAAAAAATTATTTTTCATCAAGACAACGCACCAGAGGACAAGAGTATTTTAACAATGGCTAAAATCAACGAATTAAAGTACGAGGTACTTGACCAACCACCTTATTCTCCTGATTTAGCTCCCAGTGACTTTTACCTGTTCCCAAATCTAAAAAAATTCCTTGCTGGCAAGCGTTTTACCTCAAATGAAGATACAATTACAGTTGTAAACCACTATTTTGAAGACCTTGAGGAAAACTATTTTAATCAAGGGATAGAATTGCTAGAAAATCGTTGGACTAAGTGTATTGAAGTTTCAGGAGATTATATTGAAAAATAAAAATATTTTTGAAAAACTAAATATACTCTTTCATTGATAGGCTAAGAAGTTTCCGAACCGCCCTCGTATGAAGGTTTTGTTCTGTATCCAAATGCTTTACTGCTTGGTTGTTTTGTTTTAAAGACTGTTGTAAAATACAGTACTTGGAACTACTGCATAGTAGTGAGATGTGTTCTTTAGAACATTCTATGCAGCCTATTAATGTATATGTTGCTATCGTACTATGTTTTCTTTTAACTTTGTCATATTTTTTTTTTACCAACGATCGGGATTTTCTTTAAATACCTTTACGGATTAAAAAAAACAGCAAACTAAACTTGTAGTGGAGTTGGATGGACGTTTATATTTATTTACATCATCACGGCTGTTATTTATATTCACATATTTCTACATTATAATGGCATAATTATTCATAATGTATTGTTTATATTACCATTAACTTATTACATGTGTAAACATTCGTATGTATGTATGTTCATGCGTATGCACAACAGTTAAGCTCAAGATTATATTCTGATGTTTATTAATATTTTTAAAACCTTTCTAACGTTCTTCGACGGCAAAGTTCGTATAGACTGTAAACAATTAAAGTCATGCATATACAATATAAAAGGTGTTTTAAGTAGAGGTATACAACTTTGTAATAGAATAAGGGATTCCCAAAATCATATTATTCAGATGGTATAAAATAGTTGGAATATCGTCTTACTAAGTGTGTTGAGCTAAGAGGAGACAATGTTGAGAAATAAATGGTTTGTGAAAAAAAATTAATTTTTTTCTTCTTACGTATCAATCCGCCCTTGTAATATTCATAAACGTCGAGCTGCAATTGTTTAGCACGACGGCCATTTAAGCCACACTATCGCGAACTGCAGCAATATTTGGTGTCTTCACATCTCCTACAGACCCAGTTTTCATAATAAGCCTGAATAACTTTAAGCCGTTGCTCGATTGCGTATCTTTCCGTGGTTCAAATTCAGCTAGTCTGAAATTGAAAAAATGTTAAATGAAATACAGACAAAAGCTTGACGTTGAGGTGTGGTTCACATTCAACATCGGCCCTTAAAATTTAACCACCCGATAGTAAATAAGGAATTGAGTTGTAGAGAAAATTCATGACAGTTTTTTCTGTGTATTTATTTGGTTTGGTTAATCGGATAGCTTTTGCACCCATATGACCTTGTATTTTATCTTGTACATAATTGTTTACCAAAAACAAAAACCTACATTTTAAATAAAGTCAACTAAACTGACAAATTTTTAAAACTTTGTCTAATGTGATGCTAAAATCAGAATCCCTTACAACGAAATACAATTTTATTCGAAAAATATAAACTAAATCCTTTTTTTACTGGCTTTTGTAATAAACATAAATAAGAATTGTGTTCAACAGATAACCATCCTAACGTTGTTTAAATGTTAAATGCGACTCAAATTTACCACCTCATACCTTTTAATGGTAAGTATTAAATATCCTTCACGAGTATGAGAGTGTATGCATGGGTGTGTGTGTGTGCGTGTGTGTGTGTGTGCAGTTGCTTGCTCACGTTGATGCCTGGACAAATTTTTCTATAAGCAGCTTTAAAACTTGTTTCTTTTGCTTTCAATTTTCCTTTATGAAACTCAATAGTAAATTATTTTAAAGTCATTTTCAGGGTTACTTCATTCCCCTTTGCCGCTTAGTATTTTACATTTTACATCCACATTTTTTCAATGTTACAGGCACATTCTTTTGCAGAAGCTCTTCTTCCGTATAAACTATAATAAATATGGAAAATTTATGTGTATCTTTTAAAGCTTTGCGAAGCATTTTTTAAGGGTTTGCTACAACGGAAATTGAAAACGTAACGCTGCGAAATACAATAATAAAACTGGTAAAATTGTATTGAAACGTTGGAAAGTTTATTTGGATATATATGAAAAATTTTTTCACGCTCATAAATATATTTATGGTCGTTTTTAATTAAAATATTCAATAAAACATTTTTTGTTTTTAGAGTGATAATTTTTGTAGGTGTCAGTATATATTATATTGTATAATAAAAAGCTTTTAAGTTTAGTTAATTAAGAAAAAAAAAAAAATTAAGAAGAAAAAATTGAATGAGATATTTTAAATAAAATGAAAAATATTGCTTGAATATTAATAACACATAATCCAATGTTTTAAACATAAATAGAAATGTATGTAAACAAAAAGGCTTTACTAATTTTAAAATTATTTTAAGTTAACAACGAGTTTTAACACCAAAATATTCATCAGCGTTGTAAATTTACTGAAATAAACGAGTTTTATCCAAACAATTTTCTTACACTTTAACCTAAATGACCGCGTCAAGCGTAATTTATCTGTCAAATATACTCATGCATAAATAAAATGTTGGTGACTAGGCCGAATAGCGCGACGTCAACGCTTTGCAATAGAAAAATCTCCCTCTCTCTCTCCCTCTCTCTCTCAGTAGTTACCCAGCGGCCAAAGTTTCACTTACAGAAGCGATGATCTGATGCACACTTGTAAGTCAGTAATGCACACCATCTCATATACGAACCTAGTATACATTTTCATACACATTGCCGCATTTGTAGAGTGAATGCCTACCAGCTACACACAAAGTAAGTGGGATAGTGTGGTGTTCATCCGACAGGAGCTCATTACTTCCTAGCATACATTGTAAGTTATCAGTAGGCAGGACGAATACAATCTCGCATACTTTGTAAGTCGGAAGTAGGCAGTTCGGATACAATCTCGCATACATTGTAAGCCAGCAGTAGGCAGCTCGTATATACTGCGCACTTCAGTTTTTTGGGACCCAGCGGCCAAAGTTTCACTTACAGAAGCGATGATCCGATGCACACTTGTAAGTCAGTAATGCACACCATCTCATATACGAACCTAGTATACATTTTCATACACATTGCCGCATTTGTAGAGTGAACGCCTACCACCTGCACACAAAGTAAGCGAGTTAGTGTGGTGTTCATCTAACAAAAGCTCATTACTTCCTAACATACATTATAAGCTATCAGTAGGCAGCTCAAATACAATCTCGCATACTTTGTAAGTTGGCAGCTCGGATACAATCTCGCATACATTGTAAGCCGGCAGTAGCAGCTCGTACGTACTGCGCACTTAATTTTTTTGGGAATAGTCCATTCAATAAATTTGTGCCGTTTTTTGTCTACAGCATTCTTTTATTTTTTCACTAAATGTTTTATCTTTCTTGTACCTTTTTTAAATTGTTTTCTAGGCACTTTCACCTAATTTGTTAATTAAAATTTTTGCAACGTAGTCTGACAAAGACGGCGAACGTTTGATTTACAACTAAAAAATAAAATACGCATTTATAAATGATACAAAAGATGAAGATTGGGAACTCCATATACTACTTTCATACACTTTGTAAGTTATCATTCATTGATTACAAAGTGTTGCACACATCATCGAAGAGAAGTAATGTGGTAGGCAGTGTTCGCCGCTGGGTAGCTTCAAATCAAATGTTACTCAATTTTTGCGCAATTAGTAACCACACTTCAGGTGCTTTCATACTAATTTTGCAAATTTATTTATTATATTTATTAAACAATACTGTATGGACAGGGCAACTCCTGTAATTTGCAGTATGGTTACCTCCACAGTTACTACATTTTTTACTGCTCCAGTCAGTCTTCAATTTTTTATACTATGATGTACCGTGAAGCCCGCCACACACAACGTAAACTGCGAGCAAGTTACAGTAGCCCTTATTAGTATGGTCAAATTCTTGGCAGTTTAGGCATTGAACGTAAAAGCTTATGTTGGCTCCCCAACGGTAACTTTACGGTACCGTTGCTACGGAATTCAATTATGGGGCATCGCCTCAACGTCAAACATTGAAAAAATTCAAAGGCGTGAAAACCAAATTCATCTATTGATTACTGCAGCTCTATGGTACGTAAAAAATTCAGGAATTCATAAAAATCTGAGTCTTCCGCAGGTAAAAGACGAATTTTCTAAGTACATAACAAGGTATATCAATAAACTGGAGTCCTCATCCACGCAATATATTTAATTTAGGCAGCCATACCCTATTGAGACGAAGATACCTTTGCCACCATCAAAACGTTAAATAGGTGATTTTACCGATAAAATTCCCGCAAAATAAAACTTTATGTCTGGCATTGGCCGGACTTAAGTAAAAAAGTCCATATTTTTTTTTAATTTTTTAGTTCTAAGATTTGAATGCTTATTGTTAGCTCATTTTGAAGATTCAATAAATAAAATAAATGTATTAAAAAAAAGTTTTAAATTATTATTTTAATAAATTAAATTTTTTTAAAAATTTGAATTACAAAGTAAAATAATTATAAACTAAAATAAAGATCTTGATTGATTTTAGTTTTTTATAAAAAATGTTTAGCGGTATTTTATTTTCGATATTTCGATAAAAATTTGTTATCGTCCTCAGGGAGATTAAAATGTTAAATGTTAATAAAATACCGTTAAACCTTTTTATAAAAAACAAAAATCAATCAAGATCTTTAGCTGGCAAATTTAAAAGAAAACAATATAAACAAGACCAAATAATACGAATATTTAATTATATACATATGTATATTATTTAATAAAAAAATAATAATTTTTTAATATGCTTATTATTTCTTTGTTTCGACCGTTTTTTCCTTTCTTAATATGTGTAATTGTTCGAGCTTAAGGTCTTTCTTGGAATTTTTAGTTTTTTTGGTTTTTAATTATCTGGCAATATTTCGCTTTCCTTTGGATAGCTTCTTCCAAAAAAACTAAAAATTCCAAGAAAGACCTTAAGCTCGAACAATTACACATATTAAGAAATTTTTTAATACATTAATTTTTTAAAAGTTATTTTCAAATGTAATTACTTAAATAATAAAATGAAAACAAAACTATTAAAAAATAAGTATAAATCAATAAAAAAATATACAGTGGTGGCCACATAACTAAAATTTTTTTTATAGTAACAGCCAGTTTGCCGATGTCGAAAGGATAAGTTCATTCGCAACTCAAAAAGAAGTCTGCAGCGGTCAAATCAGGCGATCTTGCTGACCAGTGCAAATCGCCAAAACGGAAGATTAGGCGCCCGGGAAATGCATCCTTCAGCATATCGTTTGTGGCACGTGCAGTGTGTGCCGTAGCACCGTCCTGTTGGAACCACATGTTTTCCAATCCCAATTCATCAAGTTGCGGCAAAAAGAACTCGTTAATCATTGCTTTGTAGCGCTCACCATTCACAGTCACCGATTGGCCCGTGAAGTCTTCGAAGAAAAAAGGTCCAATGACTTCTCTAGCGAAAACAGCACACCATACAGTGACTTTGAGCGGGTGTAATGGCTCTTCGTGGGTTACACGCGGATTTTCAGTGCCCCAGAAGCGTAAATTTTACTTATTTTTGTACCCGCTAAGATGGAAATGGGCCTCATTGCTCATGATAATTTTTAATGAAAAATCATCTTCCTCTTGGAGTCAAATAAATAGTCACCAATACTCCGCGTTCTAGAGCAGTGTCACATTGTTTATTAACGTGTATTTTGCATATGTTTACTACACAAATGTCAAAACACAACTGACATTAGGGGCCAATCGCAAAATTCATAACATTATCTGATAGCAGGATTACTTTTGCGCCACTTTATATGTGCGTGAGGATTTTCGATAAAAAAATTACTCTTGAAGCGCTAATTTAGGTTGCACTGATACTTTTGGACTTTGCCAGGTTTTTTTCTTGTACTGGCGATATTATCTGCCGTGAATTCAACAATTTCCGTGACGTTGTAGTTTCTGAAAACAACTTATTATGAAGAAGGTAATTTGTTTGAAAAAGTTGGTTTCTGTTTAATACAATAAACTTTTTCTATAGATTTGTAAACATATTGCAAAATTGTTAATAGATGTTTTCTGTAAACCAAAAACAAAATCGCGTGTGCTACACACAGACTGTAATAACAATTATGGAATTAATTTTAATCCTTTCTATTGTTGTTATCAATTAGCAGTTTAATTCACTATATTTGGTGTTCAAAAATATAAGACACCACTAGTCGCTTTAATCTAAATAGTTTGCATAAATATACATATCGCTCTTTTATTGCAACATAGTCATAACTCAAAAAAACTGGTTTCGAGAAAAACGCATTTTAAATTTTTAGCTTCCATACAAGCCTTAAATTTTTTTTTTATAAAATATCTCCTAAAGCGAAAAGTTTAAAAGTAATCTGAACAAAGTCTTGGCATAATATAGAAGGTGATACTGTTAACAATTCTGCATTGTTAACTCGAAAAACCAATTTTTGCGATATGACTATGTTACAATAAAGGAGCAATATGTAAATTTATTTTTGTTAGCCATTTCGTCAAATGTTCTTTTGAACTGAGATTAGATATTCATAGTTTAAATTGTATGAATTTCTATTAAATTGGTTTATTTTGAAAAACCAATCAGTTGAAAATATATCGATTTTATCTTAATGAAATTTGTTGATAAATAAAGTTGTTTTCTTTGCAGATATTGGCGACGATACATTACGAGTAAATGGGTTATTGCTAATCAGGTAAGTGATTTGTGCACTTAAAATGAATAGCAAATAGAATACCTGCTAAAAAAAGGAACTCACACAGATATTTAACATTGATAAGAAAGATTTTACGAAGATGCTCATCATTTAAAGCCAACAAAAAAGTACACTCAGAGAGAGTAAATTTACTTTGTATGTTGACTGAGATATCACTCTGCAGAAAGTGTGCATAATTTTAGAAATTTTTTTTATTTCTACTGAAAGAAATGTAACATGGTTTTGCTGCCAGAAACAATATATATATACATAGATATATATATATATATATATATATATATATATATATATATATATATATATATATATATATATATATATATATATATATATATATATATATATATATATATATATATATATATATATATATATATATATATATATATATATATATATATATATATATATATATATATATATATATATATATATATATATATATATATATATATATATATATATATATATATATATATATATATATATATATATATATATATATATATATATACATATATATATATATATATATATATACATATATATATATATATATATATATATATATATATATATATATATATATATATATATACATATGTATTACGTTTATACGTGGAACTTATGTGGGAATAATAATATTGTTAAAAAGAAAAATTGCCTCATAAATGGCAAATAAAGTTTATACTTGCAACATGACAAAAAGAAATCATTTCTTATTTTTGCAGCTAAAGATGGTTTTGGTTTTATATAAAAAATTCAATAGTGGGGGCTATTCTGCGTTTCGATTCTGATCGAAATTTTCTCTGTCTGGTAACTTGAGTATTCTGCGTTTCGATTCCGCTCAGTTTCTTTCGATTGTATGTATTCTGCATTACGATCGGAACTCCGTTTTTTTCAGTTGTTTTTTTGTTGACGGAGAAGTTTTCGTTATCTCTTTTTTAGTTAAAAATTAAAAAAAATGTAAGTAGAATTTGATATAAAATGTTTAGTAACGATTAAAAAAACATTTAAAATTATTTTATTTAAGTAAATTTATTTATTTATTTTAAATTATCAATTTTTGTGCCCGAATCTGATGTGTTTTTTATGTATTTTGGGTCAAAAACAACAACACCAGAACAGTATGAAAAATTGGCAAATTTAATGTCATCTAATGCAGACATTGCATGTGGATATCACCAGCGATCAAAGGAAGAAGTAGCAGTGTTCTGGGAGGAAGTTGCAGGAATCATCAATGCACTTGGCCCTCCAATAAAAAGTGCCAGCCTCATTATATCTCATATTGTTCTCCTCTCTGACCAACAATAATGCAGCTGTTATAGAAATTTAAAAATTAAATTATTGAGAAAAAAAATGTAGCACAGTGAATTAATCCCCTACAATTTTTATTAAAGTTTTATTTTGGTCTTTCCATATTTAATCACAACACTGTTAATTTTTTTTTTTATTATGTACCTTTATCTTCACAAGATTCTTTGCACTGTAATATATTTATGAACAATTAATTTTAGTTTGTTTTTGTATATATTTCTTTTTTCTTATTAAACTTTATTCAGAACTTATTTTTAATTATGTATACAAACAACTTTTTATATTAAATTTGACATTTGTTTATGAAAACGATAACAAACTTGCTTATTTTGCAATTTCATTTCCGCATTTCACAGTGATGCTATTAATTTTATAAACATTGTTGTCTTCTTCTTTTTCTTTCGATTCCGTTTTTTATCAGAATACCAATTTTCGATCGCAACGGAACTGAATGCGGAGACTTTTGTTATCATCAACGTTGTCAACTTTGAAATTTCAAAACGCACAAAAATCTAAAGAAAAGCGCGGTGTTTCAGGAAAAACGCACCGAAATTTGAATTTTTTCCTTTAATATTTAAAAACTTATTTTGTATTATAAGAAGTAAAATATTTTTATATTAAAAATACGATTATGAAACAGCCTTTTAAGCGGCTAGTATGCAATCAAACTGGGTCTAATAGCACCGCCTGATGGCATGCCATCAAATTTGTTCAATAGCTAGAGTTTGTGTTTGTCAAACTTGGCCTCTAGTACGACTCTGTTAGTTTAATTAAGATAATGTTACCTTTACAATAATCAACGAGTGATTTTTTTGCTATTATCTTTTTGACAACACTAGTTTTGACAGCTCACGCACGTTTTGTATCTTGTGTCACTGTCCAACATCTTCAGTTTGGTCTATAATTTAATCGTGAATCGTCTTACAAACGAACAACGCTTGCAAATTATTGAATTTTATTACCAAAATGCGTGCTCTGTTAAGAAAGTTCATCGCGCGCTTCTTCCATTTTATGGTCAGTTTAATCGACCTACTGAGGCTTCTATTCGGGCTATTGTAAAAAAATTTCGCACCAAATTTACATTGTTGGACATTAAACCACCAACACGCTTACGTAGAGTGCGAACTGAAGAAAATATCGCAGCCGTATCGGCCAGTGTTGGTGATGACCGTGAATTATCGATTCGGCGCCGTTCGCAGCAATTGGGCCTCTGTTACTCCACTACGTGGAAAATTTTGCGAAAGGATTTGGGTGTGAAGCCTTATAAGATACAGCTGGTGCAAGAATTGAAGCCAAACGACCTACCACAACGCCAAATTTTTGGTGAATGGGCTCTTGAAAAGTTAGATGAAGATCCACTTTTTTATCGAAGAATTGTGTTCAGCGAAGAGGCTCATTTCTGGTTGAATGGATACGTGAACAAGCAAAACTGCTGTATTTGGAGTGAAGAGCAGCCAGAAGTATTGCAAGAGCTACCAATGCATCCACAAAAAACAACCGTTTGGTGCGGATTATGGGCTGGCGGCATCATTGGGCCGTATTTCTTCGAAGATGATGGGAATCACAACGTTACTGTGAATGGTGAGCGCTACCGTGCGATGATAACAAACTTTTTTTGCCCAAAATGGAAGAGCTTGACTTGCATGACATGTGGTTTCAACAAGACGGTGCCACATGCCACACAGCACGCGAAACAATGGACCAATTGAGAGGCGAGTTCGGTGAACAGTTTATTTCATGCTTGGGACCAGTCAATTGGCCGCCCAGATCGTGCGACTTAACGCCTCTAGACTATTTTTTGTGGGGCTATGTTAAGGCTAATGTCTATAGCGACAAGCCCGCTTTGATTGACGCACTGGAAGGCAACATTGCCAACATTATTCGTGAGATACCGGCCGAAATGTTGGAAAGAGTATGCCAAAATTGGACTAAGCGGATGGACCATTTGAGGCGCAGCCGCGGCCAACATTTGCATGAAATAATCTTCAAACATTAAATTATATCGACCCAACTATCGATCCAAATAAATATTTCATGCATTTTTCTGAATTTTATGTGTTTTTTTCTTTAAATTTCCGATAGTTCTTTCGATTTTATATCACTGTTACTTTTACTGCCTATTATCAGGGACACAAAAATACAATTAAAATCAGCAGAATGCTGTGCAAATAACTGAGACTATAACAAATTGCAATTGTGATCAGATTGAGACAAATATAGGCGAAGAATAATAAAAGAGCTCGGTGGCTAAATTGCTGGCGGCTGTATTAAAAATACATCATGTTTACTCGCAGATGATGTCGAGTTGGAATCCTAGTGGATGCTGATGAGTAGTGTAGCGACTACGAAATAGGTAGTTGTCCCCCAGCTTTAGTATTTACTTATTTCTTCTGCCTTCTTTGATCTAGCGTTGTTGATGACCGCAATTATTGTTATTATTAAATGTAAAAAAAAACCTGACAAATGCTATCATGCTAAATTAAAATCTTTAAACTTGTCGGTGTAACCTTTCGCGAAGGTAAGAAGATCGCAGCAACTTGCCAACCATCATCTAGCCAGAAATCTTTAAGCTTGTCGGTGTAACCTTTCGCGAAGATAAAAAGATCGCAGCAAATTGCCAGCCAGAAAAAAAATTTGTTGTGTTCTCGAAAATGCGGATGTATTGTTTTTTCAAAAGTTTTAAAATAGCATACACTTAAGTATATACATACATGTAGGATGGCTCATCTGCACTACTGTGCAGAAAGAGGAAGAGACAGAAGAGCACAAACTTAAAGACAAACAAGACATTACGATACTAGTACAGACAGGCAACACAATACGAACAAAGCAGTGAGGAAAGACACTTTGAAACCTGAATATATTGATTGACGAGTTAGAGTTGAATAGGTGCTACCGTCAAGTTGCTTAATACGTTGCCTCGGGAGAATAATTTGAAGTTGTTGAAACTGTTTAATGTGTTAAGACTTTGCTGATGGAAATTGTGTAAATTCATGTAATTACTGCAACTAAGTGAAGAGTTAAAGTGCATAAAAATATATAGAATCATAATATGTAAACCCCTAGATAAAAATGCTTGCCATTGAACCAATCATTATAATTATAACTACTAACGTTATTAAATTAGTTTTAAAGAAATACCGTTAAATGCTAAAAACTGAATAATAAATATTAATAAATAATATGAATTTTATATTGAATATACGTAGTGTTTCATTTGCTAAGTGGAACCCTACATACATATATTTTCTTTTTTTAATATGAATAGTATGGCGGTTTTTAGCGCTTTTTGGGTAGGGTCACGGCGCTTTTGGATTACAAATAGTTGACAAAGCTGTTTATTGTATCCTTACTTGGTCTCCCCAGATCTCACACCCATAAAGGAGAATGGAGTTAGGTGCTGCCATAAGAAGCCATTGTTTGTTCGGTTACAGCCCACCGATCTTCAGCATTAAACGACTCAACCTCAATGTTATTCTAGTTGGCTTCTCCATGTCGCATTCTATCTGGGGTGAGTATGTTAGCCTTGAGTCCAGTCTTATCCTTAAGTAGCTCACCACTTTCATAGTGAGTAATGTAGAGCCGTCGACAGAAATATGGAGCTCTAAGGGTATATTACACTTGGTCAAGAGCACTAGTTGGGTTTTATGGATCCATGCGCCTGCAACCTTATCCTCGTCCTTATCATAAATCAGCAGATGCTGAAACCTTGCCTCGAATTACTGCAGCGGTGCCGTTTGCATAGCCCACTAAAAATGTGTCCTGTGGTATTTCAATTCTCAATATTTCATCGTAAGTGATGTTCTACTGGTCAGGTCCCAGAATGAATCCTTGCGCCACCCTTGCGAGAGAAGACCTCTCTGGTCTTCTGTCGTATCATAAATAAGCTGTCTTGTTTTTCAGGAAGTTCCTGATGATTCCAAACAAGTATTCAGGTACGCCACAATTTTCCTTTAATGCCATCTAAATGTCTGGATAAAATCGTTGTACTCTGATAAGGAGAGTTCTTGTTAGATCAAATTAAGTATCCAAGCTATAACAATATCAAAATTACTCTGTAATAATAAAACTAAAATCAAGATCCATTTTGATTTTCTTTTTAAATATAACAATCCTTTTTAAACCGTTTCTATTCATATCTTACTCCATTTATTTTCTTTGTTTTTTTTTTTCTCAAGCCAATCGATAATAGTACACTATTGTATCTTCTATGCAAATAAATTCTTTTATTGTGCAGGAGAATATGATGATGCAGCATCATAAATAAATTCATACGAGTACATAAATACACATATGCTTAGCAATTTTCTGCAAAGTGCTCGTATTCTTATGTTTAAATTTAGAAATTCTTTTAAATTGCTGTGACATGAAGTTTTTTCAAGGTTTTAGTTTCCTTTAAAATTTTTATTATTTTTGTGCCTGAGATTAGAAAGAGATTGTATTTCTGTAAAATTGTAACGTTTAGTATGTAATGCATTTCATCTATTGATTGCATGATAGCAATATATCTTCAATTTAGTGCAATTGGAAATATTTTTAAATGTTTCAATGTATGTTGAGAACTTTGACAACTATCAGCTGTTTTATTTTGCGCAATATATTCACAAAACGTGCGGTAGTTTGCTCTCAACAGCTTGCAAGCACAAACTAAATGAAGTAGCTTGTTCAAATTTAGACAGGAGTCCACTGAATCATGCCTGTTGACGGGAGCAGTTTTGCCATTTCTCATAAAAAGTTTAAAAAACCACTGACTTATTGATCCGCCCTCGTATGCAGTTAACTGCAAGTTATCACAAAATATTTTTTAAAATAAATATTTGCTCTTGAGACTCTTGGATACAAGTCATTGGAAAATAAAAGGAAATGTGATTGTATACTCGTATATGGGGTAATCCAAGTCAAATCGGACAGTTCGAAGAAAACTTTTTTTTGATTTGCTTTATTTTTTATTGTATTTGATGTTACTTTTAAATAGCACATTTCAGGAAATTTTTAGATATTTTTGCTTATGGTTTCAGACATGAATTATGAGAAACCCGTGTCCAAATAAATACTCATAACTTTTTCAATATTAGTCCAAACAGAATAATATTAATGATGGGATGGTATCGTTCGTCTGGCTCATGTAGCATCCCTATCTGTCTCGCTCACTCATGGCAAACATATCCACAGTCCATATCTCTCATCATTTTGCCGGAAATTTCACAACCTACTACGAGCACATAATTTTCAAACTTCATGGAATACAATCAATTTGTCACTCCGTTTCGGCTGGACGTTAAGTTCTAAGACACCCTGTATTTGTAATACTATGTATGTATAATAGATTTAATTATCTCGATGTATGTAGTGTTTTTAACATGCTTATATTAGTTTCATTTGTGTGTTTGGCTGTTTGTATGTTTGCAACACTGGAAACCCATGCCATATGACTGGTTATTACATATGTAAGTATATAAAACTGTATATACAATGTTGCCACTTTGGTGCGAAAGTTGGAGTTGCTGTATGCTTTCGGAGAAGTTGGGGGATTTTGGGGATTCATGAAGCTGATTTTGGGAATTCCCAAAAAACTGGGTACCGCTTCGCTAACTGTTTTGGAACCGGTTTTTCACATTTGGTGCGCGTTTGTGGCATGGAACATGCCATAAACGGTCATTCGTTTTAATGCGAAAATATAAGTTGCCGTTTTGCTTCTGAGGAAGTGGGGGACTTTAACATTTCCTGAAGCCCCAAAAACTCGGAACCGCTTAGCTAACCAAATCGGGACCGGGTTCATATTCGGTGTGCGTTTTGACCGTGCGAAAATTTAACTTGATATATTGTTTTCGGGGAAGTGGGGCATTTTGACGATTCATAAAGCCGATTTTGGATATTAAAAAAAAAGTGGGTGGCATTATACGGAGCGTATTTTTTAGTTTTTTAAACTATATTTATTTAGATAAATTTACATACATACTAGTATATACTATTTAAATACTGTTTTGTTTTATTAATGTACTGTTCACAGAACACAGACGAGTAACTAACTTGTCCAAAGAATTTTTATGAAAAGTCCTCAAAATTCTTAATGGTTTTCATACAAATTTCCTAGACGAGTGACTCGTTTGTCTTCTACGAACAGCACATAATATTTAACCCTTTATAGCGTTCTTCGAATACTTATAATTTAGCGCTTTTGTGGATAATTATAACTTAAATTCTTCTTAACTTTTTCCACTTCGAAATACACTTTTTACTATGAAAATGTTGGCATCGCTAGGCTCAATACTCAATATATGGCCGTTTACTGGATTGTTAAATTTTTTTTTTGTTAGTGGTCTTGCGTGATTTCCAATCTGTTCTTTATTAAATACGAGTACGTTTTTTGTAGTTTGTATTGTATTTTACGCAGTTGTTGTTATTGATATCCTGTTGTCCGTAAATGATAAATATTGTTTTGTGTATACGAACATTTCACCTTAAAAAAGAACCATAACAACAAAATCTTTAAATACGCTTAAATTTTCTCTTTTGTAAAAAGCTTTTTCTTTACGAAATGATGAAATGCAGAAAATAAAGGAGGGAAAATCGTGATGTCCAATAATATGAAATTCATTTTATCAGGCAAAAATCTCTTTTTCATTACGGCCATTGAATTTGAATGTTTTGAGGATTCTTTCAACTGTAAAAACACACACTGTTTCATATTATATTATCATACGCATTTATGAATACAAATTTAATATCAGCACAGCTTTAATTTATCAAAGACAATTTTACTTAACGCTTGTCAATACAGTTTATTTGTTGATGTTAACTCTGTCAGTTTGAAGATGTGACTTAGGTTAGGTTAGGTTAGGTTGTACAGGCCGCCAGTTTCATGAAACCAGCCCACTTGGGTCCTTTTGGTCCCGTTGTGTTGCCTGAGGGAGAAGTGCAGCCCGCGAGACTTACACTTCCCCCGACGGTTCAGATTCAAACCAACCCGAAAACCGGATAAAGGAATCCAGTCCGTTCACTCGGCATTCCGATATATCTGCTAAACCGTTCAGCATCGGTCCGCCTAAGTACAGCGCTCTCATAGAACTGAGAGCCGGGCATCGACAGAGGAAATGCTCAACACTTTACTCCTCGTCCTCATCCCCGCAACTTCTGCAGAAATCATTAAATGGAAGATTTAACCTCCTAGCATGCGTCCCTATGAGACAATGTCCTGTCAGAACTGCCACCAAGGTACGCAACCTTTGACGGGGAAAACCCTTTAAGACCGCAGTTCTACTACGATCATACGCAGGCCATGTCAGCCTTGCTACTCGGCAGGTGACCTCACCAGACCATCTGTCCTGCGCAGTCCCTACAAGTTGACGCTGCACTTGGTTTTTACAGCTGTTAAGCGGGACTCCAACCATCGTATCAATGTCCCCTCTCTGTAGACGAGCTCCGGCTTTCGCCAGCTCATCCGCCACAATATTTCCGGGCACTCCACTGTGCCCCGGTACCCAGAAAAGCTCCAGGCCCGAATGTCTCGCTATCTCATTAAGAGATATCCGGCATTCCTGAACCAACCTGGACGTCGTATGGACACCCACAAGCGCATTTAACGCAGCCTTACTATCAGAACAGATTCGGATATTCACCCCGTATACCCTATAGTACCTCAGCCAGTTAGCTGCTCTCAAAATAGCTGTAATTTCAGCCTGCATTACGCTACACTCATCGTATAGCTTAAAACTGATCCTCCTCTGATACTGGGGCATAAAGATACCACCACCAACTCCCATGTCCGACTTGGATCCATCTGTGAAAACTTCAAGCACGTCCTCTTGGCGACACATTTGGTTCGCTGCCGAGGCCGTCCTTGATGAGATCGCGTCAAATCTCTTGTCGGGCATTAGAGCTGGTGCACAGTAATCAATATACTCCGGGAGGTCCGTTATTCTTTCTATTATCGAAGCGTGACCTTCTGTCGCTTCTTTCCACATCTCACTGGCTTTTAGCCTAATTGCCGAGCACATGGCCACTTCCTTCGCCATGAGATCAGCTGGCAGCCAATGCATCATCGTAATTAGTGCTTTAGTTGGCGTAGTACAAGAAGCACCAGTTACCATCAAAGCAGATGACCGCAGTATCCTTTCTATGAATCTGCAATAGGTGGTTTTCTCTAAAGCCGTCCACCAAACAAGCGCCCCATACATTAATATGGGCTTTATTACCATGTTAAATAGCCAGCAAGAATTCCAAGGATTTATACCCCAGGTCTTCCCAATGGCCTTACGACACAGGTACAAGGCAACAGCCGCCTTGTCCGCTCTAAATTGGACATTCTTCTTCCAAGACAGTTTTGAATCAAGATAGATTCCCAGGTATTTGGCACTATCTGCCAAACTAAGCTCAACGACCTTTAGGGTTGGCAGATCGAAAGGAGGAGTCTTGTATTCGCGAAGATGTGACTTATTTTACCTAGTTGTACGCAGCCAGCTTTTATGCAATTAATTTACCTAGTGTCTAGTTTGCGGATCTTCAAGAAAGTTCAAGATACTCATTCTTATCCTTTCTACGAGCTGTCATAGTTCACTTACAGCAAAACGGGTCTAGTACATATGAGAGTTCGAGGCAAATCTACTTGAGATTTTCCATAGAAAATGAAATCTACTTTTCGTTTAAGTTTTGGATAGTAGATTTTTTTTACACAAATGTTATTTTATTTGCAGACAAGAATGCGAAACGTTGCCGTCTAGTCTTTTTTTTGCCACAATGCACCAATTTTCACTCATATTTATAACCTAATCGTGTGACTGTATAATCAATTGACACCTTCGGCAGTCGCGACGAATATTGTTCTTATTTTGACCAATCAAATGCAACCGTGATGCGGCAATCGTGTGGCTACTTGATATACAATCGTAAGCCAATAAAATGCCACAAATATATCCATATTTATAGTGCGGCAAGATAAAAAAGTGTGTATGTAATTGTAAAACCAAAATTGCTTGAAAGATATCATAGTAAAAATGTGTCATCAAAGTACTATTTTCAGCACCTAAAATTGTCAAAATGACGATAAATCGTCAAATCTGGCAACCGTGATGGTATGTTATTGTTATTCAGGTGATTCATAAGTAAAAAAATTCTATAATAAATATAGTTCCGAAACCTAAAAAACACGCTTCGATGTTGAATAAATATTTTTAAGAATACGCTTAAACAACAGTGAATGAAAAATAACAGCATTATTGTGAATTAGCATCCGGCGATTAATTCACAATAATAATACAAGCATTTGCCATTCACTGTTATTCAAACCTATGCTTAAAATGATTTCTTACTTTTTAGTTCTATATCGAAGCGGTTTTTCAAACTATATTTTAGCATTTTACTTTAGCATCCTTAAGCGAAGCGGTTTCCAGCTTTTTGGGAATTCCTGAAATGGGCCCACTTCCCTGCAAGCAATACGGCAACTTCAATTTTCGCACGAAAGCGAAAGATCGTAAATAGTTCAGATACTCGTGTCGCGGAAAAAAGCGTGCCGAATATGAAAACCGAGTCCAAACCGATTAGAGAACGTAATGCGAGTTTTTTTTTTGAGAATACCCAAAATTGGCTTCGGCAATCCCCATAATCCGTCCCCTTCCCCGGAAACAATTACAAAACTTAAATTTTCGTACCAAAGCGAATGACCGTTAAATAGTTCAGATACAGGTGCCACGGCAAAAACGTATACCGAATTTGTAGAACTGGCACTGGACCGATCAAAGAACGTATTCCGAGTTTTTCGGGAATTCCCAAAATCAGTTTCTGCAATCCCCAAAATCCCCCCACTTCGCCGAAAACAATTACGCAATTTCAATTTTCGTACCGAAGCGAATGACCGTTAATAGGCCAGATGCAGGTGCCACAACAAAAACGCATACCAAATATGAAAAACTGGCACTGAACCGATTAGAGAACGTATTTCGAGTTGTTCGTGAATTCTCAAATTGGCTTTAGGTATGGCCAAAAATCTCCTACTTCCGCGGATGTAATACGGCAACTACAATTTCAAACTAAAGCGAATGATCGTTAATAGTTCAGATACAAGTTCCACGCTCACCGAATGAAAACCCGGTTAGCGAAGCGGTTCCGAGTTTCTTTTTTTTTTGGCAAATCCCAAAAACCAAAAGCTTGGTTTTTTTTTGCATTTGTTTATGTATTGAATCTTTAAAGTGAACTAACAATAAGTATTCATCCCAAGAACTTGTGCGAATAAAAACATTTGAACTGAGTAAACTGGACTAGCAAAAATTGGGTTATTTGAGGTTTTAGATAAGAAACTAACAAGTATTTTTCTTAATTCTAGAAAACTTGGTGCAATTGTGTCATTATATTCGACTGTGGTTCTAAAAATGTTATTTAGGCTTATGGTTCCAAAGTTTAAATGAACAGAGATAATAAAAATGAACCACAATAACCGAAAAATAGTCACAGTTTTCGGGGGGTTTCTTCAACGCTCATAATTTTCTACACTACATGGGAGAGATTTTTTCTCTGACTTTTCTCATGATAGTTGCAATTAATCCTGTCACCCTGTTTTTGCTTGACACTGAGTTCTGGACCACCTTGTATACTAATGTTGTCACAACAATATCTGAACTTGTCTTTTCTTTGCGTGTTTAAAACCTTTAATTTTTTCATGCTTTACTAACTGCTCTAGTCGCTTTAATTTGATATTGTTCTAAAAGTTTGAAATAGTTTGTGGGTTTTAGATTATTTTGCTTTTGTCATATGCGTTATCGTCGTTTTGAACCAACTTAATGTTGTCTGGTTTGACTTTGGCTGTTGTTGTTGTTGTTGTTTCTTGGAAAAAGTACTTTTGCCTGAATACACAGTTTGAACATGCAAATATATTTCAACTTGTTTTTGAGTCTAAGAAGCTTAAGTGCTTCTAGGCGGTTGGGCCAATTTAAACTTTTTTGTTGTCGCTGCTACAGCATCATTCTGCTTGCGATAAAAGTATTCTTTTAGTTGGTAACTTTGTGGCGTTAAATAAATACTATCACATGAAATAATTTGTGGCTTTGTCTTTTAATTGCTGTTGGTTGTTGTAATCTTTAGTTTTTGTTTTGATACAAAATAAACTATAGCTGCGGCAGTTTTTGTTCAGTTGACCCAGAAGGGGGGAAAACAAAAGGTTTTATTTAGCTTGGAGCATGATTTTACTGAAATAACAAGAAATATATAAGACGTGTTTAAAGTCTATCTAAGTGAGACATCACACTGCTGGCACTAAGAGAGCTAGAAGAAATATTTCATATGTATCAATTGTTAACAATTTCCATTCTTTTTATTTTACTTATAGTTTGTGGCTTGAATTAGTGTTCACTTCTTGAATAAAATTATTACTTTTTATATTCAATATTTCCACACTCCGTTGTGTTTCTTCAGAAAAAATTTTGGTTTGAAAGATTGCATCGGATGGTTAAATTTTAAGACCCGATGTTGAATGTAAACCACACCTAAACGTCAAGTTTTTGTTTGCATTTCATTTGACATTTCTCAATTTGAACCATTGAAAGATACAAAATCGAGGAATGCGTTAAAGTTATTAAGGCTTATTATGAGAATGATTTCGTGATTTTTTCGGTCAATATCATCGGTCGATTGTGCGTACAACCGGAAAAATCGTACACAAATTTGAGCAAACCAGGTCTGTAGGTGATGTGTAGACACCAGTGTATGCTCGTACAGCTCGTTCTGCAGAACATATTGCTGCTGTTCGCGATAGTGTGGCTGAAAAACTGTCCAGCTAAAATGGTCGTCGTGCCCAAGAATTGCACCTCTCACGCTTGCCGTTGATGTACACTATGCATAAAGGCGTGCATTTACACGCTTACAAGGTGTAATTGACTCAAGAACTAAAGCCTCTTGACCTTTCCAAGTGCCAAGTGCCGTCAATGGTCAGAATGGTGGCAAGAAATGGCAGCATTAGATGAGCAATTTTCGAAGAAAATCATCTTCAGTGATGAGGCACATTTTCCCCTTTTGTGGAATCGTCAATAAGCAGAATTGCTGCATTGGGGCGAATGATAATCCAAGAGTGATTGCCGAAAAACCAATGCACTCGCAAAGAGTAACGCAGTTTGTGGACTGGCAGCATAATCAAGCCGTATTTTTTTCCAAAGTAAGGCCGATCAGGCAGTTACTGTGAATGGTGTTCAATATCGTGAGATGATAACGAACTTTTTGTATCTCGAATTAGAAGATATAGATGTGGACGATATGTGGTTTCAACAGGGCAGTGCCACTTGCCACAAAGCTAACAAAACAATAGCTCTTTTGCGCGACAAATTCAATGGCCGTGTTATCTCACGTAGTGGCGATATCAATTGGCCGCCAAGATCATGTGATTTGACGCCGTTGGGCTGTTTTCTTTGGGGTTATTTGAAAAAAAGTGTACGTCGACAAGCCAGCAACAATTCAAGAGCTAAATGAAGAGATAATTGGGCACATTAACGACATAGAACTTCAATTATGGCTCAGCGACATCGAAAATTTAGACCATTGGATGGAGGCCGCGGTCGCCATTTGGCCAATAGCTCGTTCTATACATAATTCAACCGTATCAATATTATCATATTTTTTTAAGCATTTTTTTATTTATTGAATCTTCAAAATGAACTAACAATAAGTATTCAAATCTTAATACTCAATTTAATATTAAAAAATGTGATTTAAAATTAAAAAATGTGATATTATCATAATAAAAGGAAATGACATGAATTCCTAAAAAGTTTGTGCTTTATTCAGAATCAATATCGGCCCTTAAAACTTAACCACCCTTTAGTTTTCTCTGAGCTCCATACACATAGTCCAACGTTTCTATAATTTTTTTTTTGTTATCACTTCCTACAAATATGGTTTGTCGTGATCCTCATAATAGCTATCCGTTTTGAGATGATTTCGTCGTTGGAGTCAAATCTCTTTCCGGCGAGCCATTTCTTCAGGCTGGGGAACAAAAAATAGTCACTCCGAGCTAAATCTGGAGAATAGATGGACAAGGGATCAAGTCGTGAATCCTTAAAATCCCTCCACTTCCCCGGAAGCAATATGCCTACTCCAACTTTTGCACCAAAGCGGCAATATTGTATATACAGTTTTATACACCTACATAAGTAATAATGGCTCATATGACATGGACTTCGAGTGCTGCCAACATACAAGTGAAACTAATATAAGCGTGTTAATAATGCTTAATGAACACGCGAAATTCACTTTTCTCCATTTTCTGCTCAAAATGGACGAAGCTGAACATTTTAAACTTTTTGTGAAAAAACTATTGTAAAATTTTCCCTACGGAAAGGTTTTGGTTAATTATCTTTTTTATAATCTATATTACTTATTGAAGTGCCCATTCAAACATGCCTAAAAGAAAAAAGTTGGCTTGTTGGAAGAAAATCCAATCAATAGGCTACATAAATTTGGAAGAAATATATTCAAAATAAGGTCAATTAAAATTTAAGTTTCATATAGAATAAAAAGCATTCTCAACAAAGTTTATTTAATAGCGATACAAAAGCGAAATAATACACAAAGTTTTTATCGTTTTAGAAATATATACTATGTATCTGTTTTAAGCTGGATTAGAACTAATGAAAATGGCAATTCTAATTTATTATATAATGCTGCGTTTGCTTCATTTTTTAAATGTTTTTAAAAACTTCAGCAATTAAATTTTTATTTTATTTTTTATCATAAAATTTTACAAATCGGCAAAGCTTTTTTCTTTTGTGTTGAGATGTCCTTTGTCTACTTTTCTTTCGACGTAAACATTAAAATCAAATCAATTATTATTAAAAAGCACAATAAATGATAAAGAGCCAAGGGCCCAACAGAAGTTTGTTTTACCATTATTATTGTATCAAGGTGAGCAATAAACTTTATTATATTGACCAAATAAATACAACACACTCACTCCCGCTTACCGCTCACTCCACCAAAACCTTAAACTTAAATTCTTTAAAGTGTATCGTCGTCTTAAACAGGGTTGCCAGGTTTGGCAATTTAATGATATTAAGGTTAGCGGTATGACAATTAATAAAATAGAAAATGACCGATTAATAAATTAAAAAATAAATTTAATTTGAAGTTTTCTTTTGTGTTCTTAATAATATATTTTCATTGTTGAATTATTTGGTTGGATAGAACAATACCTCAGTGAGACATGTTATTTTTTTGTGCAACGTCCTGCCGAAAATTTTGAGTGTACTGATTGATGCTTGACCAATAGTTTTGAGGTAACACGTTTCAATCCTGCTAAGAACTCTATACCAAACAGATTTTAGTGCATCTGACTCATATGCCATATGTGTTACTATACACAAAGAAAAGGCAGTTTGAAATACGATTACGACAATTTTAGTATATACGAGTATATTCGATATATATTCGAATATTGTGTTATGGTATACGTATGTGTAATTCTACAATTGAATTTTATTCACAATATTAGCTTCTAACCATATTTTTGTCAAAATTAACTGAATGTATATATATATATATATATATATATATATATATATATATATATATATATATATATATATATATATATATATATATATATATATATATATATATATATATATATATATATATATATATATATATATATATATATATATATATATATATATATATATATATATATATATATATATATATATATATATATATATATATATATATATATATATATATGTCAGAGTTTTTTAATTTTTATTTTATATCATGTGTATGTATATTCAGTTAGTTTTGACAAAAATATGGTTAGAAGCTAATATTAATACTATGGTTTTATTATATTAAGCTATTTGCGACGTTAGTACGATTGTATGACCAAAGTAATGTGATTATATGTGGCAAAAGTATAGTGCGTTAGCATAACAATATAGTTGGGTATAACACTATTATGGTAGCTTTGTACTATGGTAACTTAATATTTATTTTAATAATGTTAAAACAAACTATAGTATAGTTGCTTATATCATTTCTTTACAACTTGAGCACTTCCTTATGGAAAAGCAGATCGATATAATGATGATTGCTGAAACCCATTTGACAACTAACAGTTTTTTCAAAATTAATGGCTACATACTGTACGACACAAAAGATCCCCGTGGAAGATCTTGCGGAGGATCGGCAATTCTAATAAAATCCAGAATTAAACACTTTTTAATGAACGAGACATGTGAGGAATATCTCCAAGCTACAAATATATGCCTTAACTATTTTCATGAAAAAATTGTTATATCCTCGATTTACTCACCACCACGGTTTTCAATAACAGAAAGACAATATTCAATTTTTTTCAAATCACTTGGTCCTCGATTTTTAGCGGCTGGCGACTATAACGCTAAACACACTTTTTGGGGATCACGTTTAATTACCCCGAAAGGCCGTGTGCTTTTTGACACCGTTACCAAAATGGGCTTAGGTGTGATTTCAAGTGGACACCCCACTTATTGGCCGTCAGACCAACGCAAGATCCCAGACGTTATAGACTTTGGAGTTACAAAAAATTTTCCCTCAGAATGGATGCAAGTGGAGCCTTCATTGGACTTGTCCTCAGATCACTCACCGACTATAGTTTCTGTTTCGTTCCCCCAGGGGGTTGGTTCCCCGTTTTGTGACTTGGCGTTGACCGTCACTCGAGTTAATTGGATAAAATATAAGAAATATTTGAGTACACATTGTACGGAATACATTGCCTTGAGAACGCCTGAGGATATTGATGTGTCGATTAACGAATTTTCTGAACACCTTAATCTAGCCGTACAACATGCCACCACTAGCCATATAAGATCCAGAAATGTGAGCAACAGAACATATTCGTTTGAAATTGAACAACTTCTAACAGAAAAAAGAAGAGTTAGAAGAGAGTGGCAACTTCGCAGGTCTCCCCAGCTTAAAAGCAGGCTACGAGAGTGCATAGCTCAGTTAAGAAATCTGCTCGAAATCCAAAGAATGGCTTCTCTTAAAAATTATCTGGAAGGTCTTGATGGTACCCCTCAAACCGACTATTCTCTATGGAAAGCGACAAAAGGTCTGAAAAGACCCGTAGTAGGTAAGCCACCTCTGCGAACTTCAACTGGAGATTGGGCAAGAAGCGATTCTGAAAAAGGGATAGTGTATGTTAATCATTTGAAAAACGTTTTTACTGCAAATGATACAGCGGATGATGTTGCTGAATTTCCGCCATATGCTGTTAGACCGCCTGTGCCTTTGAGACTTAGTTTTCAAGATGTTGAAAATGTTATTCGTAACACAAACCCCAGGAAAGCTCCAGGTATTGATAAAATTACTGGTAAAATGCTTGAGCAGCTACCTCGTGTAGCTCGTAGAATTCTTCTTTTTATTTTTAACGCTATTTTACGTCTCGAGTATTATCCTGCAGAGTGGAAAGTGTCCATGATTACTATGATACCCAAACCAGGGAAGGATCCCACTAAGGTAGAATCATACAGACCAATAAGTCTACTGCCAACAATTTCAAAACTGTTCGAAAAATTGTTAATGGCAAAGATGAGTCCAATGTTGAACACTGTGGGATGCATCCCTGATCATCAATTTGGCTTTCGGGCTAAACACAGCACAATAGAACAAACGCACAGACTAGTCAATGTCATAAGACAGACCTTTGAGGAGAAGAAGTATTGCTCAGCTCTATTCATCGACATTTCCCAAGCGTTTGATAAAGTGTGGCACGAGGGCTTGATACACAAAATAAAGTTGAACTTGCCTGCAAATACGCACAAGCTTCTGGAAAGCTACTTATGTGGGCGGAAGTTTGTTATCAGAGAAGGCGACTTTATAAGCCCAACTCAGCCAATCGAGGCAGGAGTTCCCCAAGGCAGCATACTGGGGCCTACTTTATATTTGATTTATGCCTCTGACATGCCAACGACACCCGGAATCCACACTTCAACTTTTGCAGACGATACAGCATTCTGCAGCGTACATGAAAGCCATCAAGTAGCTTCGCGAAATTTGCAGGAGTATATTTCAATATTAGAGATGTGGTTAAAACTTTGGAAAATTAAAGTTAATGAACAAAAGTGTACTCACGTTACATTCACGCTGCGTAAACAAACATGTTCAGCCATCCAAATCAACAATTCACCTATTCCGCAGCAAAATGAAGTCAAGTACCTTGGTATTCACCTGGACCGTAGGTTAACGTGGAAGTCTCACATAGATGCGAAAGTTACTCAGTTAAAGTTAAAAGCAGCTCAACTGAATTGGCTTATGGGCAGAAATTCGACATTGAAGCTGGATTGCAAACTTTTATTATACAACGCTATTCTAAAGCCTATATGGTGCTATGGAATTCAACTATGGGGCACCGCCTCCGCTTCAAACGTTGAAAAAATTCAAAGACGACAAAACAAAATTCTTCGAACAATTACCGCAGCTCCATGGTACGTAAAAAACTCACGAATTCATAAGGATCTCTGTGTTCCTCTTGTCAAAGACGAATTTTCAAAGTACGCAACAAGGCATATCAATAAATTGGAACTTCATCCAAATAGTCTTGCACGCAATATACTTAATTTTGGCGGCCACTCTCGGTTGAGAAGGAGGGACACCCTTGCCACCATCAGAACGTTAAATAGGTGATTTCACCGATATTGATCGTGCAAAATAAAACATTTTTGTCTAGCATTGGCTGGACTTAATTAATTTTATGTATTTAGTTTTAAGATTTGAATACTTATTGTTAGTTCACTTTGTGAAGATTCAATAAACAAATGAATGAGAAAAAAAAAAAAAAAAAAAAAAAAAAAAAAAAATTTCTTTACAAAAATATGGTGAGCAATATCAATGACATTCTAAATATAATAATATTGTACCTGATACAACCATATAATTCAAAAATACCTTGTTGCTACATATTTTTTCTACGTATTATTATTACTGCCTCAATTAATAAAACTTTTAAAATAATTTTCTTAGAATTTTTACTTAAATACTTTATTACTATTGTTCTCTAACTTTATAAATTTGGCATAGAAATACCAATTTCTTCTGTCAAAATAGTTAAATGTTTTACTGTGATTTGTTTCTAAATTTTATGCCAGGCTTAACTGGCAACTATGGTTATAAGTTATTTTGCCAAATAATGTGAATGCACAATAAAAGATATGTACTTGTATGTATGTGTGTTTAATATTTTTCTTAAGTTTTTGTCTCGCTTTCGTTAAGCAAAGGGAATGGTTCTCGTAAATACGTATAAATTTGGGTACACAAAAGCCTAGCGGAATATTGAACTGAGCCACTGAGGGCGGTGGGCACATTAAATATTGAATTACTGTTTGCTTTAGGAAAAGATGCTTCAAAGTTGACTATTAAAGATTTACTTTATACTAAAACTAAATAATTTTATTGTGGCAAACAAGTATTTTTTTTATTAAATTTAATTCTCTTTCCTGGCATTGCTTTCAGGTTAATTTGGTAAAGAAAATTGTGGTCTTTTAATTTGTTGTTCATACATTGAATTTGGGAATTTTTTAAACATTTTTTTGATTTTTTTACAAAAGATAAACACTTAATACCAGTAACACCTATCCCATTATAAAGTTATCCGAAATAAAATTATACACATTATTGTCCGGACAATATATATCTTATGTATTTTGACGCCTCTCTTCAAGTGTGTGTGTGAGAGAGAAAGAGAAAGAGAGAGAGAGAGATAGAGAGAGAGAGAGAGAGAGAGAAAATTATTTACAAAATATCTTCAGCTTGAAAAATAGTGACTAAAATGTTGGTTTGTTAAAATTAAGTCATGATATATAGGGTGTTTTTTTAAGCTAGATAGAACTTTAAATTGTAAAAAGTAACACAAAAAATTAAATTTTGATGAAACATTTTTTTTATTTGTTTCAGTATACTCTGACAAATCATCATGAATAGACTCACGCTTGAACAACGCTACGAAATTATCCAAATTTACTTTGAAAATCAGTCGTCGATTCGCGCAACTTATAGACGCAAAATTGTGTTCAGCGATGAGGCGCATTTTTGGCTTAACGGGTTTGTTAATAAGCAAAATTGCCGCATATGGAGTGAGACCAATCCACAAGAGACCCTACAGACTCCATTACATCCAGAAAAATGCACTGTTTGGTGCGGTTTTCATGCTGGTGGCATCATCGGACCTTATTTCTTCAAAAATGAGGTCGGAGCTCGCGTTACGGTCATTGGAGATCGTTACGGCACCATGATCAATGATTTTTTGTTTGAAAATATGGATGACATTGATCCGGAGGAGATGTGGTTTCAACAGGATGGCGCTACGTGCCATACGGCGAACGCAACCATCGACTTACTGAAATCAAAATTTGGCGATAAGTTGATTTCGAGAAATGGACCTGTCAATTGGCCTCCAAGGTCGTGCGATTTGACACCTCTCGATTATTTCCTGTGGGGCTACGTGAAGTCACTGGTTTATGCTGATAAACCAGCAACAATTGACGCCTTGGAGGCCAGCATTGTTCGTGTTGTTCGTGACATACGGCCAGCAGTGCTCGAAAAAGTGGCCCAAAATTGGACGTCCAGAATGCGCTTCGTCAAGAACAGCCGCGGTGCCCATATGCCCGAAATCATTTTCAAATGTTAATGTCACATATTGATCTTTCGAATTAAAAAAAAAATTTTGATTACAATTTAATTTTTTGTGTTATTTTTTACAATTTCAAGTTCTATCGGGCTTAAAAAAACACCCTATATTTGAAACGGTAAGTGTACATTATTTTTAAACGGCACAGTGTTAGCAGTTTTTGTTCTTTTGTGTCTATAACAAATGTAAAACTTTTTAAAGTTGCCACCACATCTGAAAAACATGATAAATATTTTAAGGGGACCACTTTTTATTAGAAAAGAATACACCATCAACTTCACTTATATATATATTGTTTTGTTTGTTTGTAGGTTTGCAACTCGCAAAACCCATGCCGTATGAGTAATTTTTATATGCAGTATATAAAATTGTATATAGTATTGCCGCTTTAGTGCGAGAATTGAATTTGGAATGAAATTTAGAGAATTCCAAAAAAAAAAAACTCGGAACCACTTTTACTAATCGCTTCGGAACCGAGTTTTCACTATCCGGGCGTGTTATTGGCGCGGAGCCAAGAACACGCAAATCAAAGCAAATTTGTATTCAAAGAATCCTTCTTAAGAAACTTAAGAAAGGAAAAACTTGAACTAAAACCCGATGTACAAATGTACAAAAAACCAAAGATCTATTTAAAAATTATAATTATCGACAAAAAATTAATAAATTAATATTTAAATTAATTATATTTGCTGTTTATTATAAATTTAAGTTTAATAAACTTACCATCAACTTCTTGTTTACTTTCTTGATACTTGAGCCGCTATTGTGAATGCAACAGTGTTGTAGTTCAAATTGTGTTCAATTTTATAACAGTTTTCATAACATGCTGTGAATGGTTTTGCTCACTGATGACACCTCTAACAGTGTAAGATTTCGAAGTATGCACAATTTTATGACAATTTCGCGCCAATTGTTCAATAACTTAATTCACTTTTTGTATGGAATATTGAGCTCAACTATGGCCTTAATTGCGGTAATCTCAGTAATTGCATAAATCTGAACATGCTAAAAGACATTTAGCTTTTTGCTCATAAAATTCGCAACAATTTTTTGTAGTCAGTTTAGGTCAGAAATATATTAACGATACGTTGAAGTTGAAAAAAAGAAAAAAATTGTTGTGCGGTTTTTCGAAATGTGTTTAAAATCTTATTCTAAAGTACTAAATCTAGCAAAAATATTGCTGGCGCCTTGTTTTATTTGCGTATATATTCCCCAGCATAGTCTTCGTCAATATCAACCTTTGTCAGAATCATGCGAATGCAGGTCCCTTCTGTAGTTTATGCTGTTGTTTTAATGAACTTTACCACGTTATTGACTTTTCGATGAACTTAAATTTTGTTAAGCGTAGTATAATCTTAGTGTTAAGTTCCAGTAATTAACAGTTTCTTCTATTGCTTATAAGTTTTTGTAATTCCAGTAATTAGCTATTTTTTCAAATTTTTTAAATTAATTTTTTTATTTTTTTTAACTCATATGCGTATACATAGGCATAAATTAATAAATAAATAAATAAATTACTAATATTATATGATGGGTTGTTATCATTCGTCTAGCTCAAGTTCAGTCCTGGCTAAAGGCAAGAAATATTTCTTGGCTTTAGCCAGGATTGAGCTTCAGCTAGACGTATGATAACAACCCATCATATAATATTAGTAATATTAAAAATAAGTTCGACTATTTAACATTAATACAATTAAATGAATAAATATTATATTGAGTACAATCACTTCTAAAAGAAATGCAAAGTAACTTAATTCACATTAAATTCTAACAATTTTCTGTTTCGCACAATTTTAATTTTGGCGTGTTCTATGTCTGCTTACAAATTCGTTTTTTAAAGTTTCTTTGCCGCAAAGTGTTGCCTGCCTCACCAAACAAATATACAGCCTCATTTTCATTATAAAGGCAACTATGTTTCACTTGTTGCATGAGCAACTGCATAATAAATTTTGACGTTTTAAATGCGTTATCTGTTGACGTTGCCTCATGCCGTGATTGAGCATATCATCATTACTTTGTTTGTGCTGTATGTATCCACACATGTATATACTCGTATGTATGTGTGTGTGTTGATTTTCATTTTAATTTTCTAGTTTGCATTTCAAAGCTGAGGATTTTTAATGCATATAAAGTTTTTCATTCATAACAAATAAGGTAATTGCAGGTTTTCATTACATATTTAAAACAGCAAAAAGTGAATAACAAAATTAAGTTAATTAAATGCGGGGTTCATTTACCTATTTTTTTTTTTACAAGTATCATAATTTTGTATTTTTTACTTAAATTGAATTAGAAAAAAATAAGAAACCACTTTAAGGCGTTTTAATTTATTTTTAAATATTATTCTGCATTTTATAAATTATTCTACCTCTCACCTGATTTAAGGTGTGTTCATTAAAAGTCATTCATTTGGATATTTTTGTTTCAGAAAGAACACATTTACACGATGATGTTTAAGAGGGCTGTTGTATTTCTTGTTGGTACTGAAAAATTGTGATATCCAAAAGCAGATACTTTTTCTGCTTTACATTCTTGCAAAACGAATTCATTATTAGGTGGATGCATCGGCGAATTCGGTTAATATGGCGGCACTTCTTCTGTCAAGTTTTGTTTACCTTTTTCGGCGCCATTTAAATTTTGGACATGTTCTTTATCAACACCTTTTGACAGCACAAAATACATGCCCTAAAAAATTATTGTCAGCCAATAAAGACCCATATAGCCAACCGTTATATGTAGAAGTGTAAATGTAGTTGCAACAGCTGATAGTTTTTGTTATACGAGAAACCATGAAAAAGCTTACCTGGCTGTAATGAAATGTGACCGAAATGTCTCAACTTGTAGAAAATAACGAGTGATTTTTTTGCTATTATCTTTTTGGCAACACTAGTTTTGACAGCTCACGCACGTTTTGTATCTTGTGTCACTGTCAAACATCTTCAGTTTGGTCTATAATTTAATCATGAATCGTCTTACAAACGAACAACGCTTGCAAATTATTGAATTTTATTACCAAAATGCGTGCTCTGTTAAGAAAGTTCATCGCGCGCTTCTTCCATTTTATGGTCAGTTTAATCGACCTACTGAGGCTTCTATTCGGGCTATTGTAAAAAATTTTCGCACCAAATTTACATTGTTGGACATTAAACCACCAACACGCTTACGTAGAGTGCGAACTGAAGAAAATATCGCAGCCGTATCGGCCAGTGTTGGTGATGACCGTGAATTATCGATTCGGCGCCGTTCGCAGCAATTGGGCCTCTGTTACTCCACTACGTGGAAAATTTTGCGGAAGGATTTGGGTGTGAAGCCTTATAAGATACAGCTGGTGCAAGAATTGAAGCCAAACGACCTACCACAGCGCTAAATTTTTGGTGAATGGGCTCTTGAAAAGTTAGATGAAGATCCACTTTTTTATCGAAGAATTGTGTTCAGCGACGAGGCTCATTTCTGGTTGAATGGATACGTGAACAAGCAAAACTGCCGTATTTGGAGTGAAGAGCAGCCAGAAGTATTGCAAGAGCTACTAATGCATCCACAAAAAACAACCGTTTGGTGCGGATTATGGGCTGGCGGCATCATTGGGCCGTATTTCTTCAAAGATGATGCGAATCACAACGTTACTGTGAATGGTGAGCGCTACCGTGCGATGATAACAAACTTTTTTTTGCCCAAAATGGAAGAGCTTGACTTGCATGACATGTGGTTTCAACAAGACGGTACCACATGCCACACAGCACGCGAAACAATGGACCAATTAAGAGGCGAACATGATTGTATTTAACACGCTTGGGACCAGTCAATTGGCCGCCCAGATCGTGCGATTTAACGCCTCTAGACTATTTTTTGTGGAGCTATGTTAAGGCTAATGTCTATAGCGACAAGCCCGCTTCGATTGACGCACTGGAAGCCAACATTGCCAACATTATTCGTGAGATACCGGCCGAAATGTTGGAAAGAGTATGCCAAAATTGGACTAAGCGAATGGACCATTTGAGGCGAAGCCGCGGCCAACATTTGCATGAAATAATCTTCAAACATTAAATTATAACGACCCAACTATCGATGCAAATCAATATTTCATGCATTTTTCTAAATTTTATGTGTGTTTTTTTTTTAATTTCCGATAGTTCTTATAAAATCACCCATTAGAATTTCATTATGTGGTTAGGTGACAGATGTGATTACGTGGCAGATGCCAGTGATGGTATCTTCGTATATACATATTTATATTACATACTTTGATATTTTTTCTATTACAATACATTTAAATGGTTGTAAATAATTTTCTCTCAAAGCACCAGCGTCGAGCCTGGGAGGATGATGACGAAGAGACGGCTCTTCAGCCACAAAATTGCAAAAAACAACAACGAGTTGTACAAGCATGCACTGGTGGTCTCACATCTCATACAGGTCATAATTTGCTTAAATTTTTACACGATTTTTCCGATTGTACGTACATTTGGACGATTAAATTGACCGACAAAATCACGAATAAGCATGAATAGCTCAATTATGTATCATTGTTCAAATTGAATTAGTCTGAATTTGAGAAATGTAAAATGAAATACTGACAAAAAAGATTGACTTTTACATGTGGTTCACATTCAACGTGGGCTCTAAAAATTTAAACACCCAATACAATTTTCCCTAGAAGAAATTTTTATTTTCTGCGAAACACTGCAATTTAAATTCAAACTCTTGGTCAATTCACTGGAAGTAAATTCATTACTTTCTGTTGCTGTCACAGTTTGACACTTAAATAATCTCTTGTTACTGTTGTCGTATTACTTTTTGTTTGGTTGAGGGGGAGGGAGTAATAGTAACCTGTCATTAACATTTAAATTTTTGTTCAATAAAAGTCTTTTATGCTTTTACAGCGAATTAGCTTGTAATATAAATTAAAAAAGTTTTTTCTTAGCACTTAAAAGGAATAAATGATTTGTGATTTTTTTTTTAAATTAATTGAATAAATTGAATTTAGTTAATAGGATAATAATAAACATTTTATTAAGGCTTATGAGCTCCTTTGTTACACAGTCAACAGACTCTTTAATATAATAAACGTTCTGTAAAATACTAATTAAAAAATAAATTAATTATTCAGCTCACTGAGCAAAAGCTTTAAAAATACTGTTTTCTTGTTTTTCTTAGCGTAGAGTCAACTATCGTGCACGGTTGTCTATTGATTATTGAGTGGGCTGGACATGGCAGATTTTCGTACAAATGAATTGATTAAATAAACGGCCTTTAAAGCCTAGTAAATAAATAAATTATAAATAAAGACATAAATTAGGCGGATGGCTTATAACTTTCATTCCGCTTAGCAAAAATTTAAGCCGATTTCACAGTTTCGACAGAAAACCCAAGCGAACGTTAGTAACATCGAGTAAATTTGAGTTTCATAATGTCGCAAGTTGTCGTTCGCGTGAAGTTATGAGTGCCTATTAATCTTTATTACGTAATAACATGTATCAGTGTTGCCAGATCAAAAATATTAGTGTGCTTGGCGATTTTTCCCGAAAAACTAAAAAAATGCTACTAAGACAAAAAAATAAAAACAATCAAAACTCTGTCCAAAATTTAGTAACCATGTACGAGGTCTGATCAAAACTTTTCGAAAAATTGCTAAAGGCGAACTTGGATCCAATGCTTCATAAGGTTGAATGTATTCCTGATCACCAATTTTGTTTTAGAGCGAAACATGGTACCATTGAGCAAACACACAGGTTAGTTAACGTCATAAGAAAGGCATTTGAAGATAAAAAATATTGCTCTGCCTTATTCATCGACGTCTCACAAGCTTTTGATAAAGTGTGGTACGATGGCTTAATGCATAAAATAAAGTTTAACTTACCTGCAAACGTACATAACCTTTTGGAAAGCTATTTATATTGTCGCCAATTTATAATAAAAGAAGGCGATTTCATAAGCCCCGCCCAGCCTATTGAAGCTGGAGTTTCCCAAGGCAGCATATTAGGGCCTATTTTATATTTGATCTACGCATCTGACATGCCGACAAGCACCAACATTCACACTTCAACATTTGCAGATGATACAGCATTCCTTAGCATACATAGTAACCACCAGCAAGCATCAATAAACTTACAGGAACATATCGACAAACTAGAGAAATGGCTCAAGCTTTGGAAAATCAAGGTTAATGAACAAAAGTGTGCCCATATTACATTCGCATTGCGTCTAGGAACATGCTCACCCATTACTATTAACAATAAAGTAATACCCCAACACAGTGAAGTCAAATACCTCGGTATTCATCTTGACCGTAGACTAACATGGAAGTCGCATATCGAGGCAAAAGTAACGCAGATGAAATTGAAAGCAGTGCAAATTAACTGGCTACTAGGCAGAAATTCGACCTTGAAGCTTGATTGTAAACTTTTGCTGTACAACTCGATTCTAAGGCCAATATGGTGCTATGGGATTCAATTATGGGGCACAGCCTCGGCATCCAACGTTGAAAAAATTCAAAGAAGTCAAAATAAAATTCTCCGTAGAATTAAAGATGCTCCATGGTACGTTAAAAACTCACGAATCCACGCAGATCTGAACGTACCTTTTGTGAAATCTGAATTTGTGAAGTACGCGACAAGATATATTAACAAACTTGAATTCCATCCAAATCTTCTTGCAGTTAATATTCTTAACTTTGGTGGTCATACCCGTCTGAGAAGGAGGGATACTTTGGCTACCATTAGAACTCTAAACAGATGACTGAATTCTGAAATGATATTCGCATAAAAATAAATTTTTGTCCAGCACTGGCAGGACTTTAATCATAATTTTTTTTTTAGTATTAAGATTTGAATACTTATTGTCATTACATTTTTTTATGTAGATTCAATAAATAAAATAATGCATTAAAAAAAAAAAAATGTACGAGGTCTGATCAAAAAATAACCATTATTTTAATTTTTTTCAAAAATATTTATTTATTCAGCAATAACTATCTTGTCCCCTTCAAAGTAATTCCCCTTAAATTTAACGCACTTATGCCAGCGTTTTTTCTAATCCTCGAAACACTTCTGAAACTCGCTTTTTGGTATCGCCCAACGCTTCTATTTTGATTTTTCTTTTATCTCCTCAATCGTAGCAAAACGCTTTGCTTTCAACGGTGTCTTCAGTTTTGGGAAGAGGAAAAATTCAGCGGGGACCAAGTCCGGTGAATACGGTGATTGAGGCATGATAACTGTTTTTTTTTTTTTGGCCAAAAACTCACGCACAAGCATTGATGTGTCAGTTGGTGCGTTATCATGGTGCAATTCTGTGCGTTTCTGATGAATTACTTGGCGCAAACAGCGCATAACTTCAAGGTAGCATTTCTTATTGACCGTGCAACCTTGTGGCAAGAAATCATCATGCATCACGCAGTTACAGTCGAAGAAAACAGTGAGCAAAACCTTCACATTTGACAGAACTTGACGGGCTTTTTTCGGTCTTGGCTCTTCTAGACGCTTCCATTGGGATGATTTGGCTTTGGTTTCAATGTCATAGCCATACACCTATGATTCGTCAGCAGTTATGACCTTTTTGAGGAAATCTAGATCGGCCTGAGCGATGTCCATGTGACGTTGTTTTTGCTCAAAATTGAGCAATTTTGGTACAATCTTCGTTGCTGCACGTTTCATGCCTAAAACATCCGTAAAAATTACTTAGCATGAGCCGAACGATGTCAACATCATCAGCAACCTCTCTAATAGTGATTCGACGATTATCCAAAATCATTTTCTTCGATATTTCAATGTTTTCATCGGTTGTAGACATGCTCCGGAGACTAGAACGAGCATCGTCATAGATATCTTATCGGTCTTTCTTTGTATACGTATACATATGTATATATAGGGTGTTTTTTTAAGCCCGATAGAACTTGAAATTGTAAAAAATAACACAAAAAATGAAATTGTAATCAAAATTTTTTTTTATTCGAAAGATCAATACGTGACATTAACATTTGAAAATGATTTCGGGCATATGGGCACCGTGGCTGTTCTTAACGAAGCGCATTCTGGACGTCCAATTTTGGGCCACTTTTTCGAGCACTGCTGGCCGTATGTCACGAACAACACGAACAATGCTGGCCTCCAAGGCGTCAATTGTTGCTGGTTTATCAGCATAAACCAGTGACTTCACGTAGCCCCACAGGAAATAATCGAGAGGTGTCAAATCGCACGACCTTGGAGGCCAATTGACAGGTCCATTTCTCGAAATCAACTTATCGCCAAATTTTGATTTCAGTAAGTCGATGGTTGCGTTCGCCGTATGGCACGTAGCGCCATCCTGTTGAAACCACATCTCCTCCGGATCAATGTCATCCATATTTTCAAACAAAAAATCATTGATCATGGTGCGGTAACGATCTCCATTGACCGTAACGCGAGCTCCGGCCTCATTTTTGAAGAAATAAGGTCCGATGATGCCACCAGCATGAAAACCGCACCAAACAGTGCATTTTTCTGGATGTAATGGAGTCTGTAGGGTCTCTTGTGGATTGGTCTCACTCCATATGCGGCAATTTTGCTTATTAACAAACCCGTTAAGCCAAAAATGCGCCTCATCGCTGAACACAATTTTTCGTCTAGTTGCGCGAATCGACGACTGATTTTCAAAGTAAATTTGGATAATTTCGTAGCGTTGTTCAAGCGTGAGTCTATTAATGATGATTTGTCAGAGTATACTGAAACAAATAAAAAAAATGTTTCATCAAAATTTAATTTTTTGTGTTACTTTTTACAATTTAAAGTTCTATCTAGCTTAAAAAAACACCTTATATAAAAAAATAACCTTGGAGTCGTAATTTGTTGTTGTTTAAAAAAATTGTTGTTTTCGATCAATAATTATTTTTACTAAACTTCTGTTTGAATCCACGAATTCCCTTACAGGTCCGCATTCAAACAATTTATTAATTGATTCAACGAATTTCGTTATTGAACATGAAAAAACAATTTTTCTGTGTAACTCAGGAAATTTGAATATAACGGCTATTTTTTGATCAGGCCTGGTATACTTATGAGGTAAAAATTATTTCAAAAATCATTAAAGAAGTCAAACTTCATTGTACGTTTTAAATAATTCATGCGCTATTTACGTTTTAAATAATTCATGTATTATTTACTAGAATACAAAATTTTAAAAAGCTTACCTTTGAAAGCAAAATCTTCATATCTTATTTTACTTTTAATATCTTCCAAATTAAGGTAAAATCTTCATTCTGGCACCGCTGATTTGCTGAGCAATAAATGGAAAACTCGAGTGCAGTTAGATTGACGCCACCTTATTTTTTAAGTTAGATAAAATTATATTTTATTAATAAACAAGATTTTTTCAACACAAACGCTGAACAAGCATAATAGCTGCTTTATTTTACAATCTAGACGTGTCAGTCAAACAATTTGTTAATGCCATCTCTAGAAACTCATAAAGCAAAAGCAAAAGCTAAAACACAGAAAAACTTTTCCGAACATGTTAAATGCAATTTCCTACATTTACTAACAACAATACAGCTATACTATACATACACACATACGAGTACATAAAGAGAACGACTTTGTAAAATAAGAAATGAATATTACAAGCAACGCAATGCCATGTCATTACACACGTAAAATGCGTTGTCGTCATGAACAGTTTTCCCAGTGATTATTATTTATTTTTAGTTTTGTTGCTGGTAAGCAATATTATACGAAAGTAGCAAAAGTATTATAAAAATAAGTGTTACAATAAAGTCAGACACAACCAGATCCCCATCACAGCACAGCAACAACATCAAAAACTGCCAAATAACATTCGACTCACCAGACCGTATAGAAGTATACCTGAGAAAGCAAAAAACAGAATATACTCGTATAAAAAAGCGCATCTACCGCACAATTGTGTGTAATGTCAATGTTGACTGTCAGATAAAAAAAAAAAAAACAAGGACGATGATAAAAACGGAATGTTTTATAATGGGTGATTTTATAAGAACTATCGGAAATTAAAAAAAAAACACATAAAATTCAGAATAATGCATGAAATATTTATTTGGATCGATAGTTGGGTCGATATAATTTAATGTTTGAAGATTATTTCATGCAAATGTTGGCCGCGGCTGCGCGTCAAATGGTCCATCCGCTTAGTCCAATTTTGGCATACTCTTTCATTTCGGCCGGTATCTCACGAATAATGTTGGCAATGTTGGCTTCCAGTGCGTCAATCGAAGCGGGCTTGTCGCTATAGACATTAGCCTTAACATAGCCCCACAAAAAATAGTCTAGAGGCGTCAATTCTTGCACCAGCTGTATCTTATAAGGCTTCACACCCAAATCCTTCCGCAAAATTTTCCACGTAGTGGAGTAACAGAGGCCCAATTGCTGCGAACGGCGCCGAATCGATAATTCACGGTCATCACCAACACTGGCCGATACGGCTGCAATATTTTCTTCAGTTCGCACTCTACGTAAGCGTGTTGGTGGTTTAATGTCCAACAATGTAAATTTGGTGCGAAATTTTTTTACAATAGCCCGAATAGAAGCCTCAGTAGGTCGATTAAACTGACCATAAAATGGAAGAAGCGCGCGATGAACTTTCTTAACAGAGCACGCATTTTGGTAATAAAATTCAATAATTTGCAAGCGTTGTTCGTTTGTAAGACGATTCATGATTAAATTATAGACCAAACTGAAGATGTTTGACAGTGGCACAAGATACAAAACTTGCATGAGCTGTCAAAACTAGTGTTGCCAAAAAGATAATAGCAAAAAAATCACTCGTTATTTATGTTTTACCAGGTGCGGTTCGAACTGAGGAGCTTTTTGGAGGGAAAACGGGGTAAATTTAAAACATAGTACAGGGTGACTGAAGAAAACTGCTACAAAAAAAAACCCTAATAACTTATTTTCTGTGTAACTAATCTATTTCAGTTTTATTGTATTTTATAGATTGATCTTTGAGTTTAACTAAAATGGAGAATTGGAGCAATAAAACAAGAATTGGGATAGTGCAACGCTTTCACGCCTTAGAGTGCGTTGTATCCGCCCAAAGATAATATAGGCGCACGTTTGGCGGCACTCCTCTTAGCAGATGAACTGTAATGAGGCACGTGAAGAATTTTGCCAAGCGTGGCACAATCGCAAGAAGGCCTTATCATCCAGATTCCTCAGCTTGGACGCAGGAAACTATCGCTGTTGTAGCAAGGCGAATTAATTATTAGGTCGATGCATCACCGAATTCAGGCGAATTCGGTTAACCTACCTTTTACACAAACAAAATATCTGTTGTTTTTTTTATTGTTGTAGCGAAGCGACTACCTTGTTTTTTGTATCATGCTGCTGTAGCTGCTGCCATACAATCCCATACCAGAGTTCCGACTAGAAGCTTATCAGCTCAAATGGGTGTCAGCAGACAGTCACTGCTGCCAATTTTACACCAAGATTTAAACTTATTTCCCTATAAGATTCAATTAACAAACAACTGAACTCTAGAGACTTCCCGATTCGATTGGAATTTTGTGAAAAGATCATTCATATGGTGTCAGAGAATGAAAACGTCTTGAACTACATTTTTATGTCTAACGAGGCACATTTTGATTTAAACAGCAACTAATGAAATGATCGAATATGGAATAATGCAGGAATTCCATCAGATGCAATTGCATTCACTCCACATCACAGTGTGGTGTGCAATTTCTTCAAGGTTCACTGTTGGGCTTTCTTTTTCAAGGAAAACGGTCTTACTGTTAAGCTGAATGAAGACCGTTACTTAAAGATTTTGAAATAGTTTGGTTTCAACAATATGGGGCAACTTGCCACATAGCCATGCCTGTTATAACAGAATTGAGGCAAAAATTTCCCAACAAACTAATTTCAAAAAACTCTACATTCCGCTGGTCTCCCAGGTCACCTGACCTAACTGCACCAGATTTTTATTTGTGGTGTTATTGCAAACAAGAAGTTTACAAAAGAAGCCCAACAAATTTGGATGAATAAAAGCAATCCATTACCGCTGCAACTCTCCAGGCAGTAATGTATAACTTTTTGATAAGATTTTTGTTCTTGTTCAGTGCGTTATTACGTTCCATTGTGGTAATATCAGCACAATTGACACCGTAAGTTTATGTCATCCCCAGGAAAGAAAGCACATGCAGAGCATAGTACATTTTCGGTGGATATGTGAGCTAAATATCTGCTGGACTGTAACAGAAAGTATCCCGAAAACAGTTTAAACAAGTTACTATGCATTACTTTTTATTCAAATAAGAATATTATATTATATGCTGTTGTTTTGCTTTATTACTGCTACCATACTCAAACTTATCCAACAACAAAATATTATTGGTTTTTTGTTATTTTTTGTTTAAGACATACAACCCTTTGTAAAAATTCATCGTACAGCTTGTCTGATGCTTTGTTGGCACGCACGCGTAGACACACACATACACATACATATGTTTAAATCGTGACAAGAAGTATACTTCGATTCTTTATTGCATATTTATTGTCTTATACGAAGTCAGACAATTATGTTAGAGTCATAAGCACTGGCATTTATAGGCTTTCATTTTATGTAAAAAAGAACAATTACCTTCCGTACAAGAAACATAGAAAAACTCACAAACAATTACAAGTAATTAGATGAAATTTCAAAAGTTTGTATGTTTTGAGTGTATCCGTGCTTATGTTTAATGTGAGCCTGAAAACCTCTCTGCGGGATGTGTGCCGCGCTTGATCACACAAGATCGTAAGTATAACAACGCGATCACTTCAAAAGATTGTTTGGCAAAGTTCAACCTAAATCCTGATGAGTTTTTGTATCATTATATAAACGTAGATGGAACAAGGACTTGTCACAGTACCTCGTTGGGGTTGTAGCAAATAAAATTCTAGGAAACCACATTACTTATGCTCTTTTGGACTTCCGAAATTCCCACCAAGGTTTAATTGACAGAATGAGGTTCGGCAAAGCCTCCGATAAATTCTGCTTGCAGACTATCTTGGCTCTGATTATAGTTGAAACGTTCTGGCTGTGTTTCAAGAGTAAATTTGCAGGAAGGGTAATTAGTTTCCCTGAAGGTTTACGGGGGCTGGGATTTCAGGGGCTAATAACCCTTCGAAGTGCTGTTGTCTTGCATCAGATACTTGTAATGTAAGGAACCGGAAGTAGTGTTTGGACGGGTGAGTTGGTTGAAGGCTGCTGCTCTTAATAGATTGCGGCCCACCAACTCATTAAGCCTTGTCTTCGCTTGACTTCTGAGAAATTACATATAGTAGGTATTAGCAGGCCCGAACTCTTCAGCAAGTGGCTTGTCTATATGATTAGAAACTTATGGCATCCGTTGCGGCCTGTGTGAACCTTACAAGCCACACGTGGGTTCTAAAAATTGTCGATTGTTGACCCCGAGTAGTTAATCCATCATCACATAGGGCCAATAAGGCAGGTGTTGATGTAAATCAATTTTCATAGTCTGCCACAGTATCCCAGAGACTAAGGAACAATCAAACTAGTTAGTTTCACCGTCATTCTCACTTTCGGCATCAACGAATCGCAAAGACTGGCTACCCAACAAGGTCATGGCCACTTATTATTTTGAATGCATGCGGTATCGTTCATATAAACTATTTTGAGGGCTACAAATTTAGTTCTGATACGAAGTTACCAAACAAACAGCACTTGAATTTATTAAGCGTTAACTTTTTATGACGATATATATTTTAAACCAACATTAGAAAAACTATAAGATACAGAGAGCTCTGTTGAGTGCGCAGATAGATCATAAAATCTCTTCTGGGAAATGAATTAACCTCATTTATTTTGTAAGGTATGTGAGGATAACTTGAGCCCGACGATATGCCATGTCACAGAACCCCAAATTTTTATTCAATTCGTTTTTCTTACAAACAAATTTTGTAGTTAAACAAATTCTAAGATATACATATAAGGTAAAAATTATTAGCGAATAAAAACTTTTTAAAAGTTATCTGCATCGTAAAATGTAAAAGAGTTTTAATACAGATGATTCTGGGATTTGTTATATTGGCGGTTGAAAATGGCATAAGTGAAGTATGTTCAAAACGTTTAAGTAATCCTGCTACTAAACGTCTTCGAATCTTGCAAAGATGACAGGATAAGATATATATATCTACCTCTTTTTAAAAGGTTTTCCCAGATGTTCACATGTATCAGCAGTATTTCCAAAACAGCTTTTTGGCCTGTTTTGATTTTAATTATTCATAATGTACAACTTTAAAGCCGGATATATGAAATACTGTGATACCAGCCAGAGCAAAGTGTTTTCAAAAAAGGTTTATTAAAAAGGTAATTCAAATCTATTTAAAGTAGAGTTTACGTAAGTTATGTCTTTTTTTTTATCTTGGACTCAGGGGATGAGCCTGGCATACGCATATACAATGCACTGTATTGATTCTAAAAGTACTTCGAAAGCATGTTTATTAAAAGAACCGAATAAAAAAAAAGTTAAATTACAAGCTCCAAGTTGATGTAGCTATAATTTTTTTCAGTGTGTTTACATTTTGTCACATCAGCAGTAAGCATAAATGTATTGCTACACATGTGCACAAACACATACGTGATGCCCTTGAGTACAAGCTGGTTGTATATTCCAAATACATATGTACATAAGCAGCTTATTCACGTTTTTGTGACTTAAGTATGTCAGTAATACGTTGGAATATGGAGATGACAAATAAATGCAAACTGTCTACTACTTTGACTTATAAAACAAAAACTCGTTTAAATTATTTACAAGTTTCCGCCTTCGGCACTATTATCGCATAACCCTCTTACGCAGTAAATAAAAGACAGGCAAGTTTTTGTGGTGGGGATGTCCTTGAAATAATCGTACTTTTTTGAGCCTGCGACCATACCAGTAATATGTTTGGCAATCATTGCCGCGCAAACTGTGTAAAGCCAATGGTGCCAGAAAATTTTCTTGAAAAATCTTCATTTGCAAAAAAATAGTAATAATAAAGAAAATCTTAAAATCTTTTTATTATTGGAAAGAGATGACTGAATCCAGTTACGTAACTGTGTGTTTGCAATTAAATCATTACATAATATTTCAATACGGGGTATCTGCTTTAAATTGTGAATAAAATTGACATCAATAGATTTTCATGACATTTTACATATCTCAAAAGATATGTAGCTTTTGGAGTAAGTAAAAAAAGCATTTAAAACCAATTCAATGGTCCAAGCAGAAAGCACGTTGATAATTATAAGTCACATTTTAACGTCAAGCTTTTGCCCAACTTAATGATGAAACAGAATACGTCCGCAACTTCAAGCAAAAACGACTCTCAGAGAAAACAGGCACATAATTGAAACGACGGCTGCAACTTCAAACAATGTCATTTAAGTTCTTTTTTGTTAGGTAAAAAAAAGCTTTTTCTTTTATTTTTACTTTTCTTCGCAGTAAAGCTTTTGAAGCTTTGGTTTTGTTTACAAAATGTATGAAATTTACTAAAAGTGTGGTAATATTTTTTAAAGCTTTTCTGCTTCAAAGTGAGAGCATAAGAAAAATCGCTGCCAAAATAAAATAGATTCTATTTTACGACCGCATTCTCTGGCGTTATTTTATGCCAAATTGTATGGAGAAAATCGTCATGCCCTAGTTCTGTTTCATCATTTAAGTTTACGTTTCTTTGTTTCAGTGTTTGACAAATTTAACAATGAAGAGATACACAATTGAGCAGCTCATTGAGAATAGGTATTCAAATCAAAATACTCTCCAGTTTCCTTTTTGGTCAGCATAATCTACTAAATGTGTTCGCAATCGGCCGAATTGTGCTCAAGTTTTAGCAAACCGAGTCTATACGAAATGTGAAAACACTGAGTGTGTCTGCTTGGTATGGTTTATGAGAAAGCGGTGTTGTCGAATAGTACTTCTTCGAAAATTATGTCGGTCAAGCAGTTACCGTGAATGATGTTCATAACCACGAGATGACAACGAACTTCTTGTGGCTAGAAATTGAAGATATGAACCAGGACGATATTTGGTTCCAACAGGATGCTGCCATTTGCTACACAGTCAACAAAACAATGGCTGTTTTGCGCTAGAGTATCAACGGACGTATTATTTCACGTCGCCGCGATGTTAATTGGCCGCCACGTTCATATGATTCGACGCCGTTGGGCTTTTTTCTTTGGGCATATTTAAAAGAAAACGTGTACGTCAATAACTCATGGCGAGAATTTAATTGTCATAGATCCTTCTATTGTTATAAAAAATGTTAAGATAATTCTCTGAAAACTTTTTTTCATTTACAACTCTATGTGAAATATTTACCGTTTAAATTTTTTAACTGTTTTTAGAGAACAACAAATTTACGATATTTGCATGAAAAAAGAAAATAGTACTGCCATTAATTTCAAAACGGTATTGACAGATTTGGGTAGTAATGAATTGTTGGATGATAGTACATACCGCAGCTTCTGCGGTGTCTAGACTCTATAACTTCCTTTCTTAAATTCTTCAAAATACCACATTGTCATGCCTTTAAAAATGATTTGCGGATTCTTAAATTGTATTTTAAATTTTTTCGAAAAGTATTTATTTATTCATCAATCTTGTCCTCTTCAAAGTAGTCCTCCTCAGATATAATACACTTATGCCAGTATTCTTTTAATTTTAATCCTCTAAACACTTTTGAAACACACTTTTTGGTATCGCTAACAGCTCCTGTTTCGATTTTTCTTTTATCTCTTCAATCATAGCAAAACGCTTTCCTTTCATCGGTGTCTTCAGTTTTTTGAAGAGGAAAAAGTCAGCGGTTGAGGCATGATAACGATTTTGTTTTTGGCCAAAAACTCACGCACAAGCATCGATGTGTAAGCTGGTGCGTTATCATGTTGCAAAACCCATGATTGTTTTTTCCACAACTCTGTGCGTTTCTGACGAATTGCTTCGCGCAAATGGCGCATAACTTCAAGGTAGTATTCCTTATTGACCGCACGACCTTGTGGCAAGAATTCATGATGCACCACGCTATTGCGGTCGAAGAAAACAGTAAGCAAAATCTTCACATTTGACCGAACTTGACGTGCTTTTTTCGGTTTTGGCTCTTCTGGACACTTTCATTGGGATGATTTGGCTTTGGTTTTAACGTCAGAGCCATACGACTACACCCATGATTCGTCACCGGCTATGACCTTTTTGAGGAAATCTAGATCGCCGTTGACGATCGTCCTGAGCAATGTACATGCGACGTTGGTTTTGTTCAAAATGTAGTAATTTTGGAACATTAAAACATGCGTAAAAATTGCTTTACACGAGCCGAACGATATGCCAACATCATCAACAACCTCTTTAATTGCGATTCGGTGATTATCCAAAATCATTTTCTTCACTGCTTCAATGTTTTCTTCGGTTGTTGACGCACTCGGGCAACCAGGACGAGCATCGTCATTGACATCTTCTCGACCTTCCTTAAGTCGATTATACCACAATTGAACTTGTGTTCTGCTCATAGTAAACTCGCCCAACGAAACAACATTTCAAATGTCCTTGCGCATTTTATTTCATTTTTTACACAGAAGTTAATACAGTTTGTTTGATCCATTTTTCCGAATAGTAAAACATCGAAGAGCACACCAAAACACAACTAACTTTTTTATCGATCAAAAAAAAAAAAAAAAAAAAAAACTGACAATCCAAAATGGCAGATATGACCAACATATATAACAGACATGTGTACCAACATAATAGAAAAAAATGCGAAAATCCAACATACGTAACTCACGAAATTTGAAACTAATGGTTATTTATTGATTAGACGTACGAGCACTGTTCGTTACACAGTATTTAAATAATTCGCAACTTTATTTACACTTAATACCAAAGTAGACTTGCTTAATTTTAGACTTATGGCTGTCACATCGTTTAAAATAAAACTTTGCTTTTGCCGAACATCTGCCTGCTATTTATACTGCTTTATTACGTTCTATATTGTTCGTGAGTCTTCTAGTTATTGATAATTCTAGACTCAAATGTACAAATATAATTGCCACGCACATACACACACATGTGCAGGCGAAACTATAAGAACGCAATAATAACAAACAATAAGAACGGAACAACAGCAATAAAATCCTTGGTGGCTAATTTACCTGGAATTTGGCATTCTTTAGAACATTTATATTTATTTTTGTAATATGTTTTTAGCTTTATTTTGTTTGTGTAAATGTGCGTGTACATTTATAATAAGTAGATCAACAGCTTGCACATTGGCATAGATGTGAAAAAAAGTGATAACAATATATTGGTAATTGAATTGGTTTTAAATGAAAATGTTAATAAAACTTGTGAAATATAGAAAATGAAGTTGTCATATACTGCATAATGTATATCCCTTTCTATTTAAAAAACACCAAACAAAAGATCTGATGAACAATTTAATTTTACTATTTTGGTTTTTATTCGACCTCTATTTCTTAATTAAGTAGTATTTCGTTAATTTTAAGGTCCTTTTTGCTTATTTATTTTAATATGTATGCCAATATTTCGCTTTCCTTCGGATAGCTTCTTCAGGGCAATAATATTTGTTATTGTTTAAAAAAAATTTTTTAAACAATAACAAATATTATTGCCCTGAAGAAGCTATCCGAAGGAAAGCGAAATATTGGCATACATATTAAAATAAATAAGCAAAAAGGACCTTAAAATTAACGAAATACTACTTAATTTAATTTTACTTTACAATTTTGTTTTACTTTATAATTAATTAGCTGGTGAAAGCAGTGCCAATCATTAGCAGCAACATTAGTGGTAGTAATGTTGTTTAGCCGCAGCCGTCTATGTATTTTGAAGATTAATGTTAATGAGATTAACTTGTTCCTTTGTCATTGTCTTTATGAAATTATGCCCCGCAGCAAAAATTTTGGTGCCATCAATTGTCACCAGTAAAGATAACCTTAGATGATTCAAGCCCATAAATTATTCCTGCCTTCGTATTTGATTTCATGTCTATTAACATTCCAAAAATGCAAAGCTTGTCGTTTATGAAATTAGACAGATATTTTATTTCCAGATCATCTTCATCTTTTTCCTTTATTATCATTGTTTTGTGTTGAATTTTTGCTTAGGGAAAAAAATGTATCTCTTTTTTCGGCCAAAGATTTGAAAAGGTTGTTGAAAGGTCAAATTTTGAAATTCCTTTGGCATTTATTGATGTTTTTTCTGCTTTATTCTGCTCATTATCAAGTTGCCTTTAATTGTATTTTCTTTTGTTTCTTGGAATTTAAACTGCCTGCATAAAATAGAAGTTAAAAAAAAAAATGCTTTTTGAAAATGAAAAAATTAACACGCACTTAATTAGTTAAATACGAAACGTTTTTTAAAGTTACTTGACATAATTAGCCAAGAAAATAAGGACACATGATAAAGACCTAAAGCTTTAATTATTTGTAAAACAGAGAACGCCTACAAATTTCAGTGACACTCAGTATCTCACAGATACGAGTACATATGTACATACATATATTTTATTAGCCAGGCCTTAAAATTTATGTAGAAATTCCCAAATCAACATGCGACTTAAAAATGTAATAACTTTTTCTTTTACATATGTACGAGTACATACATGTATACATTTTTAAATTATTATTTTCAGGTTATAAAAAACTAGGGTGATCGAGCCGCTATGCGATCGGTTTTTACCAAACTTTAACTTTTTCGAATATCGAACAAATTGGGGTTTTAATATTGAAATAACAGGCAGCAAACACTGCTGCAAGCAACCTGTTCCATAGAAGAATCGTACGGCTGAAAAGTGAACCCTCTGTGTAATGCGTTGTACGATTCCCTGGGCAATCGACTATAAATCGATTAGTTCTGAACAATGAACGGGTATTCGGGAAAACCATGCAGATTTGAGGAGCAAGAATCTTAAACTCGTCAGAGTAAAATCCATTGTAGTAATGATAGAACAGAGCAACACACCTACACAGCGGCAATGTTCCAGTGAGTCAATAGAGTTGGATACCTTACTGTAACCGATAAGCTTCTTCGCTCTCTCTTCCACTCGGTCGAATAACCCCAAAATAGATTTCGAGGCAGCGGCCTAACGTAAGAGTTGTATTTAATTTTCGGTTGGATATAGGTGGTATAAGTAAGGAGATCGGTTGGAGTAAAACACATCTAACACTGTTTTAAAAAACCGAGACCCCTAAGTGCTCCTTTAGAGACACGAAAACTGGGTTTAGTTCAGCGAGCAGCACATTGTGTTTTCATGCCACATCACCAAGAGCATCTGATTCCTCAATATTTATACTATCCATGAATACATACTATCCATGAATTGTTGTTTATTTGAGCTTGAAGTCACTTGTTGTAAAATTATTAGTTTATTAATATTTCGATATTTTGGCACCCCCTTGTGTGTCTTCTTCAGGAAAATGTCTAAATTTCCTGAAGAAGACACAAGTGACCTCAAGCTCAAATAAACAACAATTATACGAAATAATATATTAAAGAGCTGGGTGGCAGTTAGTTGAGCGGCCGTATTAAAAATACATCATGTTTACATGATACCGAGTCCGAATCCTAGTGGGTGCTGATAAGTAGTATAGCGACTGCAAAACAGCTATTTAGTTGTCCCTTAGCTTTAGTATTCTATATTTTTTTCAATATTTCAATTTTTCAATCTTTTTGCTGATTCAACACAAGTTTTCTTTCCATATAATAGTGTATCATTTTTTCTCAACTTCCATAATGTGTCCTTCAGTAGTGTAGTTACCGCTTACTGTATACAAATCGCTCATTTAAACAAAAACTAGCTGCCTTTGTTCAAAAAATATTTTTGCTAAATTTTTGTCTGAATCTAAAAACTTATTTATAGGTCCCTATTTAAGCAATCAATTAATTGATTCAGCAAATTCCGTTATTGAACATAAAACAGGTTTTTGGTCTAAGAATCGTTTAAATCTATTCACGTTTTCCAATATTTTTTTATGTTGTTTATTTTTTTGCTCTTTGCTATTATTCTACTTGATAAATTCATGTGAATCGTGCAAGCACTCGTTTAACTTTTTCCCCCCTGCCATCCTTTTTAAATACAAAAATTACACATTAGCTCTATTCACAATCTCGTGTAAATAGTATTGCATCATTGCATTTGCAAAAAGGTTTAGCATATTTTTACTCTACACTATTAAAATACACATTAATGCATTGCTAGTCTTATGTGTATATGCAATACTTAAAACCTATAGTTTTTATTTGCTATGCTTATGCACAAGCTAATTGCAATCCAAGCCAATTAGTTCGTAATCGCCAATCGATGTCTTTATCTAACTTAAAATCGCTTTTTCTATTAAAATTCTATTAACTGCTCCTGAAAGCTTTTTTTCGGCATATTTATTTTTGACTAAAATTTTAGTAAATTATTTTCTACTCTAATTATCAATCAGCTGTGAATTTCGTGCTTTGCAAAAAGTAGTGCAAACTAAACCAACAGATGTGGTTCACAATTGATAGCATATATTTGCAATTGCATAAATTTGCAATTACAAATGCACAACCTTGTGAATAGAGCTAATGTATCACTACTCTCAATCGCCGGCTTATAATTATTACTGTCGCAGGGGGTGTTAATAAGGTTTGGCACGGATAGAAAGTTGTTCATGTTGTTGACTTGGGCGTACAAATATAATTGCTTAAATAGCAATTAAAAACAAAAAAGAAAACTAATTTGTTTTTCAGAATGTGTTGCCAGTCGTATTTCACAGAAATACTTTTTATGTGGATTCACATTCACGTTTTAATGAACCAGCTACTCGCAGCAACATAAATTAATATTCATTCATCTAATAAAGTTCACAAAAACACAAATATCTTGTTTATATGCTAACTAAACTATTATTAACATACGGGCAGAATACGGTTGTTGTTGTTGTTATTATTATTATTATGCAAATCAAAATTTTAATTATGCTTTAATAAACAAAAGTGTATTGCTTTATACGAGTAAAATAATTGTGGATAGTTTTTGTTAAATTGCTCATATTAATTAGCAGATAATAGTTTTATTAGTTAAATAGAATTTGGTGGAAATCGAATGCTTGAAATACATTTCAAATTAAGTTTTCAATATTAATAGAAATTAATTGTAAAGGAATGCATGTAATGCAATTTTGTTATATATATTTGAGCACTTCCTTAAGGAAAAGCAAATCGATATAATGATGATGGCTGAAACTCATTTGACAGCCAACAGGTATTTAAAGTTAATGGCTACATACTATATGACACTAAAGATTCCCGTGGAAGATCTTGTGGAGGCTCAGCAGTTCTAATAAAAACCAGCATTAAGCATTATTTAATGAACGAGACACTTGAGGAGTATCTGACAAAATTATTATTTCCTCGATTTACTCAGTAACACAAGTTCAATATTCACATTTTTTCTCCTACCCTATTCCTTATTTTTCTTAATTACCTTCTCTATCAAATTTCAAACCCTATTAACTCTTTCGCGGATGACAGCAGCATTTGCCACTCGTATTCTTTTAGTTATAGGTCTAGTCAACACAAGTAAACACATTTTTTCTCCTACCCTATTCCTTATTTTTCTTAACGACCTTCTCTGTCAAACTTCAAACCCTTTAACTCTTTCGCGGATGACAGCAGCATTTGCCACTCGTATTCTTTTAGTTATAGGCCTAGCCTGTCAGAGATTGCTGCCAAGAGGCTAAATATGAATGATTCATTGAACAGTGATCTTCTGTTAATATCCGAGTGGGGTCGTAAAAACAGAGTTGCCTTTAATGCTCGTAAGGCCCAATGCTGTTTATTAACACACAAACATACGACCGCAGGTGCTGCTTCATCTGTACTCATGGATGGTATATATATTAAGGAATCGGATGCTCTTGATGTTCTGGGAATGAAAATGCAGTGTGATGTTCGCTGGAAAGAAGCATTCAAGTGCCTCGGGTTTTTGAAACGGTGTAAAATGTACTTTACTCCATCCGACCTCCTTACTATTTATACCACCTACATTCGACCGAAAATGGAACACAACTCTCATGTTTGGGCCGGTGCCTCAAAGTCTATTTCGGGGTTACTCGACCGTGTGTAGGAGAGGGCGAAGAAGCTCATCGGTGACGGTAGTGTATTCAACTCTTTTGACTCACTGGAGCATCGACGCAGTGTGGGGTGCGTTACTCTGTTCCATCGTTACTACAATGGATTTTGCTCGGACGAGATTAGGGATCTTGTTCCCGAAACTCGCACATTTTTACGTAGCGCACGTGCATCGTCCAGAGCTCATCCATTTGTGGTCGATTGCCCAGGGAATCGTACTACGTTTTACAGAGTGAATTCGTTTTTCAGCCGCACGCTCCGCCTGTGGCATAAGTTGCCTACAAACGTGTTTTCTGTCTGCTATAATGTTGGAAAGTTCAAGTCATATGTTCACAAACACTACTCCCTCTTTGCCCCTCCTCATAAACTATTTTCCTAGTTCCAGTACAATGCACAGCATATGTAGGGGTCATCCCCTGAGTACTGTTCCAAGACAAAAAAAAAAAAAAAAACTCTTGGTCCTCGATTTTTAGTGGCAGGTGACTATAATGTTAAACACACTTTTTGGGGATCGCGCTTAATATCCCCGAAAGGCCGTGCTACTATTACCAAAATGGGCTTAGATGTGATTTCAAGCGGAAACCCTGCCAGGCCGACGAAATATTCTAGATTTTGTAGATTTTGGAGTTGTAAAACATTTTCGTTTAGAGTGGATGAAAGTGGAGGCTTCATTTGATTTGTCATCGGTTCACTCATCCACTATAATCTCTGTTTTGTTTCTCCAAGAGATTGGCTCCCCTTTGGCTTAGCATTGACGATTAATTGGCTAAAATACAAAAGACATTGTGAAGCTTCAATAAATAAATAAAAGCTAAAAATATATCGATACTATATCGGGTGATTAGGCATTTTTTTATTGCTTCTATTATACACTCGTATACTTTTTAATATTTATTTAACTTGTATAATGTTCCGAATTGCTGAAAATGCCCCAAGCTCAATAAAAGGTAAAAAAAACTTAAGTGAAAACTAAAAACGTTCAATTTAACTTTCATAGCCTCCACCGCGTGTTAGACTTACACTGTTGCGTTATATTAGTGATGAGCATGACGGTTGTGTACTTGGTAAATAAAATAATATTTAATTAAAATCATTTCAAAGAATTGCTAAAAGTAGTAAAACCACAACAATTCCTTTGACTGCTAATACAGATAGAAATTCATGCCGTAAAGCACAATTAAATCCTACAGCGAAAGGCACATTAATATGCGTACAACTACACATGAAAGGGAATGATAGTTCCCAGCAAACACACAGGTTATTAGTTATTATTTTTAATTTTTTTTTTGACAGAAACACTTTTACACACTGTGTATTTAAGAGATTCCTTTCCCGCTTTGCGCATATTTACCAAAAATTATAATTAAGAGACAGTTTATTTACTTCCACATTTTCGTTTTTAGTCTCACCTGATATAACCCATAAAATAGTTCACAACAGCTGTTTCTGTGCTTTAAACTATATGATTAGATATATAAAAACATGAATGCTTGCCTTTGTGCTTGTTGGGTTGCAGTGTTTGGTTTTATTATCCATGTGTTTGTAATCGTGCTTCCTAGTGCTGTTTAGGTCAGTGTTGCCAGTTTATTAATTTTCTGGCATGGTTTAGCTTATTTTTTTCCTGTTTAGCCAGTAAAAAAAAGGTTTACTTATTTACTCTTTTTTATTTGATTATTCAAGTAAAACAGTTGAGTTTTTTGTTATTTGCTTTATTAGCTACTAGTATTAGTACTGAATTAGTTGAGTGTTTGTTTTTTGGCTTAGTCATACTTTTGAATAAACAACTTGTAGATTTAACAGCAGAGTAAAACGATTCAAAGAATACAATCTGTACATGTTGTAAAAATATATGATTTTAAGTCAGATACCTGTGTTAATTTTATTAAAACCAGTGATGAAGATTTTGATGTCGATTTCTTAACTTATGGGCAATATTTTTTGCTGTATTGCCGGCATCTTATTTAGTCTGTGTCTACAGCAAGGTGAGCCCATTCAAAATCCTAATACTTTAAATGAATAATTGTCCCAATTACCGTTCGAATGGATTGTTTTATGTCATCCAAATTTGTTGGGTTTCTTTTGCACACTTCTTGTTTGCAATAACAACACAAAAAAATAGCAGACCAACGGAATGTGGAGTTTCTTGAAATCAGTTTATTGGGAGATTTTTGCCTTAACTCCTTAATTAACGATCTGCATTGACCGTAACAGTAAAGCATTAAATACATTCGAGACAGCAGGCTACACGAACACACGACTACAAATTCCGCTGGCTACAAATGTAGCCTGTAGCCAGCTACATAATTATATTGAAGGCGGCAGCTACATAATAAACAGCTCATATTGTTTTCTTTATCTCCTTACAAATATTAAAAAGCTTTTTGTGCATATAAAATGGCTGAGGGACATTTAAAAAATTCTATAGTAGATATTGCTAAAATAGTGTGAGCTACCTAGTATTTGATGTAATGATATATATAAATATTAACAAATTAAATATTTGCAAGTCACAAACAAAATCCACAATGAAAATTAAAACTTCTTAAAAATAAACAGCTGCTTTTTGCATTTGAGTGGTGCCACTTATAATTTTTTTTAGCTGTTTCTAAAGCTATCACCAAGTTGAAGAGTAAGAAAAAACCAAGAAAATGCAATGAACTATTTGAAAACTAAAGTAATTTAAATTTAACTCCATCATTTATAAACCTACATATGTATATACGGAAGTATTTTTTGGCAAGAACTATTATTAAACATTTTCCATTTGCAATAATATACTTCATCCATAAAAGAAGTTTTAAGTTTGAGTCTATCCAAAAATTATTGTTGTTTGGATAATAATAACAAAAAGATATAAATAACAAACTAAAAAGAACATACATTTTTGTTTCGGCTTATGGAAAAATGCAAATAGTGCTAAGTGTGCAACTCTATACGAAATTTCAGGTTACAAAAATCAACGGAAAACTATCATGATGACTTTTTGCAGACATGAAAATTTGTTTTTATGTATTTTAGTTATTTAGCAATTAAATTTAAAGTTATGTTCTTATATCTAAAAGGTCCATGTTTTAAAAGCTCAGGGAAAAAGCATTCGACTTGCTATTTTAACATCCCAGTAATTAGGAAAAACAAGAATGAACCAAACTGAATTATTAGCGTTTCGTAGTTATAATTATTTAAAGACACTTCACATGTTGTATTAAGACTTATCAAAAATTCAAATAAAACGCGCAAGTGTGAATTTTAAGCGTTATAAGGTGACAAATAATATGGCAAGAGATTTGATATCATAACACTCTGAGAAATTTATTTAAACACTAAGTTTTTTTATTGGAACAGGATTGCATTTTTCACAAAAACAATTAATAATACTCGTAATGTAGTTATCATTTACAATTCTCATCTGAATCATAATAGTGTTACACTAAAAATGGTTACTATAATATGCAAACATATATTTTGTATTTTTTTTTATTAAAATCAATGCTAAAACAAATAAATAAAGTTGGTTAAGCAGCCGTATTAAAAATACATCATGTTTACATGGTACTAAGTTCGAATCCTAATGGGTGCTGATGAACAGTGTAGTGACTGTGAAACAGCTAGTTGTCCCCCAGCTTTAGTGTATTCAATTATTTTTTCCTGTCTTCTTTGATCAAGAGTTATTGATCGCGGCAATTATTGTTATAATTATAAATAAAAATATTTCTTGGCTTTAGCCAGGATTGAACTCGAGCTAGATGAATGATACCCACCCATCATATAATATTAGAAATATTAAAAATAAAAGTTCGACTATTTAACATTAATACATACAAATAAATAAATGTTAACTTCATCTTGCCTTTCAACTGAATAGCAAAAATTAATGATCAGAAAAGTTTTCATCAGTTGTATTTGCGTATGGAAGAAAATATGAAAACAAGCTTTTTTTTTATTGTTTCGTTTATTTAAACATCAGTAATATACATTACATTTTATTTGACTTTGCTTGATACATTGACATCACTGAGAAAGCTTTTGTAGCCAACAAAAATAGAAATAAATCTAATTTGGCGATAGCTACAACGGTGGTCATGTAGTAGTGTAGCTGTGCTGTCGCCAATATATTTATTCTCATAAGAACGCGTGCATTTTTGAGCTTTTGTGTCTCGACTTAAGACTGTTTTCTTCGAAAAAATAAGGCCCGGCAATGAACCTTAAAGAAACTGCACATCACACTGTAATGCGAAGTAGATATAATTGCATCTAATGGAGTATCTGTAGGTTAGAGTTACTCCATATTCAACAATTTTGTTTGTTAACATTGCCGTTAAAAGCAAAATGTGTGAAAAATTTAGCCCAAGACGATTTCATCCTCTGATACCATTTGAATGATCTTCTCCAAAAATTCCAAGCGAATCGGCAAGTCTCTCAAACTGAGGGATTTCGATGATAAGGCCTGCTTGCGATTGTGCCACGCCCGGCAAAACTCTTCACGAGCCTCATTATAGTCCATTTAGCTAGGAGGAGTGCCACCAAACGTGCGCCCATATTCTCTTTACACGGAAATAGCAGACTCTAAAACTTGAAAGCGTTGCACTATCCAAATTCTTGTTTCATTGTCCCTATTCTCCATTTTAGTTAAACTTAAATATAAATATATAAAATACAATACAAATGGAACAGATTAGATACACAGAAAATAAGTTACTACGTTTTTTTTGAGAGCACCTTTCATTAGCCACCCTGTACTAAATTTTAATGTTGCCATTACTTTGAAGGCCTCAAGCTATTTATTTCTCTTTTAGATTGTCCACCAAAATATCGGTTTTTCCAACGGGGACTTGACAATTTTTTTAACGTATGCTGTGTGGCTTCTGTTAAAATTATATGTCGTTCAAGACCCTGTTTTCCAATTTGGGCCAAACATAATCGGTAAACATGGAGCCATTAGGAATTCCATTCACAATTTTAGTCCATAGTTTTCCAAATTAAACAACTTTTGCGTTTGACTGGCTGATTACAACTAATTCATTGCTCTCTTATTTTATTTTCATAAAATATGTGTATAAAACATAGTATACTATAAATAAAAATATCAAAGTATATATACACATTGAAACAAACATAAGTGTTACAAACAGAGGGACATGTATATATTTAACAATATACTACTACAACTCGGCTATCCTGACAAAATAAGATCTCCTGATCTTGAAAAATTATAAAGCTCAATAATTAACCTTTGCAACGATTGAACCATGGTCTTAAATTGCCAACGGCCCAAACACCATTGTAGGGCGTACGCGACTGCTGAAACCCCTCAACATCCTCCAAGACATATCTATCGTTGCGTAAAACTTTAGCGATCCGGTAAGGACCCTTAAATTTAGGCACTAACTTTCTTGCTATTCCAGGTTGCGAATCAAAATTCCTCACCATAACATAATCTTTTTCGTATTTAGTTGGCGATTTTCTTCTCCGGTCGACGTAATTCTTGTTATAAGTTTGTAGTCGTTTTTGTGCTTTGGAAGCATCTTTTCTAATTTTCCCAAAGCTAACTTTATTTTCCTTCTCTTGTTTAGGGTCAATAAAGTTTTCCTTCAGCGTATCAAGAACGATACCTCTCTGTAACACTCCAAACAGCATTACACTTTGGTATTCATCAATCGACCTATGTTTAGTGTTATTAATGCAGAATTCAACTGTCTCAACGACACTGTCCCAATGAAGCCCCTTTTCTGGATCTGTCAATTTCGCAATCATTGATTTCAAACTTCTATTGACTCTTTCTACCTGACCGTTGGCTTGTGGTGAAGCCGTCGCTACTCTTATGTGCTGTATATTACACTCCTGTAAAAATACACTGAAATCGCATGACGTAAAAGTGCTTCCCCTATCTGACACTATACATCTGGGTCGACTGTACGATCTGAAGTAATCTTTAAGAGCAGATATAGCCCCCTTACTATTCGTTGTCCTCGTCGGGTATAACCTTAAAAATTTTGTAGTGGCGTCTATCACAACCAACAAATATTTCCTCGACCTACTGTTATCTATCGGTCCAAAATGGTCTATATGTACAATGTCAAATGGAAGATTTCCTTTAGGGATGTTATGAAGAAATCCCTCCTCACGTCCGCTATTTGCCGAATAAGCTATGCACCTCAAACAATTCTTGACGTGATTCTTAGCTTTCTCCCGCATGCCAGAAAACCAATACGTTTTTTATATCTATTTGGTAAGAATCCCACTTCTGAGCTTTAGTCCATAGTTTTCCAAATTAAACAACTTTTCCGTTTGACTGGCTGATTACAACTAACTCATTGCTCTCTTATTTTATTTTCATAAAATATGTGTATAAAACATAGTATACTATAAATAAAAATATCAAAGTATATATACACAGTGAAACAAACATAAGTGTTACAAACAGAGGGACATGTATATATTTAACAATATACTACTACACAATAAAGTGACGTTCATTATTTTCGACGAAAAAATAGGGGACAATGACGCCGCCGGCATGCAAACTGCACCAAGCAGTTCTTTTTGGTGGATGAAGTGGTGATTCATGAAGCACATATCGATTTTCACCAGACCAATAGCGCATATATTGCTTATTGACAAACTCCTTGTCCAAAAATGAGCTGAAGATGATTTTGCGATTACATTCATCATCTTGGCACATCTTCTCCAGAGCCCAATCAAACAACATATGTATGTCGCGTAAAATGGTCCATCGGTTTCAATTCTTGAGTGAGTTTGATCTTATGTATATGTTAACTAATATCTTTTAGCACAATGAAATGTCGACATATATCCAGCTAGGAGGCATAGAAAACAAGCTGTTTATAATTTTTTGATTGTTATCAATATTAGAAGCTAAAAGAATATAAAGAACAATTGTTTGAATAAGATGCTTTCCTTTAAATGTTTAGTTAGTTTTGGTCACAGAATTGTGGCAACACTGGCTTAAATGTGTGAACAAAAAGCAAATCAGAGTTAAAACATAATAGAACTGAAATGCTCACGAAATATCAATTTGACCGGACTCTGGCGCACAGCACATACCCGCTCATTTCTCTGCACATACACGTATATATATAGTTTTTTTTTTTAAATATATGTATAATGATTTTACGCCAGTGGTGGCCAAACACATACATTCATAGTTACAAGCTTAGAGTAGCAGCAACAAAAAACAAAGGTGTACTTTTGAAACGCTAAGTAGAGAGATCTTACTTCAGTAAAGGCCAAACAGTCAAGTGTCAAAAGTTGTTTACATTTTATTTATACATACATGCGCCTGGCTGCAGGTAAACTATGTATGTGTATGTATGCTTGCACGTACTTTTTATAAAACATTTTGACACATGAATCGTTCAAGCAACAAATAAAAAGCTATGTTGTTTTTGCATTCTTGCATTTATTGTAACCTCAGTTTCACTCAGTAGAAATGAATTCGCCTTATGAGGGCATCGCACATGGTACAAAATATACTAGGCAGTGTCGAAGCGGCAGCTGACTTTTGGTTTTGGTAAGAAGAACTATCAAAAGTTGTTTATGTTTTGCTAACATACATACAAACTCTTATATTATTTTTGCTAAAGAAGGAACACACACGCACACACTTTTGTATTGTTTACAGAAGAGGGAAATATTGTTTATAAAATAGAACCACAAAGTAAAATGTAGGTTTGGGTCCAGTCAGGTCCCGTTGTGTTAAGTAAAATGTAGGTTTGTTTTGTTATTTTTCGCTTCGCCTGTTTGACAGTTTGCATCATATAGCAGCAATAAAAGGGGCCCGTTGGTTTTTTTTTGCTGGCGTGGTGAGGTAGCTTTACTGCTACCTTGTACATTTCACAGTAGCTGAATTTTGTGTCCTATACTAGCGAGTATAGGAAGCTGTGAGTTTGACCACCACTGTTTTACACCTACATACATTTTTTGTCGGTTGTTTTTGTGTTAAATTGAATATCTGAACATGTCTGCAACAATTTGTTTTTTATAACACGTACTGCCCCGCCTGGTTGTTTGCTTGTGTGCATGTCTGTGTGTGTGTGTGTGTGTGAGTTCCTGTGAGCAAATATGTGCTTATGAGCATTAAATGTGTAGAGCGGAAACAGGAAAAGTTAGCATTTGTTTTTCGAAAACAAGCAACATAAAATGGAACCAAATAACATTTTAAAACTATTATCCATGGCAACAATTTATAAAATAACTCATAAAAAGAAATGAACCAAAAATACCATATCATTAATTGCGGGAATGTAAATATTTTCTTTAACTTCATCATCCCTCAAAATGTCAGAGAGTTTTTTTTTGCTGTAAAGGAAGGAAAATACTAAAAATTCTATGGCAGCTGATAAAAATAACTTTTTACATCTTCATATAAAAACTATTCTATACAAGTTTTATGAGTGTCCGTCACGTCTGCATTTCAAAGGAAGCTGCACTTTAAATTTCGTATTGATAATACATAAAATGAAATCTGAATTGATACTTTGAGCTGGAAAACTTTCCATTTTGGTGTTTTTTTTAGAGGTATAGAACTTTGAAATATAAACAAATAAAAATGACTTTTTTAAATGTAGATTTACTTTATTCGCAAGATAATCTTGGGGGATTAAAAATTAACTATGATTTCTGGTGTCTGACCGCCACCGCTGGCTCAGACCAAGTACTTAGTTCAATCTGGAGGTAAAATTTCCGTTGACTTTTTTCACCGGCCCATAACGACATTTTCCGCCAGCCTAGGTTAGGTTAGATAGGCAGGCTACTGGATTCCCTGATATATCTTAGGTTCTCCAGCTCACTTGGGTCCTTAATTCGTTCTCTTCGTGTTGCCCCGAAAAAAATATAAAGCTGAAGGTAGACGTGAAATAGATCTATTTATTGTGACTACCACTTACCGCTACAGACTAGCGGTGAATTTTGACGAGATTTCCCATGAAAATGAAATGTACTATGAAGTTATATTTTGACGAAACTAAACTAGTTGATTTTGACGAGATTTCCCATGAAAATGAAATCTACTATGGAGTTAGATTTTGACTAAATTAAACATATTTTGGTAAGTACTCTGCTGTATAAGTGTGATGTGAAAAACTATAAATAAGTTGCATACGATATGTGATCAATGTGCAACAAATACAGACGAAAAAATATATTAAGAGCTCGGTGAAAAAGTTGGTTGAGCAGCCTTATTAAAATACATCATGTTTAATTAATACAGAGTTGGAATCTTAGTGAGTGCTGATGAGTATCTAGTGTGGCGATTACGAAACAGCTAGTTGTCCCCCAGCTTAGTTTAGATTACAAAAAAAAAAAATACTTTGTGGCGAAAGCTGGATATGAACTGTAGCCAGAAAAATCCCCCCGGGGAACAGGTTTTGCCTTGGCGTATTCCTAACTTGGGTGCTATGTTTTTCGGGGAAAAGAGGGGAAGGGGTCCCTCATTTGGTGCGGCAAGCAAAACTCTAGGAAGCCACATGACTTATGTTGTGTTGGCATCCGAAACCCTTACCAAGAGTATAAATTGGCAGAACGGGGATCAGCATGGCCCTCGGGTAGTTCTGCCTGCGGTTCGACCCTTGGCTGAAACGTTCTGGCTGTGGTTGAAACCTAAAACGCAGGAAGGGAGTGTTAGTATCCTTGATAATTGTTTGGTGTGTGGCTTTTTTCGGGGGCTACCAATCTCCCAAGAATCTGTTGCCTATACAACAGATACCTGTATTGTAAGGAACCAGTGGTGATGGTTGACGGGTGAGTTGGCTCTTAGTGGGCTTCGGCCTACCAACTCATTAAGCCTTGTCCTCCATTGATTGCTGGGAAATCGCATACAGGAAGAACTAGAAGGCCCGAACTCCTCGACAAGAAGTTGCTCATATGACAGCAATCATATGACCTGAGTGAGCCTAGTAAGCCACACGGGGGCGCTGGTGAATCGTGAATAATTCACTCCGTAGAATTGGTCCATCATCAGATTAGGCCGCAAGGCAGGTGCTGATGTAAATCTTTTCACAACTGTAGCCAGAAAAATAACCTTATATAATATTGGACATATTTATCAAGTTCAATTATTTATCACACAGAAAATAATTTTTTTCAAGATCAATAACGAAATTCGTTGAATCAATTCATATATTGTTTGAATGCGGACCTGTAAAGGAATTCGTGAATTCAGACAAAAGTTTAGTAAAAATAAATATTGGTCGAAAACAAAAATTTTTTGAAACAACAACAAAATACGTTATATTTTTGATATATTTTTGATATTTTTTCAGACAAAATTTTGTTGATTTTATTTTTACTACAACTTTTTCTGTGCATTAATGCTTGCACATAATTACATAAATATACACGTTTAATTAAAATCAACATTATCACCAATTGAAAAATGTTTTAATTTTTTCCTTCTCTTTTTTTACTCGTATATGATTATTCTGTGACCATCAGTGTTTTATAAAAAGCATTTTTCAGATTGCCGTCGTAGACTTAAAAAAAACCAGAATTTTTATGACTATAAATGTGGGCATCAACGTTCAAAAGTTAAATAAATGCTCATGTGGGCATGAATAAAACCATAAAAATAACTCGACCATTTTTAAAGCAATTTCATATTAAGGAGCCTTTTTTCTTATCCACACTGAATGCTCCCATTCAAATATTGCAGATGGGATTGGTCACTATGAAAAAAGGGAACATAAATTCCGAATTAAACTTCAAATCAGTCATGAGTGCCTGAAATGAACATCATCACCCAGTAGTCTTCACTCATTTATACACAGGAATGTTTATTTTTAAACTATTTGGGGGCACGTGGGGCTTGTTTTAGTAATAGGTCGATAAGCAAGTAGAGCACACAAGCACAGACATTCATTGTACGAGTATACTTGTATTGTATTAAGTTATGATATTTATTAGATTAAACAAGTTATTTAACGAGTTGTAAAAATTAAATTATACTAAAACAATGTTAAGTACAGTAACTGAATATATATTTTCCAAAAAAAAAAAGATGTGATAAATATTTGTGGAAAAATCAAATTTTGAACAAAGTAATAAAATGTTAATTTATAAAAAAGTTTTGCTTAAAATTCCACAAGTTTAATGTTTTAGATTTTTGTATCTATAACAGATCTTTCATTAAGCCAAAAACTTAACGAGGTTTACTTAAAGTTATTACTTTTTAAACCACCCCAACGAAAGGCATTGAAGCTCTTTTGAACCTAACACCGCTTAACGTAGCTTTACAAAAAGAGGCGGCCGTTCTGGCTATCTCAATTTTCAAAAGGGAAAAACTTAAGGCAGGAAACCTTATTGGGCATCTTGCAATCCTAAAGGATTTCAGAGACGTAATCGATATGTCTCAAACAAGTGACCTTATAGTTAGATCCGTCTAACTCCTTTGCCAGGAAGTTTAAGATCATCTTCCCAACAAGGGAGGAATGGAGCATGAACCCAAGATGGTCGCGTGATGGTTCACAAAACTGGTACACGGATGGATCCAAAACGCTCCAAGGTGTTGGAGCGGGAATAGTGGGGCCTAGAGCACGCAAATATATAACTCTTAGCAAAGACACCACAATCTTCAAAGCGGAACTATACGAAATAAGGGAAGCTGTTGAAATACTTTCCGATAGGGGACACAAGGAAGTGCTGATAAAAATACTCTCTGATAGCCAGTCAGTGCTGAAGGCCCCGCGCAGTTGTGTCTTTACATCCAAGTTAGTACTGGAATGTCACAACCCACTCCAACTTTTTGCTTCAATATGGGTCTCCTGAGGAGATAAAAAAATGGACAGTGTCCATCGTTGAACAACATTGGAACGAGACAGCTGGCCTTGAACACTCCAAGAAGTTTCTAAACTTTGATAAAAAGAGAGCCGAACGTGCTGTAAAACTGGACAGGAAAAGTCTAGGAACATCGACAGGTGCACTTACAGGTCATTATAACTGCTACAAGCACCTGCACAGGATGGGAATTTCCAATACAGACATTTGCAGATTCTGCGGTGATGAAGAGGAGTCAATGGAGCACTTAATCACCCACTGTGGAACACTGGGACACAGGCTACTACAAGCTTATATGTTAAGTGAATGTGACTTAATATCACTCCCTATGAAGTAGCTTGTCCGTTTTCTTGACATACTCAACCCATAATGGGGCAAGGGGACACACAATAGATCAATATTGGTCGCAGTGCAAATGGCCGATGAGGGCCATATCCCATCCAGTAATGAAAATAATATTATTACTTTTTAATTACTATCATGCAAAAACAGTAAAGGGCACTGGTTTGTCTGAATTACGAATTTATAACTTTTATTTTTTAACCAGAGTTGCAGCAAAGCCAAAAATTTTACTACCAAGATGGTACTTATCATTCCAAAAAATTTGTTTTACGTGACACGTAATTTTATTAGTCTGTTTTTTTCAATTAAAAAAATGTCCGAAGTGATCATCGGCAAGGGAGTTTAAAATAGATTATGATTTCTTAGAGATTTGGTTTCTTGGCGATAGTAAAAAAAAAAAAAAAAAAAAAAAAAATAATAATAATAATAATAATAATAAAAATAATAATAATAATAATAATAATAATAATAATAATAATAATAATAATAATAATAATAATAATAATAATAATAATAATAATAATAATAATAATAATAATAATAATAATAATAATAATAATAATAATAATAATAATAATAATAATAATAATAATAATAATAATAATAATAATAATAATAATAATAATAATAACAAAAAACAATTTTATTATTTTATATGTGTAGTTTTTTTATTGTAGATTTTTGCCTAATTGTTGGAAAAAAATGTATACATAAATAAAAAAATAATAATTGTTGTTCTACACTAGCAAAATTAAAATTGTATTGAACACCAGCTGTCTTATGCATGTTGCCCCCAGGCAGCAGATTTTGCCTTAGGGTACACCAAACCAGGGCACTCTGATTCCTGTGGCTTTCTATGAAAACCAGCCTTTTTTACAATGTAAACCTCTCTGTATCAATCAGGTAATTTGCATTTCCATTTTAGAGATTACAGATATTCTAGCTTATGTGCAATTTAACAATCCACTATTTAATGCTTAATATCCGTTCAGCTAGGAGGGATACAAATAGATTGATAACATTGTATAAGTCTCAATATTACTCTAAAAAATTCGGTTTTGCTCTTGAATCCAAGCGGACCTGGAAAACTATTAGGGGAAATAGGTATTGGTGAATCAAATACTAGTGTATACTGTTCTGTTGTTGTTAGTGAAAATTTTTATTAACATACCATCAGGATGTGGCACTTCAGATTATGATAATTCAGTTATGAATAATTCTAACAGATGCCGATTTAGTATATTTGGTTTCAAATGTATCACTTAACTTATGGAACATCAAGTTAAGTGATAAGTTTTACACAGATAAAATCAAATGCTGTAGGTGTCGGCGATATGCAATGACGTTACAGTGACTAAACCCAAGTACGAAGATATGACATATTTGTATTTTAAACTGAACTTAATTTCCATTTTTTTTAAATATTCACAACTAAATTATGTATTATGTGCAAATTGATTTCTGAAATTAAAAATTATTAACATCATAAAGCAAACAGTATTCAATCATAGTGAAAACAAACGCGTCAATGTGGCAATTTAATTTTGTTTTTAATTCATAAATTAACGGAAATGTTTTTCAACACATTTTTAAACTTTATTAATTATTCATTGAAAATATTGAACTTCATGAAAAATATGAACAATAATAAAAAACAAAAACATAACAAGTATGAAGCTTATTGTGAAATTTAATTTTCATCAGAGTCGTAGTCCTTAAAGTCCAGTTCAGACTATTATACTGTGTATTAATACTTGTCAAAAATTTACATAATACGTGCAAGTCTGATAGGCTGAGTGCAATCCGTTATACTCACGAAAAATAATACGATAAAAATTTGAGATCCCATACGACTTTTTTTTTATTTTTTATCTTGGACCAGTACTCAGGGGATGACCCCTACATATGCAGTGCATTGTACTGGAACTAGCAAAATAGATTGATGAGGAGAAAAGAGGGAGTAGTGTTTGTGGAGGTTAAACTTTAACAATAACAACATAAAAAACTAAAAGAAACTTTATTACAGCATTTAAAATGTTGGAGTTAAATTAGTTAAAACTGATCAGTGCCCAGTGTATATAACGAGTGATTTTTTGCTATTATCTTTTTGGCAACACTAGTTTTGACAGCTCACGCACGTTTTGTATCTTGTGTCGCTGTCAAACATCTTCAGTTTGGTCTATAATTTAATCATGAATCGTCTTACAAACGAACAACGCTTGCAAATTATTGAATTTTATTACCAAAATGCGTGCTCTGTTAAGAAAGTTCATCGCGCGCTTCTTCCATTTTATAGTCAGTTTAATCGACCTACTGAGGCTTCTATTCGGGCTATTGTAAAAAAATTTCGCACCAAATTTACATTTTTGGACATTAAACCACCAACACGCTTACACGTAGAGTGCGAACTGAAGAAAATATCGCAGCCGTATCGGCCAGTGTTGGTGATGACCGTGAATTATCGATTCGGCGCCGTTCGCAGCAATTGGGCCTCTGTTACTCCACTACGTGGAAAATTTTGCGGAAGGATTTGGGTGTGAAGCCTTATAAGATACAGCTGGTGCAAGAATTGAAGCCAAACGACCTACCACAACGCCAAATTTTTGGTTAATGAGCTCTTGAAAAGTTAGATGAAGATCCACTTTTTTATCGAAGAATTGTGTTCAGCGACGAGGCTCATTTCTGGTTGAATGGATACGTGAACAAGCAAAACTGCCGTATTTGGAGTGAAGAGCAGCCAAAAGCATTGCAAAAGCTACCAATGCATCCACAAAAAACAACCGTTTGGTGCGGATTATGGGCTGGCGGCATCATTGGGCCGTATTTCTTCAAAGATGATGCAAATCACAACGTTACTGTGAATGGTGAGCGCTACCGTGCGATGATAACAAACTTTTTTTGCCCAAAATGGAAGAGCTTGACTTGCATGACATGTGGTTTCAACAAGACGGTGCCACATGCCACACAGCACGCAAAACAATGGACCAATTGAGAGGCGAGTTCGGTGAACAGTTTATTTCACGGTTGGGACCAGTCAATTGGCCGCCCAGATCGTGCGATTTAACGCCTCTAGACTATTTTTTGTGGGGCTATGTTAAGGCTAATGTCTATAGCGACAAGCCCGCTTCGATTGACGCACTGGAAGCCAACATTATTCGTGAGATACCGGCCGAAATGTTGGAAAGAGTATGCCAAAATTGGACTAAGCGGATGGACCATTTGAGGCGCCGCCGCGGCCAACATTTGCATGAAATAATCTTCAAACATTAAATTATATCGACCCAACTATCGATCCAAATAAATATTTCATGCATTTTTCTGAATTTTGTGTTTTTTTTTTAAATTTCCGATAGTTCTTATAAAATCACCCATTACCTTCGACGCTGCTCAAATTAGCAAAATTTAGTCCAACACCCTCCACACCACAAGGCAATGAAATGCGTTAAAAAGAAATTAATAATGAACATATGTACATACATAAAAAAAAAAAGCACGGACAACGGTGAAAAAAGTAGAAAAAAAAAGAAACACGTGTACACATCTTGCCACCTATTCCGATGCATTTTGGTTTCATACGAAATTATAGTATATATGTATATATATATATGTATATATAAAATATATATATATATATATATATATATATATATATATATATATATATATATATATATATATATATATATATATATATATATATATATATATATATATATATATATATATATATATATATATATATATATATATATATATATATATATATATATATATATATATATATATAAAATACGGACAACGGTAAAAAAGAGAAAAAATCAACAAACGGAATAGGTAGCAAGCTGTGTATATGGCCTGCTACCTATTCCGGTGCAAGCATACGAATTTAATTAATGAACAAACATACATACATATATAGAAAATATGGCCAGCAGTAACAAAAGACGTGTGTACAGAATGAGAGACAAAACACTACTCCTTTGTTGTTTTTTGAAACTTTACAAAGCGATAATACCAAGGTGCATTAACGTATACACGGTGGCAGCACTAGAGCAAAATTACAACAATACAACAAAAACCGGCATCTGGTAAGCTATGTTTATCAAAAATATTTGTAACTATTTTCACAATTATAAACTATGAATGTACCTTTTCATAATCATAAATTGTATTTATTTGAATTATTTTTATGTTCACAAAATAATTTGTATATGTTTAATTTAGAATAAAACACTAAATTCACTTTCAAAAATGTAAACAATTGCCAGTAGAAAAAATTGTCACATGCCGTAGTGCTGCCACCTTGGGTAATACTTTTCATTGAATCAGGGTTGTATTTTTTTTAGCAAACCAGCTGTTTAAAAATTTCGTAGCCGATGGGGTGCCGTCACTGATAGTATTTTTTGCCGTTATAAAAAAGCTGGAAATTTGAAATTTAGCTGTCGTTTATAATTGCATTTTGCTCATGCTATTTATATGTACAACATAAAATATTTTTGTGCTATTGAATTTGGATCTGTTTTACATTTTACATTATTTTAACTGTTGAAGATTTTCAAGCGCCGCCATGTCTATCGCCTACAGCGTATAGTGCACCTGCCGCCGTGTAAAGTTTTATGCTGGCACATCTATTGGCTAAACAAAGTTGAAAAGTTTTACAGTTTTAAATATAGTTCAAACGACTGTTGCACCTGAACAACCCTCTGAACATCCATCATTACATCGGTTTGAGTTCTCACGTGTCTTCGAAGATGACGTGTTTTTATGCTGTAAGTCGGTGACTTCAAATGCAGTTGGTTTTGATCAAATCCACCCTAAATTCATAAGACTACTACTGCCTAAAATATCACGTTACATTACACACATATTTAACACCGTTATCACCACCAGCCACTTCCCCAGATGTTGGAAACATGCCAAGGTCATTCCTGTGCCCAAGTCTTCAAATGAGTATCGCCCTATATCAATACTTCCTTTTTTATCTAAAGTATTTGAACGACTGTTACACAACCAAATTAGAATATATTTAAATAACCATCAGCTCCTATTCAGTAAACAATCTGGATTTAGAACAGGTCATAGCTGTGTTACCTTGTTGTTAAGTGTATCTGAAGATATAAGATGCCACATCGATAATGGTGGAACTACACTCTTGGTACTTCTAGACCACTCTAAAGCGTTTGACTCTGTAAACCATGATATACTTTGTAAAAAGATATACGACTATTTTAATTTTTCTTCAAGTGCAACATCGCTAATAAAAACCTACCTTGCTGATCGATACCAGTCTGTTTCAGCTGGCGAAACGGTATCAACTCCCTTGTTTGTGTCTAAAGGTGTGCCGCAGGGCTCTATTCTTGGACCACTACTGTTCACTTTGTACATAAATGATTTACCAAATTGTCTCTCACACAGTGATATCCACATTTACGCAGATGATGTACAAGTATATATTAATTGTAAAAAGGACTCAATTAATGATTGTTGTGGTAAACTTAACGAGGACCTTAGCAAAATATATTATTGGGCGTCGTCTAATGGCCTATACCTGAAAACCTGCAAAGTCAAAATGCTTAGTTATAGCCCAAAGGAATCAAAACATTGTGATTGACATTCCGATAACTTTAGGATATCAAAACATTTCAATTGTTGAATCAGCTAAAAATCTTGGTATAATTTTCAACAAATCTCTTCAATGGAATACCCATATAAATTCCGTTTCAGGAAAAATTTTTGCTATGCTTCGAATGCTATATCCGCTACAACACATTACACCTATTAATATCCGTGTGCTACTTGCGAAAACGTTTCTAGTGCCCAAGTTGTTATATGGAAGCGAAATTTTTGCTTACTGTGATTCAACAAGTAAAACTAGATTAATTGTAGCATATAATGCGATTGTCCGATACGTCTACGGCATAAAAAGATATGATAGTACTTCTCAGTATTCCAAATCATTATATGGTGTTGAAATTATGGACTTACTAAGAATCAAAGCATTAATCTTATTACACAAAATTATCTACAATCAAGAGCCATCTTATTTATTTGATCGCATTCAATTTGCAAGATCCAACAGAGGAAAACAAGTCATTCAGTTAAAATATCGAACTTTAATATCTGAGTGGCAGTTCTTCATAAATACAATATGGCTGTGGAACTCGTTACCAAACCCACTGCAAAACAATGGCAACGCTTTACAATTTAAAAAAATTCTAATGTTGTATATGTTATATATGTACGTATATATGTACATATATTTCTATTTTTTGATATTGTTTCTATTTGATATTATTTCTTTTCTTTTTTTTTTTTACTTTTCATGGTACAATTTCTTTATACTCACAAATTTTTGTTTGTTTTTGTAATCATTATATTATCGCGTACTATAATTTAAAAGATTAATTTCTTGTTGTATGCGATATTCAATAAATAAATAAATAAATAAATAAATAAATAAATAAATAAAAAAAAAAAATAATACTTACGGTCTTATGTATAATAAAAAACCATGTGCTTTATGGGAATTTACACACAAAAAAGTTAGCAGCTGGTTAGTTAGCATAAGGATTTTGATTATACATAAGGCCGTTAAAATATCCGAAATGAGCGAAGATATTGCTATTAAGTTATGCTATTATTTTTGTTCTTTTAATTAAAATAAATGCTGCCACAACTCCTAAAAACATCTGTTTTCTTTATTTTTGTTTCATTATTTTTTAAATTTGTAAGTTTTATAATTTTTTTCTTTAAAAATGGTGATCACTGCAATTTTACACGATAAAATAATCACAACTTATTGTTTTGTAAAAAAAAGAACAGCTGTTTTCTTTGCTACTCAAATTTGTTGGTTTATTTCAAGTGTGATGGTGTGAATGCAAAATCTAATTTACTTTAAACTTTTTGGCAGTCGCAAGAAATGTGTATAGACTTTTATCTTACAAAATCGAATGAAAGTATTTATACTTGTATAATAGTCTGATCAGGCCTTAAGTAGCATTATTACAGATAAAATAACATGAGATAAAGTGTTTAAGTAAAAATTAACAGTTTACATTCAAAGTTGACATTATTGTTAAGCGCAAAAAAAAATGATATTAAATTCAATAAATCATATCGCAAACTCATTAAAAACTTAAACATACGAGTATTTTTTAACAAATAATAGGTGTACTACTTTATTTCCGCCGTTTTGCAATATATGACTGTAGGGGTAAGTGGTAGTTGAAATAAACTGATAGTAAAGGGTGGTTAAATTTCAAGGGCCGATGTTGATTTTGAATAAAACACAAACTATTTAGAAAATTATTGTAACTTTACTTTATTATGATATATTGGTATTACTCAATTATGTATGGTACAAAATATTGGCCAAATAGGCGCCGCGACCACGGCGGCACACCTCCATCCGATGGTCCAAATTTTCGATGACCCTGAGGCATAATGGAGGTTCTATGCCGTTAATGTGCCGAATTATCTCATCCTTGAGCTGTTGAATTGTTGCTGGCTTATCGACGTACACCTTTTTTTTCAAATAACCGCAAAGAAAAAAGTCCAACGGTGTCAAATCACATGATCTTGGCGGTCAATTGATATCGCCACTACGTGAGATAACACGGCCATTGAATTTGTTGCGCAAAAGAGCAATTGTTTCGTTAGCTGTGTGGCAAGTGGCACCGTCCTGCTGAAACCACACATTGTCTACATCCATATCTTCCAATTCGGGCCATAAAAAGTTCGTTATCATCTCATGATAGCGAACGCCATTTACAGTAACTGCCTGAGCGGCCTCATTTTGGAAAAAAAATACGGCCCGATGATGCCGCCAGCACATAAACCGCAACAACCAGTCACTCTTTGTGGGTGCTTTGGTTTTTCGACAGTCACTCTTGGATTCTGATTCGCCCAAATGCGGCAATTCTGTTTATTGACGAGTCCACTGAGGTGAAAATGTGTCTCATCACTGAAGATGATTTTCTTCGAAAATTTATCATCATTTTCATAATAAGTCTGCATAACTTCAACACGTTGTTGGATTGTGTATCTCTCCATGTTGCAAATTGAATAAGTCTGAAATAGAGAAATGTCAAATAAAATTCGGAAAAGAACTTGGCATTTAGGTGTGGTTCACATTCAACATCGGCCCTTGAAATTTAACCACCCGATAGATGCCATACAATAAGTTTAGGTTTTTGTAAACTTAACGCCATCGAAATATTAGTCGATTTGTATCTACATTAAAAAGTTATTCTCGATTGAACATGTCAGCTTACGAGCTTTAATTTGTTGAAATCAAGGTGCTGAGCATGATTTCAATACTTCAAGAATGGTGATTTTGACATCAAAGACCAGCGCAGCGGTTTTTGAAGATGTAAAATTGGAGTCATTACTTCATCAAGACTCTTGTCGAACACAACAACAAGAATTGGCAGAGTCATATAAAGCAACAAACCATTTTAAAATGCCTTAAATTCCTTTCAGTTCTTAAATATACTTAATGTTTGTGACCTCAAAAATGTGTCAATAAATCAAATAAGCTGCGTGCAATTTCCACATTTAAGTTGAATGTAAATTGTAATCACTTTTTGCTGCTTTAAATATCTTTTTCGTTGTGTCAGCACTCACCAGCACTAACCGAATTCCAGTAATTAAAAAGTTAAAACGCGCAAAATATACAATTGTTAATTAAATAAATTGGTTGCAAATGAGAGACTTTAGTAAGTGTGCAACAAAGAAAGCAAAGCACTTTTTTAGTTTCAATTAAAGGTAAAAGTCAATTCAAACAGTGTTTTTGGCATTTTTGTAAAATGTATTAATATTTTATTTCCCGGAAAAAGTGCTCAAAAGAAAAATTGATGTTATTAAAAGCAACAGGACAGTCGAATGAGCCAGGAATAGAATTTTTAAAGACACAAAGTAAACAGAGATGAAACAAGGGGCAAATAAAAATACAGCAAAAAATCTGAAATTACCTGCATTTGTATCTTTTTTATTGTTATTCATCAAATCATTTTTATTATTCATAATATCAAATTCATTTTGAATTGTGTGCCAAAAATTTAAGGTTACAATCAGAAGAAACTGTTACGAATTTTTATCACATCTAACCCAGTGTGCAGGCGTTGATTTGCTTGCCATAAATTTACAGCATATACGCAATCAAGATAAAACTAAAAAAAAAAACTAAATACACAAACACGCAAAATTCCATGTAAATGAACTGCAAATGATGTTGATTGTTATTCAAGCTTTCTTGATATTTCGTTTCTCATTGCTTGTTGTTGTTGCTTCCACATTGTTCAACAAGCATGTGTGGGAGTATCAGAGATCTGCACCGGTGCACCGCAACCATAAGTATACTGGTTGTTTACCCAATAATTTTCACAACCGAGAATTTTAAACACTCTTAAAAATTGATGCAGTGGTATTTGTAACTATCGTTCGTTTGTATAATCTTGATACATCAAAAATGTTGTATACATCGCTTCCGTATTTTTCCAAAAAAAATAGTGTTGTTGTTACTAGCGCTTAGAAAGAGAAACATTTTGAGTATTTTCTATTTTCGTTCCTAATCGTTTTCTTAAAAATACAGATATGACGTCATCACAAAATCAACTTGTAAAAACAGCACTCTCGACAAATTCTTTTGTTGTGTATATGCGTTACTTTTTATTTAACATTAACTGAAATCGCGGCTGTCAGATTTAATATTTTACAACCATGCTGACGATTTTGAAAGTATCGTATTGAAAGATTGTTTTTGTTGAAAATTATGAAACGAAAATTCAATTCAAACAAAATTTTTTCCACAATTGGTTATATGTATTACATATACTGCGCATTTATTGTGGGTATGGATCAAAATCGAGAAATAAAAATCATTATCACTGAAGGAACACAAAAAAAATACATTTGCTGCAAATGTGCTTCATAAAAAAATCTATTTTTTTACAGTAAAAATGATTATTTTTACCGGTTTTGTACTAAATATGTTCAAATAAAATATGTGTATATAGTTTCATCTAAACACGATCGGCAAAACATGATGCTTTGAAAACCTTCTGGCAACGCCGCGCTTAGTACAAATGCGTTTACCGAGTGTGAGTGAGTAAATACATAAAATTGAACACAAACAAACACTCTCATGGACAAGGTAAATGTGTGACTACCAATTCTACATGCTAATATTATTTTCGTTGTTAAAAAGATGTACGAGTTCGATTGCCGAATGTGGAAAAAATAATTGAGAAACCAAATCAAGCAGCCACCACATACTTTATTGGGTATGTTATGTACTCTAGTTAACAGACGCAAGCTCTAACGAGTAAAAAACAGACTTGTGCAAACAATATGCGGTGGCCAATCATACCGTAACTGGATTTAAGACGGGTGAACTTATAGCATTAAAAAATGCACCGGTTGCAGGTCTCTGGTGTGTATATGCCTAGGAATTATATTTGTACATTTGATTCGATGCTGGAATTAAGAATTACTGGTCATATGCTCGCTGTATGGTTTGTTGCAACCATATAGCGAGTATATGACCGATATTTTGTTTCAAAAATAATTATGAAAATATGTTCAGATAAGTCTCTGAAAACTTTTTTTTTATTTTATTTACAATTAAGATCGTGCGTTTTGGTTGGACCAGCCTTTAAATTAATTCAAAACCATTTCAATGGAAATTGCTGCCATTTCAGTAAAATTAATAACAATTAACGCTTCCGTTTTTTCTGACAGTCATCATTATCTTTGAATTTTATTTCACTTTCATTCTTCCCATGTTTAGTATTTCAAACACGATTTAATTTATTCAGTTTTTCCCCTTTTTCTGTTTTTCCTTTTGCTTAACTCTTCAATAATGTGCTTGTGCTAATTTAGCAGCTGGCTGTTATTTTTTCTTCATTAAAAAATCCACCCAAACACAGGCTGGGTAAAAAGTTTTTTACTTTTCCAACTTGCTGTTGGTAAAATATTGTTTCAAAGAACAAACTGACAGTAAAAATCATCGTTTACACTACACAATGAAATCTAACTTCTATGAATACAACAAGCTGGGGTCTAAATGCCTTATACTATGTTCAGGAACTACCTGAAGAACTGGAAGCTTATTTTTTATATGACAGAAAGCCAGAGAAAAGTACAAGTAATGGCAGAGGCGGAACATCACTTACGATAGAATATTGAGAGTTGAAATGCCACAGTGGGCTATGCAGATAACATCGGTACAATACGGAAGATACCGAGCGCAAACTCAGATAGTTTATGATAAGGGTGAGAGCATCGTTGGATGCGCACAAACTGCAACGTGCCACCCAGAAAACCGAACAAGTGCTCTTGGCCAAGCGCCTACATGCCCTTAGAGGTCTATATTCCTGTCGACAGCTCTACACTACAAACTGAAAAAGTGGTGAACTATTTAAGGGTAAGATCAAACTTGAAAGAAATGACACGGGCATAGAACGGCGGCCCCTAACCGAGCAAACGAAGGCTTCTTATGGAAGCAACTAACTCCATTCTCCTTTACAGGCGCGAGATGTGGGGAGACAGAGTGAATGCAAAAGAGACTGCAAACGCTTTACTTCCGGTCCAGCTGCATTGGGAATAATATCGGCATACTGCACGGTCACTGCAGGCACAGTATTGGCCATTGCAGGCATGATTCTTGATTAGAGAGAAGAAAAATATTGGTATTGGGACAGTCGAATAGGAGTGGTAGTTCTTAAGTGCGAGACTCTACAAATGTGCCTGGAAAATTGGAACATTTACACAAGACATTAAGAAATTAATAAGCAGGAGATAGGAAGAGGTGATTTACTACATCATCCAAATATTGTCTGGTCAATCCTTCATAGAATAGGAAAGTAAGTGTAGTACTGCTTTTTGTTTAGGAGGATTGTAACGTGATAGATGGAATTTGTGCAAATATCCGCATATATTTGCTCAAATTCCTCCATTGAATAGAGAATTGTAGCACTCCATTTTGTATATAAATGACGCTGAACATATCTTCTTTCAGTGCTCTCACTAGGATATGGATCAGCAGAAGTAGAAACGAGTATTTCGACCGTAGCAAATATTGTAGATACTTTCATTTTGGAAGAAACCAAATGGAACGTAGTAGGGAAATTTTGCGAAAAAATTCTACGGTTACAGAAGCGTGATTTGAACTAAACTGAATCTATAAGTTAAAATATAAGCGGGTCTGGACTTACATATATATAAGTTTCTATGAAGTGTCAACATATGAAGAGCTAGGGAACATAAGAACAAGCCGCTTATTCTTTTTGCCGCAGATAAGGACACCCCAAAATAATGCACAGCCAGTTCAAGGGCGGATTTTCTACCTTAAAGTAGGAAAGGAAAGGATTTTGGTCAGTATACGCTATACGCGGAGTCCGACACACTTCAGAGGTAATGGCTTCTGGAATGTCTTCTAACATTGATACCAATCAAATGAGTACGGGGAATTATTAAAATACATAAGTATGCATGCTAATAACTAAAAAGTAAATACCGCTTGTGCAGAGACAGGAAACACTGTACAAATAACAATGAGGACAGTAGTGACAAAGATTTACATCAGCACCTGCCTTTACGGCCTTATCTGATGATGGACTAGTTCTAAATAATTTAATTTCAACATTTTAAATGCTGTGATAACGTTTGTTTTGGTCATTCCGTGTGTTAAGTTTACAAACAATGCTCCCCCTTTCCTGCTTCTTAGAATATATTTTCCTAGTTCCAGCATAATGCACTGCATATGTAGGGGCTGTCCCTGGTCAAAGAAAGAAAAATTCCACGAAGTGAATTATTCAGCATTCACCAGCGCCCTGGTGTGGCTTACTAGGCTCACACAGGTAGTAATTTTTGCCATATGTTTGTAGCCATATGATCAACTTCTTGTTGAGGAGTTCGGGCCTTCTAATTCTTCCTGTATGCAATTTCTCAGTAATTAATGAAAGACAAGGCTTCATGAGTTGGTAGGCCGAAGCCCACTAGCAGCATCAGCCCTTAAACCAACTCACTCGCCAACCATCACCACTGGTTTCTTACAATACAGGTATCTGTTGTATAGGCAACCGACCCTCGGGAGATTGTTAGTGCCCGACAAAAATTAATACACACCAAACAATCTTTAAGAATACTAACTCCCCCTTCCTGCGTTTTAGGTTTAAACCACAGCCAGAACGTTCCAGCCAAGGTAGGCACCTAAACTATGATCAGCGCGGGTTGAACTGCAAGCAGAACCAAACGGGCGCAATGCTGATCCCCGTTCTGCCAATTTATACCCTTGGTAAGGGCTTTATGCGGCTTCCTACAGTTTTGTTTGCTAAAACAAACGGAGGACTCTTGCCCCTCTTAACCCGAAAAACGGAATGCTCTGCTTAGGAATACGCTAAGGCAAAACCTGTTCCCCGGGTGGTAACAATGAGGACAATTAACAAAATGCATACGTGTTCAATGTGAGATGAATATAGACAGAGAATAATTCAATGGCTCGGTGGCTGAGTAGTTAAGGCAGCCGTTCGCGACGCGTCATGACCCGAATTGAAATCAGAAAATGGGTGATATTTTTTATGGTCTTCTTCAATCAAAAATTATTGACCACAGCAAATATGCATTGTAAAAGATCCTTCTTAAGAAACTTAAGAAAGAAAAAACTTGAACTAAAGCCCGATGTATAAGTGTACAAAAAAAATCTAATTTAAGAATTATAAAGTTTAACAAAAAAGGCAATAAATTGAATATTTTGCATTTTGTTTAAATTACGATCCGACACCCACCGTTTGCATTAATCTATGGCATCGCTGTGTTACTCGATGCAAGATGTAATTTGATATCGTATGCGGTGATTAAAAAAAGTGCACTAGTGTGAAAGTTAAAGGCCAGTGAATTTAAGGACACTGATTCGAGTATAGTTTTACGTGAAGTTGCTCAACATATTGCGTACCAAAACGCTAAAAGTGATGTGATATACTCGTATTATGCCAACTGATCGTAACAATATGAAATAAAGGCGAAATTATCCTTTCCCTTCAAAATGAAATGAAATAATTCGTGTTTAGCTTAAGACGTATTTTTTTTTAGAAAATATAGCCGGAACCGTTTTTTACTTTATACTATTATTGACTATTAAATTTTGGAAGAAACTGTATATGTATGTAAACACTATTCCGCAAAACTGCGGAAACAAACCACGTAACCAACAGGTTTAATCAAGTCTTTCATTAATGAATTGAACATCAGCATGAAAGTAGTGACTGATGTTTTGTGCCACAACTTGTAAATTAATATTTGGTTTCTTCAAATGGAATTTCAAAAAACAAAACATTTATTTAAGCAGATAGTTAAAGAGAACGAGTCTAAAACAAAGAAGATAAAACTTTAATTATGTGTTGGTTATTTTTAGAAACCAGCATGGAATGTTTGATAAAAGAAGAGAATTGGACACAAGAAGCTTAGACTAATTTGCATACATATGACGTCACTTATAAGGATTGGTGGTGAAGCAAATATTTATGTTCGTTTGTCTTACGAAATTGTGAACACTTAAATTTCTGGCGCTTTTAGAAAAAGTATCAATATTTCTTAAATATATTTAAAATTAATAATTACTAGGACTGTTTTACTCTTGGTGCCACAATAATCTAATTAATTTGCCGATCCCCGTTCTGCTAATTATAAACCTTGGTACAGGTTTTAGAAGTCCAACGCTCATAAGTCATGCGGCTTTCCCAGTTTTGTTTGCGATAGCAAACTAGGTACTCCCTCCCCTCTATATCCCAGCAAACAGAGTGTCCTGGTTTGGTCTACGCCAACACAAAACCTGTTCCCCGGAGGCATGTTTTTTGATAAACAAAACTTTCGTTACATAATTCTAGTGCTGCCAGATTATATATTAAATATAATAATGGAGATTTTGGGAGTTTGCCTTAACAATATGCCTGTTATATACTTTTAGCTCCTTGTTCAACTTAATTTGAGATATCTTTGGTTTAGTATTTGACATGAATATATCAAATATTTATTATCTCGAATTAGGAATAAACGACGTATAGTTCAGAAAAAGCTATTTTGGTTGAAAGAAATTTTGGTTTACGTTTATTTTACATCAAGTGTTCAATCTTAAAAAAATTCGAAAAAAATAATTAAGCTGGTTTGTTGCTGACATTAGAGTACATTGCAAATATGTCAAATCTAATAAATTTCATTAATACTGAAACATGGTTTTTGATTAGAATTTCGTATGACTGCGATAAAACGCAAATCTGAACATGTTCAATTAATTACTGAATTGTTGTTTAAATACTTTTGCAGTTCACAATGAAAAACTCTTGTCCAGATAGATACATACACACATGTCTACAACAAATACTAAATAAAATCGACAGATGTAAACTTGAAATTCAATGACATTGTTTTCGTTCTTCTCTTTTAAAAACAGTTGTAAAAATAAGATGGTTTATTGGATTCGTGTTGTTATTTTGTTGTACGAAAATCTATGGAATATTCCTGCGGAGATTAGTAAACATATGTATTTTAACATTTTTAATTTTATTTAAGATTTAGTTATCTGATCTTGTTTAGGCAATTAGTTCTTAGTTATGCAGCTAAAGAAAATATCGCAGCCGTATCGGCCAGTGTTGGTGATGACCGTGAATTATCGATTCGGCGCCGTTCGCAGCAATTGGGCCTCTGTTACTCCACTACGTGGAAAATTTTGCGGAAGGATTTGGGTGTGAAGCCTTATAAGATACAGCTGGTGCAAGAATTGAAGCCAAACGACCTACCACAACGCCAAATGGTGAATGGGCTCTTGAAAAGTTAGATGAAGATCCACTTTTTATGAAGCTTATTGTGAAATTTAATTTTCATCAGAGTCGTAGTCCTTAAAGTCCAGTTCAGACTATTATACTGTGTATTAATACTTGTCAAAAATTTACATAATACGTGCAAGTCTGATAGGCTGAGTGGAATCCGCCATACTTACGAAAAATAATACGATAAAAATTTCAGATCCCATACGACTTTTTTTTTATTTTTTATCTTGGACCAGTACTCAGGGGATGACCCCTACATATGCAGTACATTGTACTGGAACTAGCAAAATAGATTGATGAGGAGAAAAGAGGGAGTAGTGTTTGTGGAGGTTAAACTTTAAACAACATAAAAAACTAAAAGAAACTCTATTACAGCATTTAAAATGTTGGAGTTAAATTAGTTAAAACTGATCAGTGCCCAGTGTATATAACGAGTGATTTTTTTGCTATTATCTTTTTGGCAACACTAGTTTTGACAGCTCACGCACGTTTCGTATCTTGTGTCACTGTCAAACATCTTCAGTTTGGTCTATAGTTTAATCATGAATCGTCTTACAAACGAACAAAGCTTGCAAATTATTGAATTTTATTACCAAAATGCGTGCTCTGTTAAGAAAGTTCATCGCGCGCTTCTTCCATTTTATGGTCAGTTTAATCGACCTACTGAGGCTTCTATTCGGGCTATTATAAAAAATGTCGCACCAAATTTACATTGTTGGACATTAAACCACCAACACGCTTACGTAGAGTGCGAACTGAAGAAAATATAGCAGCCGTATCGGCCAGTGTTGGTGATGACCGTGAATTATCGATTCGTCGCCGTTCGCAGCAATTGGGCCTCTGTTACTCCACTACGTGGCAAATTTTGCGGAAGGATTTGGGTGTGAAGCCTTATAAGATACAGCTGGTGCAAGAATTGAAGCCAAACGACCTACCACAACGCCAAATTTTTGGTGAATGGGCTCTTGAAAAGTTAGATGAAGATCCACTTTTTTATCGAAGAATTGTGTTCAGCGACGAGGCTCATTTCTGGTTGAATGGATACGTGAACAAGCAAAACTGCCGTATTTGTAGTGAAGAGCAGCCAGAAGCATTGCAAGAGCTACCAATGCATCCACAAAAAACAACCGTTTGGTGCGGATTATGGGCTGGCGGCATCATTGGGCCGTATTTCTTCAAAGATGATGCAAATCACAACGTTACTGTGAATGGTGAGCGGTACCGTGCGATGATAACAAACTTTTTTTTGCCCAAAATGGAAGAGCTTGACTTGCATGACATGTGGTTTCAACAAGACGGTGCCACATGCCACACAGCACGCTAAACAATGGACCAATTGAGAGGCGAGTTCGGTGAACAGTTTATTTCACGCTTGGGACCAGTCAATTGGCCGCCCAGATCGTGCGATTTAACGCCTCTAGACTATTTTTTGTGGGGCTATGTTAAGGCTAATGTCTATAGCGTTAAGCCCGCTTCGATTGACGCACTGGAAGCCAACATTGCCAACATTATTCGTGAGATACCGGCTGAAATGTTGGAAAGAGTATGCCAAAATTGGACTAAGCAGATGGACCATTTGAGGCGCAGCTGCGGCCAACATTTGCATGAAATAATCTTCAAACATTAAATTATATCGACCCAACTATCGATCCAAATAAATATTTCCTGCATTTTTCTGAATTTTATGTGTTTTTTTTTAATTTCCGATAGTTCTTATAAAATCACCCATTATATATATATATATATATATTTATATATATATATATATATATATATATATATATATATATATATATATATATATATATATATATATATATATATATATATATATATATATATATATATATATATATATATATATATATATATATATATATATATATATATATATATATATATATATATATATATATATATATATATATATATATATATATATATATATATATATATATATATATATATATATATATATATATATATATATATATATATATATATATATATATATATATATATATATATATATATATATATATGGGGCAATACAAGTCAAATCGGACAGTTCGGAAAAAAATAACAATGTACAATAACAAAATATATGGATTAGTTTTTAAAATATATCCTACAAAGTCCTAGAAAATGTTTGCACAGTGGCTTAACGTAAAAAATTATTTTTAGAAAAATTAAAAAAAAAATCAGGAAAAATAGTAGTTATTCGAATCCCACTACCAAACGGGTCCTAAAAGATGTGGAAAAATTCAAATTTAAATACAAAAAAATTTTCAGAAAATTGAAGAATATTAACAGTGAGAAAAATTTATTTAAAATATTAAATCCCAAAAATTGCATCCAAGCCCACTGTGCACAATTTTTTTCTATTCTTTATTAGATTGTAGACAGAAAAAGAAAACCAATGCAAAAAAATTATTCTGTTTGAACTAATAACGAAAAAGTTATCAGTATTTATTCGGGCACAGTTTTCTCATATTTCGGCTTTTTTAAAACGTGATATCTCTGAAATCAGAAGCCAAAAAAATCTGTAAATTTGTTCAAATGCGCTGTTCAATAGGGACATCAATACAATAAAAAAATCTTGTTTATACTCTTCAAAAATTTTCAGCTAAAGATTTTGATTCGTGTTTATTTTTTATAAAAAAGGTGGAACGATATTTTATTTTCGATAACAGTTTGTTATTTGATATATTGATAACAAACTGTTATCGAACAAACGGAAATAAAATGTCGTAAGTAAATATATATAAATATATACAATTGGTGTCTGGTATTTTGTGCATGTGTTAGTTTTAGTTTGATACCAAGCATTTATGGCGAAAACACATACTTATATACTCGAAAGATTTCGTGACGTTAATTTTTTTTCTTAAAGCTTTAAACAAACAAGTCCCTTTTGCCCAATTTGTGTTTACATATTTAATTAGTTTTGAGACCTTGTTGTGTAATTTCAAATGTAGAAAACAAAATTTTATCAAGCAAAACTAACGCAGTGTGGAGTAGATGGAAATGCATGACAGGACAACATTAAGCAGAGTTATCGTTCATACAAAGATAAATTATCAAATTAAACCTGAATACTTGTAATAGCACATGAATCTTTTTTTGCAGCAGTTTTAGTCTTATGAATAAATATTCACTTTACGAATTAATTATTCTTGAAAGAAGCAATAATTACCTCTATTATTTATTAATGTCATCAAATGCTCAATATGAACTTACAAGTGTAATTTTCCTTAAAGCTTCGTAGATACATAAGTAGGTATGTATGTATGTATATACAGCCTTGTGCATATAGTATAATTTTAAAGATTTGCATTTGCTTAACTTCGGGGCATCACTCATATGTATTTAATTGAACACTAAGAAAGTACTCGTACATACAATCAATATAACTTTTGTTTAAGATATTGAATACACAACAGTGTTGCCAGTAATAATTTGTATATTCCATTTATATTTAAACAAGTCATATTTAAGTTATATTTTTTGCTATTTGGTTGGTGCCAAGTGATAGTATTGTTGTTGAGTGATATTGTAAATGACATAAGGGACTTAATTATTCAGATGCAAATTTAATTTGTTTATAAGTGAAGCATCCCAGCAAACCGTATAGCAATCAAATTTTAAACAACTTGACAATAAGCTTATCATTGGTCTCATGTAGGAAATCCTTAACTCGCATCTTTCCCGAATTTAGACTTTTTATTGATTCTAATAGAATTAAGTTTTCCTTTTTGGAAAAGTTAGATTTTTGGTTTTTTGTACATTAGATATTTTTCTTTCTTAAGAAGGAGATTTTACAATACCCATTTGCTGTGGTCAATAATTTTTGATTGAAGAAGACCAAGAAAATAATCAATCTTTTTTGAGCTGGGGGACAACTAGGTGTTTCGTAGCCGCTACACCACCCATCAGCACCAATTTTCGGTTTTGAACTCGGATCGTGACGCATCAAAACGGCTGCCTTAACCACTCAGCCACTGGGCCATTGAATTATTCCTTGTCTATTATCATCTCATATTGATTCACGTATGCATTTGGTTAATTGCCTGCATTGTTCCCCCCTGGGGAACAAGTTTTGCCTTGGCGTATTCCTAACTTAGGCGCTCTGTTTTCCGGGGAAAAGAGGAGAAGGGGTCCCTCGTTTGGTGCGGCAAACAAAACTCTAGGAAGCCACATGACTTATGTTGTGTTGGCATATTTGTTGGTATAAATTGGCAGAACGGGGATCAGCATGGCCCCCGGGAAGTTCTGCTTGCGGTTCGACCCGGGCTGATCATGGTTGAGGTGTCTACCTTGGCTGAAACGTTCTGGCTGTGGTTGAAACCTAAAACGCAGGAAGGGAGTGTTAGTATCCTTGATAATTGTTTGGTGAGGGCTTTTTTCGAGGGCTAACAATCTCCCGAGGATCTGTTGCCTACACAACAGATACGTGTACTGTAAGGAACCAGTGGTGATGGCTGACGGGTGAGTTGGTTTAAGGGCTGATGCTCTTCATGGGCTTCGGCCTACCAACTCATTAAGCCTTGTCCTCCATTGATTGCTGGGAAATTGCATACATGAGAAATTAGAAACTCCGAACTCCTCAACAAGAAGTTGTTCATATGACCGCAATCATATGACAAGAATTGCTACCTGTGTGAGCCTAGCAAGCCACACGGGGGCGGTGGTGAATCGTGAAGAATTCACTCCGTGGAATTGGTCCACCATCAGGTTAGGCCGTCTAGGCAGGTACTGATGTAAATCATTTTCACAGTTGCCTGCATTGTTATTTGTACAGTATTTGCTGTCTCTGAACAACCGGCATTTATTTTTTAGTTATTAACATAATATATGTATTTTTTAAATAATTCTATGTATTTTTTTTAATTAATATAATATGTATTTTTTTAATAACTCTCCGTACCCACACGGCGGCGCTGGTGAATCGTGAATAATTCACTCGTGGCACTGGTCCACCATCAGATTGGGCCGTAAAGGCAGGTGCTGATGTAAAACTTTTTCACAGTTGCCTACATTGTTTGTACAGTGTTTACTGTCCCTGAACAAACGGTATTTATTTCTTAGTTATTAACATAATATAAAGTATTTATAAAGCCAAATTTGTTTCATATTAAATTTGCCATTATTTAATAACTCTCATCATTTTTGTTTTCGCATACTCTTCCCTATTTGAGGCTCTCACATCGCACCATGTTGGGTGAGAACTGAAGTTGAATCAGAGCTCATGTGTTCATTCATTTGCTTATAATCTGAGAAAGCACACCTGTTCAAAAATAAACAAATTGTCGTTTTAATTCGTTGTTTTTACTTTAAAAACTTATTTTTATCGTCTTGTTGTTTTTTCTGTTTGTAGATTTTTAAAACTGCCATCTGCAAAAAAAAACAAATTTTCTCAAACTGGCAATTCTGGTGTAGAGTGTATGCAGAGAGAAATAGATTTTTGCTGAAGTGTTGCAAAACGAATGTTTTTAATTTCACTTGAAATAAGATTTGTAAGACACTCAATGTAATTACTTTAAGGATAATGTATTGAATTCTTTTGTAATTGGAAATGTGCTAGAAATTTTTTTTGAGCTGAAAATTGATGAACAATGCACATAAACTCTTTAAGTCTTATTGTTGGTTTAAATAATGCTAGAAATAATAAGTTAACAGTTTCAAATGAATAGTTTTTAATTTTGTAAAATAAGTTGGTTTTTTTTATTATTTTTTTAGGAGTGAAAGAATAATATTCTTATAATTTTCTGCTATTAAAGTAAAATAAAATTTAATTCCGTTGTAATTTTCGTTTAATTAACAAGCAGCACAACAATGAATTTCAGATGACATCAATTCATGACGACCGCAATGAGCAATTATTTCTAACGCTTCGCATTTCTTACAAAACTGTCTGCGGATGTGAATCATGTGGAATGTTTATAATTATTTTTATTTATTTATCATACGCACAGCATACCTTGATGTCAAGGCTGTATAACATTATGAATTTGTTGGTAGCAAAGGATGTTTTTTAAAATAAAAAAATTATATTTTTTTATATGAGTGAAACGGGCTTTATTGATAGAAAATTTAATGACATTAAAATTTTTTAAAAGTAAATTAAAACACTGATCACAAGCCGAATACATGCAACTCTAAATTTAGCAAATTTTTTGTCATATCAATAACTTTAATTTTGCTTAAACATTTATTCATTCCAATAACTTTCATCAATCTGTAAAGGTCAAATAATTACTTAACATTTTTTTGTAACTTTTATAACGTCTCATTAACAAAATAAATCAATTTCTTGAATTTACTCGATGGAACTTTTAATTTAAATTGGATTTGCTAGCTGTTATCTGGAAGACCAACTCACCTACTACTTTTTGAATATTAATTTTCCAGACGTTCTCTGGTTTGTCAATGTACACAAGTGACATTATATAAGCCCAAAGAAAATAAGTCAACTGTGAAAAAGATTTATATCAGCCTTTACGGCCTAACCTGATGGTGGACCAATTCCACGGAGTGAATTATTCACGATTCACCAGCGCCCCCTTGTGGCTAATTAGACTAACACAGGTAGCAACTCTTACCATATGTTTGCGGCCATATGAACAACTTCTTGCTAAGGAGTTCGGGCCTTCTAATACCTCCTGTATGCAATTTCCCAGCAATAAATGGAAGACAAGGCTTAATGAGTAGGCCGAAGCCCACTGAGAGCATTAAACCAACTCACCCGTCAACCATCACCACTGGTTGCTTACAGTTCAGGTATCTGTTGTATAGGCAATTCAATTGCGTACAATCGGAAAAATCGTACAAAAATTTTAGCCGGGTCTGTACCAGATGTGAAAACATTCTTGTACAGCTCGTTCTGCACAAAATATTGCTGCTGTTCGCGATGGTGTGTCTTGCGCCTCTCACGCTCGTCGTTAATGAACCTTATGCATAAAGACTTCCATTTACACGCTTACAAGATGCAACTGACTCGAGATCTAAAGCCTCTTAAATATTTCAAGCGTCATCAATGGTCAGAATATTGGCAAGAAATATCAAGAATGTATGATCAGTTTTGGAAGAAAATCATATTCGTTTTTAGTTCAGTGGATTCGTCAACAAGTAGAATTGCCGCATTTGGGCGAACAATAATCCAAAAGCAATTGTTTGGTGCAGTTTATAAGCTCGCGGCATAATCGGGCCGTATTTTTTCCAAAATGAGACCGGTTAGGCAGTTACTGTGAATGGTGTTCGCTATTGTGAGGTGATAACGAACTTTTTATGGCCTGAATTGGAAGATATGAATGTGAACGATATGTGACTTTAACAGTGCCAGTTGTCACACAGCTAACGAAACAATGGTTCTTTTGCGCGACAAATTTATTGGCTGTGTTATCTCACGTGGTGGCGATATCCATTGGCCGCCAAGATCGTGTGATTTGACACCGTTGGATTTCTTTCTTTGAGTTTATTCGAAAGCAAAAGTGTAAGTTGATAAGCCGGCAATAATTCAAGACCTAAAGGATGAGATAATTCGGCACATTAATGGCATAGAACCTTAATTATGCCTCAGCGCCACCGAAAAATTGGACCGTCACATAGATGTGTGCCGCCGAGGTCGTGGCGGTGGTTGGTCGATATTCGGTGCCATAGATAATTCAATCATACCAATATTATCATAATAAAAATAAATGACAGTAATTCCAAAATAATTTGGGTTCTATCCAAAATCAACATCGGCTCTTAAAGTTTCACCCTCCTTATAATTATATAATTCCAATTTTTGAAATGCTATGATAACCCTGGATTTGGTCTTTGGGTGTTGTTATTGATGCGTGCTATTTATAGGTCATTCCTTGAGCGCTGATCTAAGATAAAAAAGACATATACCATGTCCTAAATTTCTGGCCACAAGAAATCCGTTATAATATTGCGACAACGAGCGCAACTTACCGTAATTGCGTGGCCAACCTCAACTTCGAAGAAGTATAGCCCAATGATGCTGCTGGCCCATAAACTGAACCAAACAGTAAATCTTCTTGCATACATTGGCTTTTCATATTCCCTAAAGATACGGTTTGCTGATATTTGTGCACAATTCGGCCAATTTTTGACACGTTTGGTTGCTTATGCTGACCAAAAAAATCGCGAAGTTTTTGATATGAGCGCCCATTTTCCTTCTCCACGGTTGAATTTGTCAAATACTGAATGTCAAATTAAGTTGGGCAAAAAACTTGATGTAAAACTGTGACTTTTATAATCATTTTGGGGACATTATAGGACAACATTTTTCGAAAAGTATGTTTTTTTTTAATAAAAATGTAACAGTTTTCTATATAAACACAATGCACGATTTTAAGCTGCAAAAATTTGAATTATTTAACTTATAAGAAATCAAAGAATTTTAGGATAAAAGTATGCTTTTTACCAACAATCTTCCGGTTTATTAAAATATTGAAATATTTAAAATGCAAAAAGTTTTTATTCCTTTACGATTTTGGAGAATGTTTTTTGTTTTTTCTTTGCAATATCATTTTCCCCCATAAGCTTAAGTGTTCACGTACGTGCAATATTTTTCTTCTGATAATACAAATATTTGAAATTTTATAAGAGTGCACGATAAAAACATAAAATGCATCAAACATGTTATTAGAACATGACATTTTTGCTTTTTCTGGAGTTGTTGTCAAACGATTTAAACACATATCAAAATACGAGTACATACCTACACATGATATGAATAACATGAATTATAAAGAATGAAAACAAAAACAAAAAAAAAAAAAAAAAGAAGAAAGAAAACGTTTTAAGTAGATAAAAAAATACATAAAAATAACTTTTGCCATTTTTGCTGAGACAGGCAGTGAAAATGTCAAAAGTTAACAATATGGTAGAGAAAAAAAATTATAATAATTATAATATTGCTGCATTGTTTTTTTTTCAAATTGCAATATTTGCAGCTATGTTCCTCTTAATAAGTCTCTACATCTAATATCACTTTAGTTTTGGCCCCTGCACATATGAACTGCTACGATAATGAACGGGCTGATGAGTTAATCCAAAGAGGGAACTATTTTAGATATCAGGGAACAGCTATCGCGGAATTAGTCAGCATTCCAATGGGGTTCATTAAAATTTGTATTCTTAAACTTTCTTCAAAAAAATACAAAAAGATAGCGACATAGAAGTCTGCGAATGGTTACTGTATATGTAAAAAACTCACGAATTCATAAAGATCTGAGTGTTCCGCAGGTAAAAGAAGAATTTTCTAAGTACGCGACCAGGGACGCCAGTAAACTGGAAATTTACCCAAATCCTCTGCCACGTAACATACTTATTTTTGCAGCCATACCCGGTTGAGAAAAAGAGAGATACCTTTGCCACCATCAGCTCATTTAATATGTCAGGTGATTTTACCGATATGATTCGCGCAAACTAAATTTTTTTATCTGGCATTGGCCAGACTTAAATAAAAAAGCACATATTTTCTTTAATTTTTTTTTGTTTTAAGATTTGAATACTAATTGTTAGCTCATTTTGAAGATTCAATCAAGAATGAAAACAAAATCTCCTTTTATAGCGCATTTACACCAACTCAAAATCTAGTAGATTTGAATTGAAATCTAAAACGAAATCTATATCGTTTACAACACCGTTTTTTGACATCTAGCAAGATTTCATTTGCTCAAAAATAATCTATGCATGGGGGTTTGACAATACAGTATTATCAGAGACTGAATACACCAGCATTAAAGTGCATATTTTTTGTGCCCAGAGACTGCATACACCACATTATAGTACAATTTTTGTTGCAGCGTAGTATTTTTAAGTACTTTTGGCAAGAAATCACAGTTGCATCGCTTAGTACTAAGTAGATTTCAGGAGATTTCGTCGAAATCTACTCATAAAGTAGATTTCATTTTGTATGGGAAATCTTCTCAAAATCTGCTAAATTTGGCTTGAAATTTCGGATGAGCAGATTTCGCTTTGGTGTAAATAGGCTATTATTATGATCATACAATTATGTATGGAACAACTGTTGGCTTAATGGACACCGTGATCGCGGCAGTACACCTCCACATTTTCGATGACGCTGAGGCATAATTGAGGTTCTATGCCGTTAATATGCCGAATTATGTCATCCTTTAAGTTTTGAATTGTTGCTGGCTTACTGACATACACCTTTTCTTTCAAATAACCTTAAAAAAAGAAGTCCAATCACAGGATTTTGGCGGCCAATTAACATCTATACCACGTGAGGTAACACGGCCAATGAATTTGTCTCGCAAAAGGGATATTGCTCCATTAGCTGTGTAGGAAGTGGTAACATCCTGTTTAAACCACATATCGTCCACATGCATAACTTCGAACTCGGGCCTTAAAAATCGTTACCAGCTGTAGGAGCAGGCAGTGGTATATTCACATCTCCTACAGACCCGGTTTGCTCAAATTTCAAAAGATGATTCCGATTGTAGGCACATTTGGACGATTAAATTGACAAAAAATCACAGAGTGCACGATATGCATTTTGATTTGAACGCCCATTTTCATAATAAGCCTAAATAACTTTAACGCGTTGCTCGATTGTATATCTTTTTACCGTTCAAATTTAATTAGTCTGACGTTTAAGTGTAGTTCACATTTACGCTCTTAAAATTTAAGCACCCGATAAATATACAACAGGTATACAAAAAAATGTCAAAAGAAAATTTCAGCTCTCAAAACATGAAAAATAAATGATTTGCACGAGTACAGGCATATGTGTACCCCTTTAAATTCCTCTCTTCCTTCTCATTCTAAAGTAAGAATTGCAACGACAAAAATTGCACAATGTAAGCCGGGACTCACATGAAAAAACAAAAAAAAAAAAATGTAAATGCTGTGTTAAATATGCTAGGAATACAACTGCGACGACCCGCATCGTGACGAGTTCGTCGGCAAACACTCGTTATATAAATTCGTCGTGTTAAGCACAATATCAACGAACATTGTTTACATTCCGCGTAAAGAAAAAAAATGAATATAAATACTAAGGTGGTCATATTAAAAGTAAACCTATATAAATCCTATTCGAAAGAGGGATTTTTGAACAAATTATCTGAGGAGCTTTATATTTTGAGAACATCTTCATACATATTTTACTGCATGGATTAATATAAATTACAAAAAGTATTATGTCATGAAAAATACTTTTTTTATGTAAGAAATCTGGTCACCTGATACTGCTTTGTTCGTCGTTCGCTGACGAAACAATTAGAAATGAATCTATTTCAACTTTCGCTGAGTATGACGAATTTCGACCAACACCATGATTGTGTGAATTTTCATATACACCAATGTGTTTTATTTTTGGCGACGACTATTCGCGACCACATATTCGTAGTTCGTCGCTATTGTGTTCCTAGCAATAAATTAATATATTTATTTGCTCTATTGTTAAATATCGCTCCTTTATTGCAACACAGTGATATCTCTAAAAATAAGCTTTTCGAGTTAACAATGCATAAGTGTTAACAGCACCCTCTTTTATATCGTGCCACACATTTATTCAAATTACTTTTAAACCGGTTGCTTTAAGAGATATTTTCTTAAAAAAAATTTTCTAAGACTTGTATGAAAGCTAAGCATTTGAAATGTGTTTTTCTCGTAACAAGCTTTTTTGAGTTATGACTATGTTGCAATAAAGGAGCGATATGTGAATACACACTTTTACTCAAAACAAGATATCTTAATTTTATAACATGCGGTTAGATTAACACCAGTAGATTTTACTTCACTTATGTGTATTCTTAAGTGCATATCTTTGACAAAAAGTGTTAAAACAGATGGGTATACATTTTTGTTCCGTCAGTCGAATTATTATTGGTTCATATGTTGAAAAATTCGATATATTGTCGTAAAACTTCCATTCTTTAATACTGTCCCCATTATAGATAAGAAGGAATATCCGATTATATATTATAAGACTCGCCCAACCTGAATCAAGCGTAGCACACACAAACTTTTTTAAGCTATTTTTATGCTATTTTTAAGACTTTTTCTTTATTAAGAGAGAATGTAGATTTTCATGAAAGATTAATATAAATAGAACTCATTCTCCCAGCGGCCAAAGTTTCGCTTACAGAAGCGATGATCCGATGTACACTCGTAAGTCAGTAATGCACACCATCTCATATACGAACCTAGTATACATTTTCATACACATTGCCGCATTTGTAGAGTGAACGCCTACCACCTGCACACAAAGTAAGCGACTTAGTGTGGGGTTCATCCAACAAAAGCTCATTACTTCCTAACATACATTGTAAGCTATCAGTAGGCAGCTCGAATACAATCTCGCATACTTTGTAAGTCGGAAGTAGGCAGCTCGGATACAATCTCGCATACATTGTAAGCCGGCAGTAGGCAGCTCGTACGTACTGCGCAATTCAGTTTTTTGAGAATATTCCATTAAATAAATTTGTTCCGTTTTTTGTCTACTGCATTCTTTTATTTTTTCACTAAATATTTTATTTTTCTTGTACCTTTTTTAAATTGTTTTCTAGGCACTTTTACCTAATTTTGTTAATTAAAATTTTTGCAACGTAGTCTGACAAAGACGGTGAACGTTAGATTTACAACTAAAAAATAAAATACATATATATAAATGTGATACAAAAGATGAACGTAATTCATTTTTGGGAACTCCATATACAACTGTCATACACTTTGTAAGTTAGCAGTCATCGATTACAAAGTGTTGCACACATCATCGAAGAGAAGTAATGTGGTAGGCAATGTTCGCCGCTGGGTTACTTCCTAACATACATTGTAAGCTATCAGTAGGCAGCTCGAATACAATCTCGTATACATTGCAAGCCAGCAGTAGGCAGCTCGTACGTACTGCGCATATAAGTTTTTTTTGGGAATATTTCATTAAATAAATTTGTTGTGTTTTTTGTTCACTGCATTCTTTTCTTTTTCGATAAATGTTTTATCTTTTAGAAAACCTTATAAAAAAGGTGCAAGAAAACCTTTTTTAACGTTTGATTTACAACTAAAAAATAAAATACGCACTTATAAATGTGATACAAAAGATGAACGTAATTCATTTCTGGGAACTCCATATACTAATGTCATACATTTTGTAAGTTACCATTCATTGATTACAAAGTGTGGCACACATCATCGAAGAGAAATAATGTGGTAGGCAATGTTCGCCGCTGGGCTGTAAAGCAACTGAGTTTTGTAAAGCTAAAAACAGTACGCTGGATACACTGAAGCATGCTTTTAAGTAAATGAATTTATGTTGCTGCTGTGCTTAAAATAATTAGAAGTCGACTACCCGACTACAATTGTCGCTTGCAGAATTTGCTGTTGCGAAGTTGTGAAATCTGCTGTAGTCCATGTGTTTAATCCTTTATATGTTTATCGATTGCAGATTTAATTTTTTCAACAAATCCTCCCACTGTGACATGAGAGAGTCAGCTTACGAGTAAAGTTTCAGTTATTAATCTTGCTGTTGATGAATTTATTTAAGGAATCGTGCAATTACTAAGATTGTTTGCACATGTACGGCAATCGCAAGACACTTATGCACAAGTAGGCGGACGGGCTTTTAAGCGAAAAGACTTTAAGTATGTGTGTATGCGCTTATTAAAATATAATACACATACGATGGTATTAAGCTGTTTATTTTCATTTGTATTATATTGATTTTGTGCTACAGTTTTAAGAAGCTTTAAAACAACAAGAACATATTAAGTTTCTTCAACATATTGATTACGTTCTGTGTGCGTTTGCTTTTGGTTTTGGTCTCTTTAATACGGGGTGAACACTATGGGACTTAAAAATTTAATAAGTTTTTCGTGTTTATATAATTTTCTCGTTTTTCAGATTATAAAATATACAAAATGGAAAGTATTTTTGCATTAAATAAGAAAAATAATGTTACTTAAGTGACCTCTCTTTACACCTGAAAGCAAATTATTTCCAGAAATTTTGAATTTAATAGGCTAGCGCTCGCCACATTTGTCAGTATCCGTCTATTTGGGTTATTTTAAGAAGTAATTTTAAGGAGTTAACAAGACCATTTTCCTTGGAGTTATTTGAAGGAGTAAGTACATGGTCTGATCCAAAAATAACCATTATTTTCAAACTTCATGAGTTACGTACTTTCGATTTTCTCATTTTTTTCTGTTATGCTGGTACACATCAGTCATCACCAAAAATCATGTTTTTGCTTGTTTAACTCATACACTAAAATTTGTAATCAACAAAAATCAGGCAACAAAGTTCAACGCTGAGTAAAATCAACTCATCTTATAAACATTCTAAGTTTGTAATCAACAAAAAGTTCAACGTTGAGTAAAATCAACTCATCTTGTAAACAATCTGAGCTTGTAATCAACAAAAATCTAGCAACAAAGCTCAATGCTAAGTAAAATCAACTCGCCATGTAAATATTGCGCGTTCGTTTTAGTACTGAATAAAATCGACTAAACGTTAGATGTTGCTTCGATTGTGTGTTGCATAAACAAATTTGAAACATATTTACATGCATATTTTGTATGTTAGTTTAAAGGGCAAAGTAAATTTAAAAGCCCAGTGAAACAAGTATAGTTTTTGTTATATGTATACCATTGTGTTTTTTTTAAACAAATATTCCAAAATAAATACATATATACATACATATGCACATTTATTTTTTTCTATGAAAACCTTTTGTTTCTATTTCTATTGATTTTTTTTCAACAGAAGCATACAGAAAAACTGTTGAATAGATCACTGCATTGATTTTTGTTAGTTTTTTTTTTTGTTCCAAAACAAAAACTCAAACACAAGAAGTGAATGCCGAACTATATGCGCATTCATTTATATTCAAGCACGAACCTTAACCATGATTTCATTCAGATAGCGAAGTTGTCGCTCATTGTGTTGATTAAAAACCAACTGCCCATTTGTGCGGCTGAATATAAAATCATATTTGAACGAATTGAAATGGTTTTCATGTTGTTGAGCAAGTATGTTTTTTGCAATCACCCAAAGTTGTTCCCTGGTCTGCTATATATGTTGACAATATCAGCTGTTTGAATTGTCAGTTTGTTTTCGACAGATAAAAAGGTTA